>CM042140.1:68948471-68950971 GCA_023376005.1 Doryteuthis pealeii | reverse complement strand
GTCAGAGTCTCTAACCCCCAGGCTATCAGCCTATTCTTACGTCTTGTGAGTGTTGTAACCTCAGCTTAATAATGAATCATTCCGTTTTTATTAGAAAGAAAGGGAGGAAAAAGGTGATTCTACATAGAAAAAATCAAAGAAAGAGAGTAGTGGAAAGATAGAGAGAGGGGATGAGTGCATGTAAGCGACAACACTAATCTGTTCCAATTGAACATAATGAAAAGAAGGAAAGAAAGAAAAAAGAGAGAGTTTAAAGATTATTATACTTTTTACATATTGAAGTATTTTTTAGCATCTGAGGTGGAGCGCCACACCTACCATCAGCTCTTTACTTTACCGCACAGATCCCTGTGCTACTCATACGCTGAGTTGGTGAGGACCAGTATCGAACTAGGAACCTTGTGGTTTCTAGCCGAATACTCTACCGACTGAAACATATCAAATGGTGTAATAATCAAATTATTATCATACTGTGGTATATCCACAGGTCTTGCTAGTATTATTATATTTGGATTAGTTTTGTTTCCATTGAACACTTTCATTTCTTACTGTATTTCAGTGATGATGATAGCTTTTTGATTTAGTGCATCCTGGGATGTACATATTTTCTTTGAATAAGTCCCTGGGAAAATTTATGGGTCCCAACTAAAGCCGGCTAACTCCTAACTTGTAACCTATCCTGTATAATTCATTTCTAAGAAACTATTGAAATGTATTTACAGTTAACTTGAAATGGTGAGGGAAGAAAAAAGAAAAACACTGGGATACATGGATATGATTTTACTGAATTCTTTTAGATTTTTGTGTTGTCAGGGATGCAGGTATTAACTGAAATTTTATTTTTTTTACTAAATGGTGGGCATTCTTATTTGTTGTGGTTTTTTAATGGCATATCAACCTTTGTGGGCTATTTATTACCAATGTCATCCTTGTAGTAGAACACATAGCTGTGAGATGAGGGGCTTCACCCCTTTCCTGAAAGTACTAGTCCGAAAGTGAACATAATAGTGTGACTTGAGTTTCAACTTGTTTATTACAATGAGGCATTCGAGCATATTAGCCACTACCCCATGAGGCCCACCCCCTGAATCTTTATATATATATATATATAAATCTTATTATAATGGAGATTGTGTGTTTTTCTGTCTGTAACCGAAACTATATTCCTACTCAAGTCACAATTCCCTTTGTTATTGACATCACATTCTCCATGATTTTATTTTTATCTAAACCTCAATTATTAATAAAATTGTCTTACATTATTAATACTGTTAACTATGTCTCCATACTGACAACATGCAATTATATTTATATATACAACAAAATAGCGGTTTACACTGTGAACGGGAAGGCTAATTTGCATATTAATATTAAAAAATCAAATTTAATAAATATGTGCTTAGTATTATTGATTTCTAACTGTTTGGTTTTATTTTAATGAATATAAGCAAACATTTCTTCAATGAATCTTAAATGAAATCCATTAACAAGATAAAATAACTGTCATTTTATTCTTTACTTCCTCTTTTAACTAAATACTTAAATTAGAAAAAATAACAATGAAAGATGAGAGTGATGGAAGAGTAAGTTTCAGTTGTTCCATTTTTTATTATACTCCCTCTGTTTCAAATCTTTTATTATACTCCCTCTGTTTCAAATCTTTTTATCTGTATTCTTATTTAGTTTCATTAGCCTTTCTAATTTAATACAATATTTTATTACATTAAAACTTAAATACTTGCACCCGGAGGGTGCATTTATTTGCTAGTATATATATAAATATTATTATTATATTATTATGATAATATATAAAATGATAATACAATATTATTATTATAATAATATATTTAAAAAAAAAAAAAATTTTTTTTTGTGGAGTAAATTTTTCTGTTATGCAATTCAAATTATTGTTGATTTTCCATCTGATGAGACTGGATTTTGGGGAGCTTTATTAAATCAACTTAGATTTATAAAGGCTCCAATTTTGGTTGAAATAAATTTATTATGGAATAACAGTGTTGAGTTTTTCCTTCCTTTCAAAGATAAATATTGCTCTGTACATAATCTAAAAAGTTTATTATACATTGTGCTCTCTTTAGTGATTTAAAGATTCACTGTATTTATACATACTGGATCGTACAATAATAATACAGTGTCTTAGAAATCACATATAGAATCATCCCTTACTACCAAGTTTTGGATACCTCACATCTCTCTCTCTCTCTCTCTTATATATATATATATCTATAATGATTAAGGGTCGGTTTAGCTCAGTTGGTAGAGTGTTTGTCTAGGAACCCAAGGTTCTAGGTTTGATACCGTTCCTCACCAACTCAGTGCATGAGTAGCACAGTGATCTGTGCGTTAAAGTGAAGAGCTGATGGTAGGTGTGGCACTCCAGCTCAGGCATAAAAACAATCTCCTTGGTCTAGTGCTAGTGAAAAGAGGATAGACTCCTTCGCAGTCTGGCTGATACCGACATTAGGCCACCATGGCGACT
>CM042140.1:68928471-68943471 GCA_023376005.1 Doryteuthis pealeii | reverse complement strand
CAGTTGGTACTGTAAGCAATTGAGTCCTTTGTTTATCAAAATGAGTTGATTCAGTATTAAATGACCTGAAAAGGGTTGATATGCCATAAAACAAAACTAAAAACTTATTCAATTAGAACAGAAAATTATTTGAAGGTAAAAAAAAAAAAAAATTAGACTGAAAATGTCCCTTTAAAAAGAACAAAAATGTCTTTAATAAAATTTTGGATAAGAAAACTGAAGAACAAAAGAAAAAACAAAAATTAATATAATACACTATGTACTATTTTTTAAATAAAATTTTTCTTTAAAAATAAATTATTGTAAAAAATCAGACTATTTTATCAGATGTTTTTAAGTATTCTTGGAACTTACTAAATATGGTGCTGGACTGGTGCAATTCCAAATCACACTTAATTTTAATGTGTGACACATTTGGGTGAACAGACAAACAAATTTAGTCACACACACAATGTGTATATATATATATATATATATATATATATATATATATACATATACATATATATATACATACATACATACATACATACATACATACACACACACACAGTTTTTTACATATTAATTATTAGTTGAAATATATAACTAACCAAATATCTACAAGATACTAAGCAAAATCATAAGCTTCCCGGTGAAATGAAGGTAGGATCATTAAAATAATTCATTAATTTACGACATTTCCATGCTTAGTTCCTGGAGATCAGCCACCCAAGCAGTATCTCCCCATTGGGTTAAAAGGGGGGGGGGTCTAGTCTCACGGATGACAGAAGCAACATGCTGGTGAAATTGTACAATTTTTCATAATACAGAAATGTGCGTGGATGTTTTTTGCTTTTCTTTTCTTTTACTTTCGATAACAAAAATTAGAAGTAAAAAACTGAAATAAAAATAAACTTTCAAGGTTTTAAAACAAAAAAAAGATTTTATGTCGGTAAAACGGATAAATAGATATACAATATTTTGCCGTTAGAAAATGATAAACAAAACATTTTAAAAATATAAAAAATTAATAAAAATAAGTCTGTGACAGAAGCAACTTTTTAAAAACAATTTAAGGATCGGTTTCTTTGTTTAATGGCATATCAACCTTCATGGGTTATCTAATAACAAAAGCTATCCTTGTGGAAGAACAATAGTGGTACTATTCAACCTATAGGTGATGAATGAGGGGATTCATACCTTTCCCAAGTGTATTAGTCCATAAGTGAACGAAATAGCACAACTGGAATTCGAACTAGTTTACTAAAATGTCGCAATCCAGCACGTTAGTCACTAGGTACCACCAAAATACGTCACGTGATCAGTTTAGGCCATAAAAGAAACGTAGATATTTTTGAACTTTTTTTTAAAATCTCGCAAAAAAGAAATAACGAACATAAAGAGTTCTTACAAAGAAAAACAGTTAATTCAAAGATCAAATTATCCGATTGGGGAAAAATTACTCACCGTTATCCTGAAAAATAAGTAAAACAGTTGGGTTTTTTTACAACAGGGTCAATTTCTTTATTGATATTTTTTTAGCAGAATTCTGTATTCATTTTTCTTTTATTAAAAATCTCTCACATTAAAACTTATAAAAATCTTCTAATATAATTATTCAGACTCTTATCTTTATAGAAATAGAGTAAAAATCGTTTTTTGTCGGTTCATTTTTTCATATTTTATAAAATAACATGGGGCGGGGGTAGACCTCGTAAAAAAAAATTTCCCCGAATATATTTTAGGAAAAGAAATGATTCAGACATATTTACATCAAAAGGTAAGTAATTATGGAAATTTTCGTGAAAATCGGACCGTTAATTGATTTTTCATAGAATTTTTTAAAAAGCCTCTAATCATAACTTGTTTTTGACTACGTTAAATTTCAATTGATTTAACGGCGCAAAAATGTAAACATTGTTTTTCGTTCATAATTTTCATTATTTCTGTTAGCTGAAAAATTTTTTTAAAAAGTCATCAGGAGTTTTTGTAATGTTTCTTCTTTCGAATGAACAAAAATTTTCAAGATAATATTAACCTTTATTCAAGCTTCGTTGTGTTAAATATGGGGGGGGGGGGGGGTTAAATTTCACAGGGAAAAATGGTGATACCTATAGTTAATATAGACTCTCTCCCAAAATGTTTTCCTTATATTTCAGACTTTATTAGTAGTTTATTTTTTGTCATTAAATCCATTCATTACGTTGCCGTACATCTTCAAACATCTACAATTCTTTTCAACTAGTTTGAAAAGTGCCGCGTTTTCCGTTATACAAGTCGCATATGTTACAGTCTGGCCTGAGTGGTCGAGGCGGGGATACCAGCCACACCCAACTCTTGATCTCTTAAAAAAATTCCCATAAAAAAATTATCTTTTTGTGTTTCTCTTAATTTTGTTAGGGAGAAATGCGTCAATTTTAGTGCAAGAAATTGAATATTTCCAGCTGAACTCCGAAAATGTTAATCCTCATATTTCTCAATATTTGAAAATATAATTTTCTTGAAATTAAAGAAGTAAATCTTATTGGTTTTTTTAAATTCTTTTATTGAGTACAAAAAGGTCTTTATAAGAAGTAAACATCTTTAAAAAGTTAATGAAATTATAAAATTAATTAATGAAATTATTAAAATATAAATGAAATTATAAAATATAATTTCTAAACGATTTTAAAATATCAACTATTGAATTAATATATCATTCGAATTAGAAATTAAGTTTAGTTTCTTTGTGTAATGGCATATCAACATTTGTGGGTTAATGCCAAAGCCATCCTTGTAGAAGAACAGTAGTGGTACTGTTTAAGCCATATCTGGAGGGATGTACGGGTTTATATTGTACTCGGGGGTATTAGTCCGAAAGTGAACGTAATAGCGCGGCTGGAGTTCGAACTCAATTACTTTCGCTGGCCAGCACGTTAGCCACTACGTCATGGTAATACTTATTTAATTAATGATTCAAAGAATTAACATGGTCATAAGACAAAAAAATGTAGAAGGTATAGAAATGAGGTAGATTATTTTCATTATAATTTAAAATCTGTTTATGCTGGTTTTAATTCTAAAAACCATAATGTAAAATTTTACTAGAAAAATGTTTTCACGAATTATTTTCTGTTTTTTCGAGAGAACTTGTTAATTCTTTATATAAAAAAAAAAGACAATTAAAATATATTTTTTAATTCTAATAAAGATATTCCAACTTTTTAAATGATGTAGACAGGGGTCCGAAAGTTTCATCACCAATACATATTGTTTTAACTTTCATTAAGTTATGTAATTATTTTAACTCTAAAAATAATCTTTAAAAATTAAATTATTTTCTACAATTTCGGGTTGCATTATGTAATTATTTTACTTCTTAAAAAATGTAGGAGAGACAAGACTTTCGGACCACGCTGTATTCTTGAATATAGTTACTTTTTCTAATTAAAAAAAGAAAGAAGAAAAAATCGTGTTGAAATTTACGAAACATTTAAAGTAAAGTAAGTAGTCGTCGAGACAGCCTAAAGTCGGTATCAGCCAGACAGCGAGGGAGTCTATCCCCTTTTCACTAGCGCTAGACCAAGGAGATTATTTTAGCGTCAGAAGTGGAGCGCCACACATACCATCAGCTCCTCACATTACCGCACAGATCCGTGTGCTACTCAAACGCTGAGTTGGCGAGGGCCGGTATCGAACCAAGAACCTTGTGCTTTCTATCCGAACGCTCTACCGACTGAGCTAAACCGACCCTTAGGAAACATCTAATAAAGGTTTATTTTTTCTATTAAAAATATTTGGGAACTTAATATACTATTTGAACAAACGAGGTATTTAGTTTTATAAAGTTACTTTTTTTTTTTTTAGATACATAAAAGTTAATTTTTACCATCACTCATTCATCAGGTTACCTTGCGATCTTTTTTAATTTCAAATTGTTTTACTTTAACAATGACAAATTAGATGTTGCTGGGAATTTTTTCTACATGACAGCTTACATTAAAAGTAAAAACAAATAATTTTAAAACCCATTCTAAAAAAAATAAAATAAAACAAAACGTTGGAAAAACATAAATCAAGAGAAAACATATCCCCAAGCTAAACACCTTCGTCGTTTCAATTACACCAATCTAAATGACAAATGAGCGTGTCAATTGCTTCAAGTACAAAACAATAAATAAAAAATAAAATCAAATTCAGGATTTTTATTTTTATTTAGTTAAATTGTACACTTTCACCTATGATACAAAAAAGTTCTTTGTAATTTGTTTAGATGTTGTACAAAGTAACATTTTTTTTTTATGCACAACTCGGTCACTTTTTTGTGCAATTTTAAAACGTCAGGTCGCGTCGAGCGGTTGATTTAAAAGCACTTTATTTTTACGCTAGTCACTTTTAAAAAAAAATTCATTTCATATTGCGAATTCCTACGTTGACAGAACTTTCTCTAAACCAGTGGTTCTCAACCTTTTTCTTTCTTTTTTTTAACCTATAGATCCCTTTGATTTCTATTTTACTCTGGTGCACCTCGATAGCAATTCGATGTTTAAAAATCCTATTGTAGTTTTATAATCAAATATTTTTTGCTTGCCTGGATCAAAAAATGTTATATAGTCTCGGAGTGGAGACATATGGCCCCCGATAAAAATTACTGTCTTAAAGTAAAATAATATTCTTAACAGACAATTTTCCATTAAAAAGGGTAAAGAAAGAAAAAGAAAAAAAAAAGAAGGAATATTAGGCAATACAATTTTCATTTATCTGTAACCAGCAAAAATAGCACATCGTAGCGAGATTTTTACGAGAGCAATTCACTTAAAATATTCTTAAAGAATAAAGCAATTTCCAGTTCAACTATTGAATAATAATTTTGTGGGGTCAGCATTCACGCTGAAGGTAATCTTTTTACCATCCAAATTTTTCTCGATGAAGATTAACTATGAGATGCTGATTTATTAGAAAGAACTCTTCACCCCTTTTTAAATATAAACGTCAGTATCATCATGGACTGCTATTATAACGGGAACCCGACGGATTTACGGATCGTCTAGTAAAGAATTTGGGAGTTAAGACGGGTCACTTCACTTCATTGACTCATGGTAATAATAGCAGATAAAACTTTTAGTTTCAAATTATAACTTAATTTTTTGATTAGTCGGACATAAATGGGGGACACGATTACGGTAAGACTTGTTAAAAAAGAAAGAAAATAAAATATGTTCATATAACATGAAGATGTTTGGTAATTTGTCTGAAGAAAGAATATTTCCTGAATTTTAATAGAATTATAGCTGAAGGGGTAGACTGAATTCAGGGCGTAAGTTTTTACCATAGTCTACCAGACACATGTTAGTGGAATATGAAATGAAGTCCAATGTATATATTCTTAATTTCTGAACTGGGATTAATACTTTTAATAAAAAAATGAAACTCTAAGGAAAACAACTTAATATACAATGTATATTAAATTATGTTTTCCTTAGAGTACTATTAATGTATATTATACATTAATTCATTTATAAGTTTAAAAAAAATTAAAGTACAGTATTAATTGATGTTGTATAATGTATAGATTTAAAGTTGTTGCGTAGTGATTCAGTTCTTATACATTTTTTTTTTTTTACCTCAGCGTTGTTAGGGAGTTGAGATTAAACTTATCAAGTCATACCAATACTGAAAGTGAAATAAACTAAAAATTACTATTCTCTGGTAATTTTGCCAAGTATTTTAACGATATTTCTAAGTGTACCCAATTTGTCGAAAAATCCGTGTTTTTACAAAACAAATTTAACCCCCACCCCCGTTTGAAAAAATCAGGGAATTATCCGATTTAAATGAAATTTTCAGTGTTGATTTAACAATGAATGAATTTTATAATACATCAGTTATTTTATTTCAAAACTTTCTGATTTTTTTCAGGTCACTTAACTTTGACCCATCTCCTTATTTTGGGGGCGCAATATATCGGTGGGGTTATATGTGATTGATACTTTTTTCTGCATAAATAAAAAGACAAAAGATCGAAGGTGTGAATAGAAGAAAAAACATTTTTTTTATGAATCTGCTCGGGTAGTAAATAAGTATCAAAAATCGGAAAATAAAATAAAATTAAAAACTAAAAAATAGTTTTTGGAGATTTTTTTGTACTCATTTCGATAATTATCTAATTGGCTATTATCTTATAAAAGAAAAAAATGTACATCAATATTTGTTCCGTTTACAGGGAGGGGGGCCCTAATTTTCAATACAGTTTTCGACCAAAAAAATATGGGTGGTTGATACTAAATTAAAGTAGTTATTAAAAAAAAATTTTTAGAATCTAATAATATGACATTTTAAATATTAATTTATCATAACATAAATACCTAATTAAAGTTTTGAAATAAAATAACTGATGCATTGTAAAATTTATTCATTGATAAATCAATACTGAAAATTTCATTTAAATTGGATAATTTCCTGATTTTTGGTAATTTTTTTTCAATCGCGAACGTTACAATTATTTTGTAAACACGGATTTTAAGCCATCCTTAAACAGCGTTTCCGGCCAAACGCGATCGTAATTGACAGAAAAAATGAATTAAATGAATTAAAAATAAATTACGTGTAATATTATTTTGCTTTTTTAAATTTAATTTTTTTTTTTTTTTTTACTGATGTTACTACTTTTTTTTTTTTTTTTTTTACTGAAATTTTTTTACAAAATTTGGCATTAATAATCAATTTAATTTTAATTCGTTTTTAAAATGAATAGCAGCCAAATTTTTAGGTATACCTATTATTTCTATTTCAGAATATCCGCCCCCCCCACAAAAAAAAACAAAAAAAACAAAAACAACTTAAAATAGTCCACTTTTGCATTTCTGATGGTAAAAATTTACGCCTCTGAACTCATAGTCTACCAATTGAAGGTATAAACAAAGTAAAATCTCGCTTGCTCGAATTATGCTGATAACGAAAAATACCAACTCAGCCGAACTGCGGTTGTCACTGAAAAAATCGACCCCTCTTTTTTATAGACTGACCGCTACAGTTGAAAGTTCCTATTTTGCTAACATTTCCCCTGTTCCATGTGAACTTTTGAGTAATGACTCTCTCAACTAGGAAGTTGGAATAAACCAACTTAAAAAACTTAACCTATGTTTCTGTTTCAACAGTGGAATTATAATAAATTACTCTGATGTTCCGAAGTTTTTAACTACCGACGAGCAAGATTTTTTTCAATCACAAATTCGGCAAGAAAAAAAAGAAAGAAATAAAGAAATAAAAGATAAAGAAATTAAAATCAATTCAACCATTGTATAAAATCGTCGGTATTCTCAGAGAAAATAATGACTGCACATAGTGAAGTACTAAAATAATAAAATATACTCCAAAATTACCAATTAAAAAAAATAATAAAAAAAACTACGCAAAAAGAGAAAAAGTACCAATCTCCAACTACAGTATATTTTAAATCCCAGTTAATTAATGACAACAAAAATAAATTGTCGCTATCAATGAGCATCTCGTGAAACTAAGTACATATTATATTAATGAATATAGTATAAATTATTTCTCTGAATTTTTTTTTAGATGAGGCTTGATAATTTGGATTATTCGGACTATTGTCCTCATCTGAAGAAGGTCGGAAACGTTGTATATATAACAATAAAGATGAGGACAATAGTCCGAATAATCCAAATAATACAGAGTATAAATTGATTTAATTTTAAGTTTACTTTTTTAGGCTTAAAGGCAATAAGCAAGAAGTTTTAGAATAAGAAAAGAAAAAAAAAGAAAAAGAAAAGAAAAAAAAACAACACCTGTTTGAGAAAGTTTGTTTTCCTTCTAAACAATTACAAGTAGGTGTAGTAATTTATTACACTAAACTAGGTACATGCGCTTGGTGAGGGTACAAGTCATTCACACAGTGTAGTAATTACTGAGACTAACGTACTCATCATAACACCAAGGTGCCCCAAGAAGGATGTAAGAATTGCAACGTGATTGTTCTATTTAATTATCATTTAAGCTCTAACGAATTATTTGTCGGTAGGTAAAGGGTTTAAAGTGGTCTTTATCAAAATTTGAAAATTAAGTGTTTAGCTTGTCAGTATTTAAAAAAAATGTAAATTTCAATTTTCACAATACATGAAACTGAACTTAAAAATCCAAATAAATCTATTTAGAAATAGATGCTTAATCATTATCTACAGTAAATATTTAGCTTATTCAGGTACGATATTCCCTACGCCACGTTAATTAGCTTACGTGTATTTACATGATTTTTAATACAATGATAATACAATACATTATTTAATACAATAGTTTTTTTTTAAATAACAAAAAATATCACGTAATACACAGTATCAAGTGATACTTTACGTTATTTTTAAAAATTGTATTTTTATTTTTTAAGAGTAACGGGTTAACAGATACGCGAGTTCGAACAGTTGCAGAAATTCAGTTAGAATAAAAATAGGGCTAACACTTTTTTTTTTTTTTTTTTTTTTTGCTTTGTATACTTTATCACGAGTAAATCTTTAAGTAAGTTTTTCAAGTACAGTCGTTTTTTTAAGTTTGAAAATAAGAAAAACCAAACGCACGCACACACACGGTCACACAAAAGATGTTTTGAGAGCAGATTATAAAGAAGATCCTATATTATTTACATTGTAGACAAACTTTAGGAGAAAGATGTATTAGGCCACGTGACAATTCTCAGGTAAAACCAAGCTAAGAAATACCATGAAAAACGAACGTCCGATTTAAAAATAAATTTCCCTTTGAAATCGATCTGTAATTTGATTTAAACGTAAACGTCATTTCTAAATAGTTACGTTTTATATATCTCTCTCTTTTTCTTTTTTCTTTTTTTTAAGAGCATTACTTAATTCGAGAAAAAGCAGAAAAGAAAAAGAAGCAGGGAAGCAAAGAATAAACATTAAACAATAATAATATCAACTGTTTTTACCTCCGATTTTGAGATCAGGTGTGTCGCCTTAGTCAACAGGATTTTTAAATTAACCCTCTAACAGATGAAATTTAAAGTGTGTGTTTTTTCTGTATCTCTTGCTGTCATTTTTACACTTGTATGCAGTTAAAAGATAATAATAATAACAATAATATTAATAAAGATTCCAGGGCAACATAAACCCCGGCGAACTTGTACGTGAGGAAGAAGACCAAAAACTAAAAAGAATAGGGGGTAAAAGAAGAAATGGGTGTGTGAGGGAGTCCTTTAAAATATTCTTTTTCCATTGATGATTACAATCGATCAATCTTTTTCCGTTTTGCAAGTGATCGATATTTTTGAATGGAAAGACAGACTTGTACAGAGAGAAAGCGAAGATACTGCTACGACAAAAATAAAAAAATAAAAAGACAAAATGTGTAGGATACTTCGACAACGTGTGTAAAATGCACTGATAGCGTATTAATGATTATATCTATTTTATTCACAAACGGCTCGTGATACGTCGATCGACTCGATTGAATGTAAACAAAAATAACAGTAATCAATATATATATATAGAGAGAGTAAGAGAACGTAATTTTATTGGTGATATTCATTTAACAAGTATGAAAAAAATAAATAAATAAAAGACAAGAAATATAAGATAACTTATCACTCAGAATATTTTCAACATATTTTGGGTAGAGAACATAATCTTCGAATGTAAACAATTCAAGCAATATTATTTGAATAATGTTATTCATTTGCTAGTAAAAAAAAGGGGGCTTTTCATTTAAGGATACTAAAATAAAGCGAGTTTAATTTTTAGTTTTCATAAGAGACGCTTTTTTGTTAATAATTTTTTAGAATCAAGTATCATTCGCATTATTCGGACTATTGTCCTCATCTCTATTGTTATCTCCACAACGTTTCGGCGGTTGTGTAGATAACAATAAAGATAAGGATTATAGACCGAATAATCCAAATAATAAATACAAATTATCAAGCCTCATCTCATAAATTCAGAGAAAAAAATTAAGTAATTTTTTCTGTGAAGATGAAATGAATGGAAATGCCGGTAACTATAAACTACTGATGAGAAATAATTAAAAAAATATTTTTAAGTCACAAAACCAACAAATTTAAGGCAACGAAATACCATATAAAAACTTTACGACAAAACAAAACAAAACCTTTCTTGGTTTATCTACTGCACATATTACGATGAGTCACATAAATAAATTAAAACAAAACAAAAACAAAAACAAAAAAATACATTTTCTAAGAATGCTAAGTTAATTTACTTTCATTACTTAAAAATTTGGACAACTTTTGAGCAAATTAAAAAAAAAAAAAAAAACCTCCCAAAACACGACGGATTCCGAACATAACTAAACCGTGAAGGTAAATCAGATAGGCATATTGACCCACGTGTTTTGTTTTTTTTAGTTGTTTTTTTTAGTGAAGTGTATATTATTGTAGATTGTTTGACAACAGCACAGCACGTGGCTGAAGAAGATACGGAGAGTATTAGGGATGGTCGGTGTGTGTGTCATTGTCGTTATTGTCAACAAAGAATGGGAAGACATTTTAAGCAATGAGTTTGTTGCAAATACGTACTGGTAAAAAGAGATTTGAAGACTCAACAACATGAAATGAACAATTCTCTTCTTTGTTTTTAATATTCGCCGTCAAAAAATTCACTTTTTTTAGGAAGTTTTAACTCGTACGGGAGCTAAACGCGATACAGCTGCCGCCATGTTTTGTATTGTGGAGGCGGAGTGAGATTGGTAGGAGGAAAATAGGAGGAGGAGGAGTAAAAAAGAAAGGAGGAGGAGGTGGCACGTTTGAGGTCGCTTATTACGTTGAAAAACAACTGCAGTGTGGAGTGGTGGTATAGGAATAAAGATGAAGAGAAAGATATTAAAAAAATAAATAAATAAAAGATGGGCATTTTTTAAAGTTGCATTTATTCTATTTAATTTTTTTTTCGCTTATAACCCAATAAATAAAAGCCAAGAATTTTTTGTGTGAATGAAATTCCTTCGGTTAGGGTTAAACATTACGGGTGCAATGCTTGTTTTAGGTGAATGATTCACTCGCTGAGGCCGCTTGTGATTGCGATGATGTAAACGAGCAAAACTAATATAAATTACAAGAGAAGCAGTCGAAAAGTCAAGTTCTTGGGTTTTAAGAAAAAAAGTGACTAAGTTTATCAAGCTTTATATTTTTTAAAGAAAGAAAAATTTTGACAGAGAGTAAAGTAGACAATTAAGGAAAAGAAAAAAGTTAAACAAAAAAAACTTATAAAAAATGTTAAACTTTTGAAAGTGGAGGGTAAAATTAAAAAAAATTAAAAAAATGTAAATTTAAAATTTTAAGATAAAAAAAAAAAATTAAAAGAAATGGCTAAGATTAATATTGAATGAGAAAAAAGTTAAATAGTTAAAAAAAAAAAAAAAATAGGAATAAAATAAGAAAAATAATCTGAAAAAGTTTTCTAAAAAAAAAAGTAAAATAAAAACAAACAAATCAAGAAGATATTAAGCATTAAAACAATTGGTGAAAAACGAAATTTATTAACACCTCCAATTTATTTTTATTTAATTACATAATTTTATATATTTTTTCCCTCCTTGTTTCTCAGCGAAGTTCAGAATAGGAAAACTAAAAGATAATTGGCGTTTTTCTCAATCGAGTTGAGTTAGTTATAGCCAATGGGGCGGAAGCTATGTTTATCATACGGCCATACATAATAAATAGGTACTTAGCATGGGTTGATACCAAAACATGGAGCGCTTCCATCGTGCCGGCCGGAACGAAGTAACTTGCAACAGCTGGGCAAATTTATTGGCAGCCGAAGACAAAATGGAAATGTTTTACATGGCAAGAGAAGCTGTAGTCAAATATATGGGTTTGTGATTTGCATTTCATTTACTTTATCATCATTTTTCATACTTTTATCTATCATTGCTTTGTTCGTCTTATGTTTGATTTTTTTTTTTTTTTTTAGTTAAACATCTTTTCGTAAATCTTTTGCTTAATCTTCTAAGTTTTTAATTGTGTGTGCGTGTATTTTTGTAAATGTTTTTAAATGAAACATTTTGTTTTTAAAAAGTTTTTTTTTTCTTCTTAGTAGTCTTTTAGTTTTTAGTCGATTATTTTTTAAAAAACATTTTCTTTCTTTCTGTTTAGCTTTATTTTCTCTCATAAGATCTATATTATTTAAACTATTTTTTATTTTGTATTCAAAGTTTCCGATACTTTTATTTGTTTGTTTTCTGTTTCACTGTTTATAACAGTTTGTATTGTTAATCAATGTTTTCCTGTTTTATTTGTGTTTATTTTCTTTCGTAATAATAATCATTAATTTCGATCGTATTTTGAAAAAAATCGTAACAAAATTTCTCCACTCAGCATTTTATCAAGCATATAAAGAAAATTTTACAACATGATCAGTACACCACGTCTCCGTGTACTTTACGCAGTTTGTTGTTTGCGATATTTTACCAAGCGCATTGACTTGGGAAAAAAAGGAAGAAGGAATTATTACTATAACTTACAAAAAAGAGGATAATTTTTCTTTCTAACATTTTATTAACTTGAAGAAAGAAAAAAAAAAAGAAATTACCTGGATTATAAAGTTACTTAAACTTTTCAAGCAACTTTTCTCAAACTCAAAACAAGTGTCCCTTTCTTCTCTTTTTACGCAATTGTTGCGATATTTCTTTGTCGGACTATTAACCCCTTTTCAACCTCGGAATTTGTATATTTTTCACCGTGATGACTTATTCATATGAAAATCGGAGATTACAAATTAAATTGGCGGTTATGGAAAGTAAAATTGATATGTTCAATCGATTTCTTTTTTTAAAGGGAGGAGCTTTAATTCAATTTACATGCCGACTAAAAAGAACAAAAATATCAAATTTCAATATTTAATACTTCATTTTTCTTTCTGTAATTTCTCAGAACTTTGAATTTAAAGTGAAAATAGGAAAACAACAAAAAACTAGAAAATTTAGCTCCAGTAAAAAAAAAAAAAAAAATGATTATTTACTTTTTTGGATAGTGTAATCAATGAATTAAAAAATGTAAACAAACAAAAGTAGACAACTTCAATTTAAAAAATAAGATAATTTGAAAATGATATTAGAGTATTTTGATTTGTGTTTTTTTTTTATCTTTTAAATAAGACAGAATATTTTAAATGAAAAAAATTTTTTTTTCTAGAATATGTTTTTCTTTATTATTTTTTTTACAAGTCAAATAGTGTTAATATTAATATTAATAATAATAATAGAAAAATATCCGTTTTCTTGTAAGGAATATATATCAAAACTTTTTCTTGAGTTTTATTTTTCTTTGACTTTATGAACAACAGTCATGTCATTAGATTTGTTGTCTTCTTTTGTACAAGTCGCACTCATGGTGATACACAACTTTAAAAAGTTAAATTGAAAACAAATGCGTATGTTTCACATTTCAAACTATAATTTGTAAAATCATTTATCAGTAAATTTTTATTAGTAAATCAGTTAATTATTTTGTATTTTGTATAAAAATGATAATTTTATGAACATAACTATCTAACACTTTGTTTTTTTTTAAATTCATCATTCTAAATTGTAAAATTTAAGAACTGTTGATTGTGGTTTTGAGTCATTTTGAATTAAATGCTTGTTTGTTAATGTTAATTATGCATTATATCAAGATAAACACTTAAAATCAAAATATAAACTTTATATATATGGGAGAAATAAGAGGATATTAATCCGACAATATGTGGAGAAAGATAGACAAACACGAAATGTTGTACAAAATCTATGTTTATTGTGGGTATTCACGACCTCCTAACTCACCAGTATGAAAATGTTCACCGCTGAAGCAAGAACTCAATCCGACGTCCTGAAGAAGTTCTAACAGACCGAAACGTTATAACATCGACATCACTACCCACAATAAACATCCATTTTGTACAACATCCCATGTTTGTCTACTTTTCTCCATATATATATATATATATATATATATATATATATATATATATATATATATATATATATATATATATATATAATGTGTGTGTTGTAAGGAAATACAATTTGAAAAAGTTTTAACAACTCTTTAGTCTACGAACAATATTTAAAATAATAAATAATTAACAGCAATTTTATCAATAATTTAATTTTTCACTTTTAATCAATTTGATCAAAGACCTCATAAAGTTTTAATAATTGAAATTGCTGTCTGTAGCATAATTCGCATATATTTATTTAATTTGTCTAATTGTGACTCTTTAAAAATAAACACGAACCATCACAAAAACAAACATTCTGCTCAGGTATGAAAATGATTTTTAAATACTTTAATTATAAATGTGCAATAATTTTAAAACAAAACAAAAGGAGACATCAAATATCAAATGGAGTTTTAAAAGAAAACATTTTGAAAATTAAAAGCCCAAAATAAAAAAAAAAATAATTGTTAATTTTTTCAACAATTTCAACTAATTAATGATTATTATTATTATTGTCATTATTTCTTTATTTGCATGATTAGATGAATATTTATTTTTCCATATACTTATGTTTGATAGATAATTTCATTTGTTATTGTTTTTTGTTTTTTTTAACTCTTTGTTTTACCTGGCAGTTTTTGCCCAGGTATATATATTTCCACCTTTTATTTGATGAACTGAATAAATAATTCATATTCTTGTTTTTTGTTTGAATAATAAATGATAATCACTGCTGCTGTTGTACTTCGTTTGACTTTTAAGGACTTTGGTGTTTAAAATTCAGCCATTTCAGTTTAACATGCTACACAACGCATTTGCCGTAAATAAAAAAATAAAAAAACAAATAAAAAACAAACAATAAAACAATACTTATAATTCAATATAAGTAGGAATTATCTTTCTTCGTTAATAATAACAAAACTTTTAAAGTTACACAAACAATTTTACTTTTGTAATATTTATATTTTCGGACTGTTCTCCACAATTTTATTATGATTTATAAATATATACACAACGTTTCGGCCGATGTGCCCTCGTGTCTTCTTCACATTGGCCAAAACGTTGTGTATAACAATAAAGA
>CM042140.1:68893471-68918471 GCA_023376005.1 Doryteuthis pealeii | reverse complement strand
TCGTATTAAAAACAACCAAAAACCAAACCAAAACAATATCCTTTTAACATTAAAATATGTTAATTTTACATGTCAAAGTTTACTTTACTTTTTGAAAGATATTTTAAAAAAATCATCCTTTTAATTTTTTAAAGATTAATCTCCTGGTGCGTATTATTTTTAAATTTGAGCTAAGACGTTCACTTATTTCTCTGTCTCTGTCTCTCTCTCTCTTTAAAGAACTCAAATTAATCTATCAAATAATTAATTTTATTACTTTTATTATCTAACAAATTTTGCACACGTGTGCTTGTTAGTGTGTGTATGTTTGTGTGTGATGGTCGGTACTAACAAAATAAAACACTCACAGGGTTTCGTTCGTAAAGATTGCGTAAAAACAAAACAATTTTTAAACATATCTTCTTGACTGAAAATGAAATAAAATAAAATAAGATAAAATAAAATAAAAACCCCGCTAACTTAAGCGTTTCAATTCTATTATTTATTTCTAAAACACTGAATAGTCATAAGACACAACGTAAGTACTTAAAAAGTATAATACACTACTAAATGAAAGTGAAACCAGTTGTATAAAATATATTTGTACGTATCATATACGAACTCTCAAAGCCTTACAAGAAAATATATTTTATATCCTAAATAAACAAACAAAACAAAAACAAAAAGAACAAAAAACAAAACAAAAAACATCTTCATTGTCAACAAACAATATATACATTTATGTATAT
This sequence comes from Doryteuthis pealeii, assembly GCA_023376005.1. Classification (NCBI taxonomy): domain Eukaryota; kingdom Metazoa; phylum Mollusca; class Cephalopoda; order Myopsida; family Loliginidae; genus Doryteuthis; species Doryteuthis pealeii. The sequence goes on along the minus strand of CM042140.1, from coordinate 68,917,743 downwards.
TATGACACATACAATTACAATGAATTCATACATAGCTACGCGCGCATACACACAAATGTGCGTATATATAACATTGTACAACTCGAGTACTTAGCATGTATGTACGCAATAAGTCTTTGTGAATGGTACACGTACAAAATCACTGATTCAGTTTTTCTTGGGTTTATTTCTTTTATCGTATTTATGACTTTTATCTATTTACTTATTTATTCTATATATTTGTGACATTTTGCTGGTTCAATGGATAAAAAAAAAACAACAAAAAACAAAACAAAACAACAAATAACAACAAACAAACGAAAAAGCCCAGACAAAATCACACAATTTTATGAAGAGAAAAATATAGATACATCGTTACAGCAAAGGTTGACTTCTTTTGAGCCGAAGAAGAAAGCTCTTAATCTTATAAAATAAGAATTTATAAAAACTGTGGCTGAAATTTTTATCAATAATACTTTAACTTTGGTAACTTTAATTAATGAAATAGATGACCCAAAAGAAAGACTTCGTACTACACGAGGCCTTTATTAATAATACGCACTTGAAAAGCGTAAGACAAATAAATAGATAAATAATTATATTTATCATCAAAAAGAAAGAATAAATACAAGACAAAGATATAAGTAAGTAATTCCTTCATGGAAGAAAAAAAAAAAAAAAGAAAAAAAAAGGAAAAAAAAGTCCCTTGGAAAATTTTCGTACGGATATAAATCCTAAATCCAGGATGGTTAGCCGCTAATTGAGCGGTTAATCCTATTAATATTATTATTATTATTTATTTTTTTAACTAAATCTTTTTTTAAAAATAGACGCATGGAACTATACTTTAAGAATAAATTCGAATCCCTTTTTTCCTGGTTTCGATTAGTGTTTAATTAAAAAAAAAAAAATCCAGGAAATATTGTGAATCTGAACCACCGTTTATTTACTACGACTACTACTACTACGACTACTACTATTGCTGCAAGTGCACGCTAGAAAGCAACGGTCCTCATAAAGCAATGTGCTGATATAATATTCGCCTTTCTTTATAAGTGTGTATAATATATATATATATATATATATATATATATATATATATTATATATATATATATATATATATATATATAAAATGTTCAATAGGGATATTTGAGTCCAGTTTGATACTCGTTTTTATTGGGGGTGGGTAGACATAAACAAACAAAAACTATTATATTTTTATCTTTTATTTTAAACATCTTTATTTTATTTTATTTTGTTAGTTTGGCAAGTGATAAATAAAATGAATAGTGGATTTATATCAGTAATATAATATTAGTAATAATATTATATTACCATTATCACAAACAAGAATTTTCACATTCGTTTTTATTTTATTCATTGTTTTTGTTTGTTTTTTTACAAATATAAAAAATGATAAATAAATCATATTTTCCACACAGTCCTTTTCATTTATTTTCCAGCAAAAACAATCACAAGAATATAACCACAAAAATAACAAAACCATACCGATCAGTAAAAAGGTTTTAATATTATAAGAAAAATAAAGAAGTTCCTAATTGTATTTTCTTGTCAAATCAGTCAATGATGTATGATGACGAACTTTGCATTATACACAGATTAAACTGAACTTGGATAGGACATTTCTTTATCCCTTCTTCACACATTAAATACCACTACTCTAAAAAAAATCATTCGATTTCAAACCATTGAACAACCAACGTGCAAAGTAAAATTATTACGCTCATATTTACAAATATATTTTTCTTTATTTCCATCATCAAATTAATAAAGGGCAGCTTCTTAGTACGTACAATAGTACATAGGCAAATAAAACAAACACAGACATACACTCACTGCATTTTACACTTATTCCATCGAACACACAAACATCACTTCCATCGTTAAATTGACTATTATTACTTACTTAAAATGCGAAATAAACACAAGTCTAGCCAAGGCTACCGTTTAAATAGATTTATATATATACATGCGGATAGAAAATTATACACGGAAGCATTGTATTATTTATTTTTTTAAATCCATTCACGAGAAAATACATAGGAAAAACATTAAGATTTAGTGTTAAAAAACACTAAATATATAATAGGATTTTATTATTATTATCATTATTATTTTATTATTATTATTATTATTATTATTATTATTATTAAAAGTAAGGGTAGTTTTTTTTTTTGTCAATTGATCCGTATATTCGAAGCAGAGTATTGTATTCAATTAAATTCATCAAAACAAAACTATAGCTATTTTCAAATTTATTTGGGATGGTTTAAAGTTTTTAAATACTCCAGACAATGTTTACAATTTATTTTACGAAAAAATAATCACTCAGTCAGGTCAGTCTATTATTGGAAATAAATAAACCGAACTAATGTCCTGGGAATTATATTTTTTGTTTAAAATTCTTTACGGAAACCTAACCATTAATTCAATTATTTTTAAAATATATATTCCATAAAAATAAATTTTTATTAAGCATTTTCTTTTCATCTCACTCTCATAAATTACATCTTTCTGACAATATTTTAAATAAAATATATATTTCTCTTTCTTTAATAGCTACCTATATATACACAATAATACACTTACACCCCAAAAGTGTATGATACGTGAACACTACACTTGCTCTGTCTTTGTAATTCCGCGTGGATGCACACACTTAATGAATGATTCATCTAACTCGTTCGCGTATTTTTTTAACCTAATTGCGCGCGCATGCGCGCGCACACACAAACACACACACACACGTTCATACGCACTATTAAGTTATATACACATATATACACGTACCCTTACGAGTACTCACTAATCGAATTGGTACACATGATACAAGCACACTAAAACTTCCTTTCAAATGAGCGCACTATTAGGAAATCCTAGGACACACGCACACATAATGCGCTTCTTGCATATCTTCACAATAATAGACGAACTAAATAATCGTAGTAGCGTACAGGGACAGAGGGAGATTTAAAAAAAAAATACATATTAACACTTGGCTTATATTAGAGGCGATAGATATACTTCTTGTATTTGAGAGAAAAATTTCCCTCTTATTTTAGTTAAAAATACGCACGTACTCAAATAAATAAATAAATAAATAAATAAAAATATGCACTCATTAAAAAAAAATATTAAAAAATGTCTATAAAACTGGCTGTCTTTTTCTTTCTTTTTTTTTTTTTACATCGGACTTAAGCCTTAAGAGTTATTAAATTTTGATATCATATAGCAACTAGGCATTCATTCAAAATTTGAAAAAAAAAAAAAGATGCGCTTTAAAAATAGTTCAAATAATAATTTTAAAAAATTCATTCTATTAATTTTTTTTTGTTGAATTATTTTTAAAGTGCATCTCCATTTAATTTATTCTTGTAATTTTTAGCAGGCGAAACCAAAAAAAAACAAAAAACAAACAAACTAAACCATTAAATGCTGACCTGTGCAATAGGTTTAAAAATCCATAGGGTTTTAGAAGATTTGAGGGTTACACTTCCTTTTGTGTAAAATCCAAGCGTGCTATCTATTATTCTTATTATTTTACACATGTATATGTACAGTACACTGAACATAAAAACATACAACCTAAAAATTTTAAATGCGTTTTAGGAAGTGCAGACTTTTGTGTAACGTTTGAATTCAAATTTAGGCTAAGGTAGATAAGTTCCTATTCACTATTGCACTAAAATAATACCTTTGGGGAAGGCATGAATCACCTATCGGTTTAGGCATATACGCTTAATCCCAAGATAACCTGTAGCGTTTTATTTGGGATGGAAAATGGACAACACGGTCGTGTTTTAGAAATTACATGTTGGACCCAGCATGGTACCCCCCCTCCCAAAGGTCATGATCTATGAGATAATCAGATTTAAATGTATAGAGGTTAGGTTTGTTAAGATATAGACTTAAAAATTAATTTTCATTGTTTACTGACTGGTTGGCAAGGGTGTTTTTTTTTTTTAACCCCTTGATTCTTTTGTGTGTGCGTGTGCGCGCAGGTGTATGTATTACGTTGTTAGGATGAATTGAATTTTTTGTTTGTTTGTCTTCTCTCTCTTTCCCCTAATCCACACACTAATTTACAAGTACTTGTGAACGTGGAACAATACTAAGTTAATACTTCTTATTTCCTTGTGATAATATCTGCGTAGATAGTTTTTGTTTTTCGAAAAAGAGTAGCCCCCCTCCAACCAAAAATACACCAACAAACTCGTAGATCAAATCCAATGTGACACATTTTTTCATTTTAACGCATTGAAAATTAACAGTTTATGAATACGGAGCGATTATTTGTATATTGAATTTAATAGCGGCAGTAGTATAGTCTTCTTGTCTGCGTTATGTGGACCAATGTGTATTTTTTAAACTTCTTTGTCCGAACAAACACACATTACCATTATTAACGCTCTCAAATAGCGATAAAGAGTGGCTGTTATGGTAAAGTGGATTTAACTAGATAACTTAACACTTCTAATTTAATTAGTAGTACTAGTTAATAGTGATATTTAGAACTGGTTAAAAAGGTTCGGTTTTTTTTTTGCTTCATTTATTCTTTAAGAAAGGTCATTTCATGTTTTCTCTGTCGTCTGGACCACCATGGGCCACCTTCTCTGTACAATTCTTGCATTGCATTCATTGCTTTCTTTGGGCCGTGAGTGTTGATTTTATTTATTTACCCAGAATAAACTTAATATTCCTTTCTTGCTAATAAATTGGTAATATTATGTTTTGAAACTTGTGTTTGAAACAGGGTTGGATTAAAAAAAAAAAAAGATATAGAGAAAAGGTTAGATACATTTTTTAAAAACTCAATTAGAATAAACAACCATACTCGGATAGGAGTGTTTGACTTTTAGTGTTTATAGGTCGTAAAATTTATATTTTAGTATTATTTTCTGTTATTGGAATTTTCTTCAAATCTTTGACACTTTTTTCCTAGTAGTTTTGTAAATTGTTTGAATCATGGATTTAATTGGGCTTGGTTGCGGTTTTGGTCTCAGTGCTGTCTGGAGTGGTAATAATGGTGGCACTTAAGGACTTCGCGTGCACAGCCACTAATACTTCAGTTAAAGTATATTTTTAATCGCTATCCAAAAAGGCCGAGATTCACTATCACAAGAATTCTTAACCGAAAGAGTTATCTGTCAATTTAGAGTGATAGTATTTGTAGTAGTACCTAAAATAGGCTAGTGGTGTCATGATACACTGCTTTTAGTGGTACGTATAAAAATAGACCATAAATGCATCACTAGAAAAAAAAATCTCCTCTAAAGACCCGGTCATATTAAATATTTTCCATGTCTTTAAATAGAATAAAAATATACAACCCTTTGTCTATCAGAATTAAAAACTAAAAAAAAAGTACTAGTGTTGATAGTAGTGGCCACTGCCTGGTGGTCTGCTTCTTTTGGTGATGCTGGTGTTGTGTGTAGCCCATGGGCTCCCTTCCCTGCACCGTCCTGCCTGGCTGGCTGCCTTGGCCCGAGTGCTAGTGCGCAGGCGCCGTGCGCTCTGATTGGCTGCGCAGTGCCGTGTGTGCGCAGCTCGTCCGCCGTTTCCAGCTGTCCAAACATGGAGGTAAAGCAGCAGCAGCGGGCTGATGAGAAGAATGTCGGCCGCTACCACCACTGCCAGCAACAACCAGCTCTTACCTTACCTACCAGTACCATGCTAGTACCACCACTGCTACTAACCAAGGCACCACTACTACTAACCCAGGCAACACTGTACTACCACCTCTAAAACTACAACATAACAATAACAACACTACACCGCCACTCGTTTTTAGGCCGACTACCGTAAGGCGACACCCCTCACTTGTATCCTTTGCTACTCACTCACGCTCACTCCTCCTACCCCGTTGCAATTGCCACCATTGAACTGACTCCACTCCCCCTGTGCTTTCCTCTTACTCCCCTTCTCTACTTGCATTTTACACATACACGTAGACACGCGCTAGTCTTTTTTCTAATATTATTGTATGCGAATGTTATAATATATACACGTATAGATTTTATATATATCGATATATTCCGGGCCACCCTTTTCCTCCCTCTTCTTATTTGTCTAGCCACCTCTTTTTACTCTCTCGCAATATCGGTTTTTTGTCTTTCTTCCTTCATCGACCCCTTCGCTCAGGATTCTTCTTCCATCATCCATCCCTCCGTTCCGAGAGTCCCACTTTCTTTCTCTCTCCTGTCTGTTTCCTCTGTATTTCTGTTGTCTCTTTTATTATTTGTTCTACCCACTAAACCCTCCTTTGTCTTCTCCCCTGATCGTTTCTTCACATTCTTTTATAATTTTTATCATCCATCTACTCCTTTTTCTTTTTTTGTACATGTAATCTTTGTCCCACCTTTCCTGGGTTCGTTCTCTACATGCGTGTGTGTGTGTGTTTGTGTTGTTTCTCCATTTTTGACAACCTCCCCCCCACTAAAAATCTCTATCTGTCCCTCCCACTCCCATTCGCACTACTACAGCCCAAAAACACTCCAAAGAATATAAGGAAGAATGAGAGAGTATAAAAAAAAGAATTGTTAAAAAAAAAAAAAAGAAAAGAAAAAAGAGAGAGAGAGTGAAAGAGAAAGAGAGAGAAAGAAGCCCGCCCGGCAAGCACCAACCAACGTTTGACTAACCCTAACCCCCTACCATCTTGATAAAACTTTAGACTAAACCTAAAAACCACCCCCTTTCTGGATAATAACAAATAATAATATAGTACTATAATATATAAAAAAAAAAGAAAGAAAGAAATTGACGTTGTGTAGCATCACTACTACTACTACTACTACCACCACCACCATCGTCACTAACATCATCATCACTATCAACAACAGCAAGAGCAGCCAGTGATATTATTATTATTCTTCGATCGTTTCTGTTTCGTTTGTTGCTTGTAGGAATGACGATGGAAAACATGGGCGAACTGGCGGATCAACAAATCAACGAGTCGTCGTCTGTGGCAGCCTCAGGAGGCGGAGGCGGAGGTGGGGGAGGAGGAGGAGGCAGTGGAGGAGGAGGAGGTGGTTCGAACGGAGGGGGAGGAGGAGGTGGCGGGAATGGAGGTGGAGGAGGGGGAGGTGGCCATGTGGCATCATCAGTAGCGGCGGCGGCGGCCTCCGCCTCCGCCTCCTCGGCCTCGGCCTCCGCCTCCTCCGACTACAACCCAACCGTGAGTCCCCACGATCTGTCGCCGACGAACCTGGCAGCAGCAGCAGGCCGTTGTTCCTCGTCGTCGTCGGAGGCGATCCCGGTGGTCAGTGTGAGCACCATGATGGACAGTAGCGAGTTCCGCTCCCAGATGGGCGAGGCGGCCACCTACCAGACCCTAAACGGGCGCATGAGCCCCGGCTACAGCCCCAACAACAGTTACGCCACCCTCACACCGCTGCAGCCCCTGCCGCCCATCTCGACAGTGTCGGATAAGTTCACCACAGCACACCACCACCATCACGGCGTGCCGCCCGTCACCCCGACCTCCAATAACGTCAGCGGCAGTTTTACCCTCATGCAAAACAACGGTCTCGGACTGGACATGAACTACCGTTACGACAAATTGACCAGCATGGGCATGAGCCCCATGTCCAGCATGATGGCTGCAGCTGCGGCCACTAATGGCTACCAACAGGGTCTGTCGTCGCCTTACGGCTACGGACAAAATAACGGGCTGCATTCGCCGAAACCCGAGCCCAAGATGGTGTCTCCTAACTATGAGTACCGAAGCAGCCTGGGAGTTGGTGGGCCTCCAGGGCCGAGTTCTTCTTCGAGACTGCCGTCTCCTAGTGCTATGATGGCCACATCCAGCGGTTCGTCCCTGAACGGACTTCAGACATCGGCCACGAATGCCTCGTCCCCTCACAGCCATCACAGCATGAGCCCCCCACAACGGGAACGGCCGTCCAGCTCGTCTGAATCCCAACAATCGGCTGCCTCCAATAATAAAGAGGTGGAAGAAATTAACACGAAGGAGTTAGCACAGAAGATCAGCAGTGAGCTGAAAAGGTACAGTATCCCACAGGCGGTTTTCGCCCAGAGAGTGCTGTGCCGAAGCCAGGGTACCCTCAGTGATCTATTGAGGAACCCTAAGCCATGGAGCAAACTTAAGTCCGGACGGGAAACTTTTCGACGGATGTGGAAATGGTTACAAGAACCAGAATTTCAGAGGATGTCGGCGCTAAGACTGGCAGGTAAGCAATCAAAACACTTATTATATTTTCTTTAAAAAAAAAATTCTCTTCTCTAATAACTGTCGATATTAATGAGTACATATTCAGTACCACACACAGTTGTGAAAAAGTGAAGCTTTTCTAACCTCAGAATACCCCCAGTCGGAGATTTAGTACGTGTGTTTAAAAAAAGCTAGTAATAGTATCAAACTTCTGACCTCTGAGCCTGTCTCTCAAAATGTACCTGACCCGTGTCCATATCTGTCAGTTAAAATCAATGAAGCTATTCCCCAAAATAAAAGTGAAAGTGGCCACTTTGAAAGTTTTTTTTTATCAGCAGCAGCAGTCCACTTCCCAAGTTCAATCGAAATGGACACTTTTGTATTTGCTACATTTGGTAATAACTCGTAACTTTTCTATTGATTTGAAGACATTAGAATTATATAAGAATTAATCATTATCATCATAAAGTTAAATTTTAAAGTTTTAAACATTCCTTAGGATATTATACTTTACCATTTCTCTCTCTCTTTCTTTAAGAAAACCAAAAAAACAAAAAAACTTTGCGTTTTTAATTTAAAAATTCGTATAATTGTTTTTAATGTTAAACTTAGTTCTAACACATTTACTTAAAGATGAAAATATTAAAAACATTTTTTTTTTAAAGCAAGATAAAAATTATATATCACCATTTTATTAATCGGTCATTTACACAGAAACCTAATCAGTCATTTATTAACTTTATTAAGTAATGAACGATAAGAATCAAATATGACCTTAGTAATCCGCTCTAAGTTACTTAATCACCCCGTCAAAAAAACAGACGCGATTTTTAAACCCATCCATTTCTCTGCCCGTAACTTTGTAGTTTGCTATGTTTATCCCTGGGTCAGTCAGTGTTTGTAAACAAACCCCGTGCACCGGCCCAACATGACGACGACGACCACGACGGCGACATTGCAAGCAAACACCACTACGACGACGAGCCATGATTTCTTCAATCAATTCCACCACATGTCTTCTTCTTCTTCCACTTCTCCAATCCTTAACTTATTATTAACTACTTGTACTTCTGTTTCTGTTGACATCTCTGCAATCATAACAAACCACTCTATCTCAACTGATTAACTTTTCTTCCTTTTTGTTGTTAATAGAGCAGAGAAACCACACGGAAACATTTACTCATTTGTCGTCCGTCCGGTCTGTGAGGACGACGACAACAATAACTTTATTATTTCGCTACCGGTGGGGTGCCCTCTATATCTTCTCCCTCGTGTGATCACTAAATAAACACTCTAGTCTCCATCCATCATTTTTTGATCTAGATTGATAACAACAACAACAACCAACACTGTCTAGTTCTTACTCAACCAAAGTGCTAAGTAATTATAATTAATTTTCTTAACTTATCTGACCTGTGACTTCGTTGTCTACCATCACCCCAAGAAAAAAAAAAGTATTGTCTTCACAAACTTTAGAATTTTCCCATAACTTTGTTTATTGTTGGCCCGAGATGATATTTCAAAATATTGAAAACTGAACAGGTTTTGTTTACTTAATTTAAAAAGTTAAAACCTGAATTTGGATAAAAAGGAAAAATAATGTAGAGATATTTTTTTATCAACTCATACAAAACATTTTTAGTTTCTTTGCGAAAATTTTAAGGCATTTCTTTCTGCTGTATAAATATATGATATAAAACTAAAACTGTGAAATGTTTCACCACTACAATAAACATTTTTGGATGTTCAGTTTTAAGTTTTAAATTAAGTTATATTTTTTTTAAGATAAAAAAAGTTAGGTATTAAGATATTTTTTCCTATTTTTTAAAACTTAACTTATTGTTGAAAGAAAACGAGATGTTGATGGGGTTTAGTAAACCCGGTTTACTTCGTACGTGACAAAATACAATAAATAAATAAAAATAAAGTCAACGAGAAACAAAAACAGTTTAAAGTATTTTTTTTCTAAACAATAACTTTTGGACAATTTAGAAAGGAACTAGATTTATGTAGAATTAAAAAATAAATAGATAAAAAATAAGCAAACACAAAATCAGAGGGCACTTTGGTTGAAACGTTGTGTATATATTAATAAAGATGAGGACAACAGTTTGAAAAATCTAGATAATACAAATTATCAAGCCTCATTTAAAAAAGTGAATTACTAAAACAAAAAAAAACAAAAAACAAAAAACCCACCTCCCTCCAAAAAAAAAACCAGTTAATTTAAATCTTTCTCTTAAAAGAAACCAGTAATCAGGTAAAAATACTTAAGACAACTGTCAGTTAAATACTTTTTTTTACAATTCTACTTAATTCTACAAATAATCTATTAAATGAAGACTAAATAATTATAGATTTAAATAATAGTGGAATGGGCTGCAATTTAAATCTAGTTTAGGCTGAGTTTAAATGTTAATTTGTTTCATTTGATTAAAAAAGCTAATGTCTTAGGAAAACAGATTTTGAAAGTTTAAAACTTAACTTTGGAATCTTGCTTAAATTGCAATACTTAATCTAGATTTATATAAATAAAAAAAATGTTGACTACCAAAATACTTAAAGGAATATTTCAAGTTCAAAATTCTAGCATTTTAAATAGTTACTATAGTCAATATAGTTATTATAGCTTATTGGGAAAAAAAATGAAGAAAACAAAACAAACAAAACACAAACAAAAAAGGGTCGAAGTTCCGTGAAGGCTCCTGATTCCGACATGAAGATTCTCGAGTTCGACAAGAAACACCCGAAGAAGGTTGGGGAGCACATCGGTCGAAACGTTGTATATATAACAATAAAGATCAGGACAACAGTCTAAATAATGCAAAACAAAAAACTTATCAAATATGAATACTTCATATTTATTATTCATTTTATTACTCATCATTTTACACAAACTTTGTTAGGACGACAAATTTTACCACTACACATTTTTATTTTGAACATTGAATAATAATACACTTTTCTTCACGTGGTACTTGATTAATAACTGTCTTCAAATATAAGACAATAAGATATCAAGATTTATATTTATTAAGTAATAACATCAGAGAAGAAATAAAACTTTATTTTAGGAGGGGGTGTATGTTTTTGAGAGACTCATCAGACCAAAGAGAAAACTATCTTTTTTTTTTCGAATTAGCAACAGCTGCCTGTGTGGCACTGTCGACTGAACAACAACAACAACAACAACAACTTGGAGCGAATCATTCATTCATTCATCTGTCTGCCTTCGATTAGTTGATTGATTTGGCAAGTCTTAAATAAATCGATGGGAATGGGAGGTCCTATGTAGTAATAATGTGAGCCACTTTTGGGAGGGGCTTCTTGTCTGCCTCACAACCAAACACAAGCAGGTAGGTAGGCAGGCACGTGCTTGTTTACATACCCGCCTTTTCCATCACACACACACACACACACATTTGGGGGTAGGTGGGGACAGGATGATAGAACATAGTTGTCAGAACTTTGTTTTTACTTATACGAAAACTTTACTTTGGTAATTTGTAATAATGATTGACAGGTATTAAAATATTTTAACTTTGACAAAACTGGAGTGTTTTTGTTTATTTTAGTTTTGTTTTGTTTTTTTACTTAGAAAAGTTACTTTATATCAACAAGTTTAAAAAAAATCTTTTTAAGTTTACAAACTAAACTAGTTATAAAGTTCTGGAGTATTTTTTATTGGGGGTGAATAAAATACCAAGAAAGTTCCCTGAATAATTTGTACATTTGGCGTTCCATTTTGTCTTTTCATGAAATTAACTAAAACAAACTTAAACTTTTACAAACCATTAATATTTTTGAAACTAAGTATTTTTATATATATATATATATATATATATATATATATATATATATGAGAGAGAGAGAAGAGAGAGAGAGAGAGAGAGAGAGAGAGAGAGAGAGAGAGAGAGATAGATAGATAGATAGATAGATAGATAGATAGAAATATCAAATAGACAGGTAAGTTGGGATGATTATATTTGGTATCATGTATGCCCATGCAGATGTACACCTATAGATTCATACAAGAATTATTTCAAATCCCTAAGAGAGTTCAATGTAAAATAATTAATAAATTAATTACACACACACAGATACACACACACACACACACACACACACACACACACACATACATATATATATATATATTATATATATATATATATTTTGGTGTCAATTTCAGAAATTGCCTGGGTTATATAGTATCACAGGTTGTAATTTAGTCCCTAGTAACCCCAAATAAATTCAGGGGTAAATATAAATAGCACCAAACTACTGGATTCCTTGTAAAATTATACATTTGAAAAGTTTTGTTTGATCTTGGTACAGGGCTTTGTTTTCAATTTGCATCCCCAGACAGACAGATAGACAGACACCACAAATATAGTATTTTATATATATATATTTAGCTGTACTTTAGAATAAACTTTTATTTATATAGATTTATTTCAATAAGAAAATGTATTTTTGCAAACATTTTTACACATCAACTATTTAAAATCATTAGTAACATACATGTGAGTTGAGTTTGTGAAGAAAAAACAAAACAAACAAGAAATGTCCCATAAGAAATATTGGTAATCTCTTTTTAACTAAAATGTACATTGTACAATACTTAACTTAGAATTGAATATTTCCACCTACTAAACTTACTTAGTTTCTACGAACAGAAAGACAATTTGGAATGGTAACCTTTTTTTTTTATTGTGATGAATTGAATTATTAATCATTATTGGCACCTCACGTGGTGTAATGGTTATCAAGCTGGATTAGCAGATCATTGTTTGTGAGTTTGAGTCTCACTAGGTGTCCTATACTATTTTGCTACAACCAACCGGAGCTTAGTAAATAAATTATTAGTCTTTTCTTATTTTTGTTTAGTTTTTTTTGGTCATGTCCGTAATCTTCACGAACCCCACTTTTTTCAGTTAGTTTTAATAACACTAGTTGCAACTTTTTACGATTTTAAATCTAATGATTCCATGAAAAAATTCATAATCGTAATTTTATCTATGGTTTTGAATAAATAAAAAAGTTATCTCAATAAATAAAGTATTAGGGGTTTTTTTGGTGGTGGTGGGTATTTTAAGATTAGGTTTTAGGTGATTTAAGAGTTAATTTACTCACACACACACCATACACATGTCGGATCATTACGGTTCTTTGTAGTTTCATGTGTTTCTTTGTAAAAGTTAAAAGTAAAAATGAAATCCTCCCAAAATGTTATCAAGCACCCACAAAAGGGATCCCATGTCCGACACTTTCTAGACCGTCGCTCCTGTCGACACACTTGCTGTGTGTACGTGTGTGCGTATGAGACACTGTTACGTTCATTCATTCATTCATTCATTCATTGATTCGTCGTCGCCTTTTCTTATCCTTTTTCTAATAATTGCCAATCAATAGGGAATTGTTTTCCTGATTGACTCCATTCATCTATTTTTCTTGTTCCATTTTTGTCTCACTCGTGTCTTCCTTCCGCTTTGTATTGTGCCCTTCATCCCCAGTTTTTCTTCCCGGGACTTACGGGACGGGGGATTGGAGCTGCTAGCATTTGAACATCGTTCCCATCTGTCATCCCCAGGAGAGGAGGAGAGAGAAAAAAATCCACGGAATGACACGAACATTTTTCATTATTATTATTACCACCATAACTTTAATAAGCATCGTCCTCGGGTTGGGGGTGACTTGCTTGATCAATTACAGCGAGTTCATTTTCTTTTCAACTAGTTTCTTGGGGCGAAAATTGATGCAACAATTTTTTAAATTATCTATTTTGTAGACAGATTTTAAAAAATGTTATCGAATTGATTAAGTCTATTGATGCGATAAATTTGACTAGCCGATCTCTTAGTTAAATAAACGTGAACAATAACATTGTTAAAAAAAAATAAATAAAAGAAAACAGCAAAAAGACCAAAAAACAAAAAAACAAAAGAAGCCTTTTTTGCTTTACGCAAGAAATATTTTCTTCATTAACATTAGAATTTTGGTTTAAAAAGACCCCACAAAAAAACGTTTTGTTTTCATTGTACACTTGGATAAGTAGTGGTCTCATCCTTATTTACTCCCTAAATCAATAAATACCACATTTTCATAATATATATATATATATATATATATATATATATATATATATATATGAGTATCTGAAAGTTCCCATCTACATACTCCTGGTTGTTATATATTTCATACATTTGAGAATACAATGAAGTGTTAAACCCGTTCCATCCAAGAATATAAATTCTCACCTTTATTCAAGTAATGTTTTTAAAAAAAAGTTTTTTTTAAAAATACAAAGAAATCTTCCTTGTAAATAAATCCATGTTATCCAATGCTTTAGTTTAGATATCTCTCTTAAACCGATTCAAATCCCACCATTTTGATATAAAGTTGGTAACACTATCTCTATTTATTTAGATTGGTGTTGTTTCCCCCACCCCCCTATTCATCCCTTTTCATTCTCCTCGGTTGCTTACAAGCCTCTTATTTATACATATCTATATTTCTTCTCAAAACTACTTTCCCACTGGCACGTGTGTTCATTTATATTAACATTGTAGAAAAGTTTACTTTTTCTAAGAACTTACTTTTTTTGTTGTTGTTGTTGTTGAAGATTTAGATTAACAAAGAAAAGAAAAGAAAACTACCTCAACTTAATCCTTAATCTTCTACTCTTGTATTTCACTTGGCTAATTCTTCTTCTTACACACATTGTATTATTCCAGAGATTAAATCCTGTACACCTGCCATCTATTAAATTCCTTTTCTGCTAAATTTACCATACACACACATAAATACAGATGTATGAGATTAATTAATATTATATACTTGTATTTTTATTTCTCTGAGATAAAAAGGAGTAAGTAACTGAAGCATTTTATTTCTTTTTCACAAAAGAATAACAAATGAACTAAATACAAATTATATTTTAAAGCAAAATATACTTTTTTATATACTTGACAAAATCACCATAAGCAAGGCCAGTTAGCCAGTGTAAACAAAGGTTTACAAAATGATAGATGAAGAGTAAGGATATAACAAAATGATAACTGAAGAGTAAGGATATAACAAAATGATAACTGAAGAGTAAGGATATAACAAAATGATAACAGAAGGGTAAGGATGTAACAAAATGATAACTGAAGGGTAAGGATATAACAAAATGATAACTGAAGGGTAAGGATGTAACAATATGATAAATGAAGAGTAAGGATGTTACACAATGATAAATGAAGAGTAAAGATGTAACAAAATGAAAAGTAAAGATGTAACAAAATGAAGAGTAAGGATGTAACAAAATGATAACTGAAGAGTAAAGATGTAACAAATGATAACTGAAGAGTAAAAATGTAACACAATGATAAATGAAAAGTAAGGATGTATCAAAATGATAACTGAAGAGTAAGGATGTAACAAATGTAACAAAATGATAACTGAAGAGTAAGGATGTAACAAAAAGGTAATACAAATGAGACAACAAAGCAAAAATACAAGCATCTAAGATTTAGTCTGACTTGTGGACATAACATTTTAGCTAAAAGCTACCCAGACTTTGGAATCCATTTATCATTTAATGTCCAGAGCATTCAAACATTTAGCAAGATTTAAATTTAAAAAATAAAAAACCAAAATGTTTTGTGATTTTTATATGCAGGAGTTAGATCTTTCTTACTGAAAATTGAGATACATTTCATAACTCTTATTTCTGTCCTGTGTTATGTAAACTTAATGACAAGTTGAGTTTTCTTTAAATATTGACTTTGATGTTGATACTTTCATTCAACATGTTTTGTATCTTATTGCAATGCTTATCCAAGGTATCAAACATGTTTGTTCTGTGAGGATTCTTATTATTGAGTTCCCCCAAGAAAGGGTGCTTTGTATAAATGAACAAAAATACATACACACATACAAATTATTATTATCATTTAGCTCCTTGCAAGTTTTTCACACCAGCATTAACTGGTGGTTTTTCACTGGAGTCTGAGTGATAGAAAGTTTCTCCAGGTCTCCAGGACTCTTCTGAGTATTTTGGGCAATCTTAACAATGCTGTGGTCTGTCTGAGTGACAGAAAGTTTCTTCAGGTTTCCAGGACTCTTCTGAGTATTTTGGCCAATCTTAACAATGCTGAGGTCTGGATGGTTTTAATTCTTTCTCTAATTTTTAATTCCACCAGTCTTTTTTCTAAGCCTTTGGTGACCATTCTAAATGCACCAAATACAATTGGTATGAGCATCACCCTCATGTTCCACAGCTTTATTATTATTATTATTATTAAAAGGATATCAATAATAAGTGAGACCATTATAAAGTTAATTTGATTTTTTAAAACTTCTTTGTTTAACTACCAAATTTCCCCCACAGCTGTACCAAATTTTCTTGGTAACTTTTTTTACCTGTATGACGGGATATTTCGAAGTTTACTATCTATTCACCTCAGAACTCATTCTATTCAAATAAAGTCCCATCATTATTATAATCTGAGTCCTTCTGTTCAATTATAATGAATTAGCCATCATTTAGTTAGCAGTAGTGGGAGAGCCGCTGTGAGTGGTTTGAAGTAGGCAAAGAGTTAAATCTCATTATAAAAATTGAATTTTCATGACATTGTTTTTTTAATTTTCTCTTCTATTTATAAAGTTTTAGTTGAGTACGTTTCAAAGTATGAGGTCAGTTAAAGATGAATTGTTTTGTAAATTAGTGGTCATCCCTTGGTGAAAGGCCTTTTTCCTTCTTAAAAGGCCAAATTGATTAAATTAATGTAGATATAAACAGAGAAAAACTTTGTAGTAAAAAATTAATGATCATTTATTGAATTTCATGCACATCTATTTTTGTCCATGTATGAAAAACAAAAAAACAAAACCCAAACCTTTGTTGATGTAACTAGAAATTATCTTTGTTATCATCTACAATTCCTATAATTAGACTCTATTAGAGATTATAGAAATAAAAAAAAAACAAGAAAAAAACATAAAAGCAAATTTTTCAATTACTCTGGATTTATAAACCTCATCTTTACCATAAATAAAAATATATATATATAAATATAAATCAAAACAAAAAAGCAAATAAATATAAATAGTGTAACCAACTTTGTATCAAATGGTAGGATTTGAAATTAGTTTGAGAGAGAGAGAGGTATATAATCTCTGGCATTGGATCCATGGATTTATTTATTTGCAAGAAAGATGCATTTTTGACTTGAAAATGACCAATAGTAAGTTGAAAGTACTCAGTGGAAAAATGTGGACAATTTCTATACAATTTTGAAGTTTTATACAGGAAAAAAAGAAAATATTAAAGTAAAACTTGTATACAAGAAAGATTGTTGTCAAAATATATTCTATCTATCTATCTATCTATCTATCTATCTATCTTGAATGAACAAATTGTTATAAAAAAATATTTTTCTTAAATCAATAAATTGCTCAAAAACTGGCTAGTAAAGCAGGATAAAACCTAAAATAAATTATTATCTCACTTCCCCATGTTCACTTTATTATTAAAAGTTTCATGTATAAAAAACAAACAAATCAATCTTCAGATAAAACATGCATATATATATATATATATATATATATATATATATATATATATATATATATACACGGGCTGTATTTCCCATGCCTTGTCTGGGTTATATATTACCACAGCCGGTAATTTGGTCCCTAGTGACACCAAATGAATTGAAAAATTATATATTAGAAAAGTTTTGTTTCATCTTGGTACATTGCTTTGTTTTCAATTGCATTCCCAGATAGACAGAGACACCACAAATATTGTATAAGATATATATATATATATATCGTTTATGCAACAGTTTACTATATAGTTATACAAATCTGATTAACTTTGTTTTTTAATATTAATTTTAATTTGTTTAAATGTGGTGCTTAATATTAGCCCTAACATGAAGATAACTGATTGAAACTATGAAATAAAACAAATATATCATCCCAATTAATGTCAACCCAACTTATTAAATTAAAGGACAATAGGTTGTTATTGGTAATTATTTTCTAGTTATGTTTTTTAATCCTATAAATAAACACTAAATCCCAACTAAACTAGTTATATCTTTAAATTCTTTTATCAAAGAGTCAAAACAAACCCTCTTCTTGTAAAAGTAAAATGAATCTTAAACCAAAAGTGTTTACTTGATAAAACAATTGAATTAAAAACATATTTATCTCTAAAACTTAACCCTAACCAGTTTACCATAAATTGTGCCTTTTTACTGTGATTTGATTACCGGCCACAATAAATTTACACTTAAGAAAGAAGATAAGGTATCTTGATAGTATAATAATACTTTAAATATAAATTGATATTTAGTTGTTCTTAATTATTTCCATTTTATTAAATAAAAAAATTGTGACAATAATTTCTGACAGATATGTCATTTTACTCAGTTTTAATTTACATATTCTTAATCTCTGCTAGTTCTTTAAAGATTAATGCTTTCTTTGATTTTTAAAAAAATATTCAATCACCAACAAGAAGAGAAATTCTTAAACAGTTTTCTAAAAGATTAACATATTTTAAAAATATGTTATTTCACTTTTTGTTTTAAAACTTATGTCTATATTATAAGATTCCTAAGGTCACTTACTATTTATCATTTAAGTATTTATTATCTAAATTATTTACTCAATGAACAAAGCTAATTTTGTGTTCACTATAATTTTAATAAATATGGTAGTTTTTAGTTTTACAAAGAAAAATAGATGCACAATTTACATAAATGAATAAATTTATTTTTTAGAATTTAAAGCTAATAATTCAAGGACTAATTCAACCTGCCTTAGAAATATTTTCAACAGAACTAAATTTTTCTGATTAAAAACTTTCATTCTTTTTAGATAAACAGTTTAATTGATATCAGTTTTTATAAGTTTTAATCTGGGATGAAAATGTTTACTATTGATAAAATAATCTTTTCACAACAAATCTTAACTATTTTTTTAAAGGATTGAACATTAGAGTTCAGTCTTATAGAACTTAAGACTTTACCATAGAGTTAATTTATGATGGCTGTTCTTTTTAGATTTTATAAGTTTAAAATTGGAATAAAAGTTTTGGCTATTAGTAATATAATCTTTTAGCAATAAACCTTAATTATTTTTTAAAGGATTGAACATTACAATTCAGTTTCAAGTTCTTACCATAGAGCCCAAACCCATTTATGTGTTTGTGGATGATGGCCGTTTTAATTATTTTTTGATGAACAGTTCAATTTATTTTTTATAAGTTTAAATCTGGAATAATAATTTTTTTACTATTAGTAAAATAATCTTTTAACAACAAAATTTAACCAATTCTTTTAGGATTGAACATTACAGTTCAGTCTCAAGTTCTTACCATAGAGCCCCAACCCCATTTATGTGTATGTAGATGATGGCTGTCTATCACCGCCAAGTCGTGTGTGCGTGTGTGTGTGCAGTATGCATTAGTGTAGTCAGTGGCCTGTCTTGGGAGAGGGGGGATGCTGTTAACTGGCACTGATTATTACTTTGTGCTTTATCTTTTTAAATGACACGTGTCAGTTCATCCTGTAAGGGAGAACATTATAACATTACCGTCACTAGACAGGAGTCCTGCTCATTCACCCCACTTACCAACATTATTCTCTTTTTCTTAATCTTTCCTGTCCCCACCATCATCATCATCATTATCAAAAGAAAGAAGCCACTTTTTCCTAAGTGATGAATAGCTTTAAGTTGAGTGAGAAAAATCCTCGTCTATGCTGTCAGGGTTTTACTTCAGAGATCTGATGAACATTGGTCATCATTAATAGTAGCCATTCATAAAAATCTTTGAGCAACTTAGTGATGAATGGACAATTTTTATACTATAAACAAGAAATTACTCAATGTCTCTGACTTTAATGTCAAGACATTTCTCCCTGTCAGTGTTAATTATTCTTTCTATCAATTATCTATTAAGTTGGAATTTACCTTAAAGCTTACTTGCCTCTTGTCTCTTAAAAACACTTTATTTTACAAATTAACATACTTTTTAAATAACTTCTTTTTAAAAAATTTGATAAGGTTTTCTTAGTCTGGCATACAGACCTCAGGTTGCTTTATAGTACCTGAGGTTACTAAATGGCACCCTTCTAAGTACTAAAAAGGCTCAACAATGCTTAATTTTGAACATTTATTTCTTTAAAGAAAAATGTATTTCTCTATGAAAAACATTTTTCTCTTTTTTTTCCTTCTTAAATTTAAAATACCAAGAAGTTTTCTTAACTCAAAATGTAGTCATTTATTTTAATGTTTTCATCCTGAAAAATAATGCGAAATTCTTCTAGCAGATTGGGGATATATTTTGATGAGATTGTTTGTTTATAAATACATTTTATTATATATAATATTAAAAGCAACAATTACAATCTCTGTCTAACATTAAAGTCTACGTTTAACTTACTATTATAACATAGTGCTATTTAACTTCTTCAACTTTCAACTCAAAGTGATGCTGATAGCTTTTTGATTTAGTGTGCCCTGGAACGCACATATTTGCTTTGAATGAGTCCCTGGGAAAAATTATAGGTCCCAACTAAAGTTTCTTAAATTGTAGGGTTTTTATTTATGATCTGGGGGAATAACTAAAGCTGTCTAACTCCTACCTTTTAACATATCCTGTGTAATTCGTTTCCAAGAAACTATTGAAATGTATTTACAGCTAGCTTTAAATGACGAGGGAAGAAAAAAGAAAAACACTGGGACGCATGGATATGATTTTACTGCGTCCTTTTAGATTTTTGTGCGTCAGGGACACAGGACGCTTACCTATCAGCATCTCTGCAAATATGTGTCCCGTACTCTTTAATACTAAAAATTAAAAAACTGATTTTTTTAAAAAAGTTTATCTTTGCAGTCTCATTAAATGTAACTTTTTGTTCTAAGCTCCTTACAAATTTAGAGTGTGTAATTAAATAGTTTTTGTCTGTCTTATTTCCCAGAATAAGTGTGAGTCTAAATTGTTTCTTTGTTTATTAATAATAAACCCATTTACTTTCAACTGATTGGATTTCTCATTGTTATTCTATTCATTTCTTATTCTGTTTTGTTTATTAATCAGACTAGATTCTTCTTACCACTCATTTCATTCCATCATTTCATTCTCTATGTCTGTCTGTCTGTCTGTCTATCTGCTTGAGAGCAGAAAATCCTGACAATACTTTTCTTATTATCTGTCAATAGGCCCCTTCAAAAATCCTTTTTTTCCCTCCAAAATGAATTAAATTTTTTAAAAAGTTTCTAATTCTAAAGATGTCATGTTTTCAAAAGATGAAAAAATAAAAATGAACAACGTCTAGTGGATTATTTAACATTTAACAAAAATATCAAAAAATAATTTCACGAAATATTTTAGGTTTATAGATGAATTAAAAATGTGTGCAAATCCTAATTCATCATATTATTCTATTAATAATAGATTGGTCAACCCTTGTAGGGTTATTTTATGCCAAGAAGTAAATTGTGAGGGATGGTCGGATTTATTATTATGCTTTATTATTGTAATTCTATCAAGAAAAAAAAAACAACTATATATATATATATATATATATATATATATATATATATATATATATATATATATATATATATATTATGGACTCTCGTCGATTTTCGACGCATGAGGGTTCATACATACAATGAAAACCCACACAGTGATTTGTTTATAGTGGTGAAGGCTTGTGTTGGACCATCCACACTTTTTGGCACAGTCGATAGGAAAGAATTGGTGCATCAAGGGTTGCCACAAACCCAGTCAACGACCGACATCAGGATATATATATATATATATATATATATATATATATATATATATATATATATAATATGCTATACTATTCTTAGGATTTTTGGCCGGTTGATAATATTTTTCAAATCATTTCAATAAAAATCTATAAATCAAATTTTTAAAAAAAGCTATTTTCATAAATGGTATTTTAGTTTAACTTTTTATAACTTTACAACGTGACTTACTATTTACATGGTCAAACATTGTCATATATTTGATAGGATACACGACCAAGCCCTCCCTTATTTACATTTAATAATGGAATTGGGTTTTATACAAGTGGTGTCAGTCTACAGTGTAGACATTATCCTACGAGATACCTCAACTTTGCATATAAGACCCAGAAGATTTTTTTTCGTCTTTCTTTTTTGTGGGGAAAGAAGAGCCATAGAATATAACTGATTTAAGAAAAGCAGGATTTAAAACAACCTTTTCTCATTTAGCTTCTATTTATTATTATATATTTATTATTATATATTTATTATTATATAATAACATTGCCACGCTTATGTCACGGTATTTGCTTTGTTTACTTGTAAGGATTTGCAGACCCAGTTTTAAAATAAAACAATAGGAAAATGTTTTGATAATCAATATCATAATTATAAATGGTTTCTTATTAAATCATTAACTTTTGCATTTTTCTTATTAAAGGGAGAAGGTCGCAAAACCCCTTTCTTTTTTAATTCCCTGCAATGTCGTTTATATTTAAAGGAACGCGGTCAGATAAATCAGACGACATGAGACGCCATTGGTAAACAGCTGAAAACCATTTCAGTCAATTTGTATCTGATTGAAAGATAAAACTTCTCTTTCACTCTAAACATGTCACCCACCTTTGTACACAACAAATGTCTACCGTTGTTTTTGTTTTTTATTTTTTACTTTTGAATAATTTCTCTTGGAGCAGTTTTCATCTGCCATTATTTGTTATTTTCTTCTTAATGGCGACACCATTTCTGCTGTCTCTTGTGTCTCATCTTTGGGATGTTCCGATTTCCCAACCTCCCCATCAATCGTCATCATCATCTATAAATGTGTGTGCCCTCTCTCATATTCAAAGAACTTTGTTTATTGTTTCCTTTTTTTCTCTAGCCGTTTTCTAACGTAGGTCCTCTCATATCAGCACCAGTTGTAATTTTCTTTTGTAACCCCCCTTTTTTGTATTAACCTTTTTTTCTGTTTAATTTGAACATCATCCTATATTCCTATCTTTTCTTTCTTTTTTCTTTTTTAAATACTTTTTATTTATTTTCTAGTTCAATCAGTTCTTAGTATTCTATTGCTGTTTTTTTTTTCTCTCCCTCCCAAAAGCTTATCTCTTCTGTCTATGGTGGTTCTATAGTATTTTTTTTCATTCTTTTACAATAGTTGTAACTGTTTTTTTTCTCTTGCTCTCATTGTATCTCAAGT
This sequence comes from Doryteuthis pealeii, assembly GCA_023376005.1. Taxonomy (NCBI): domain Eukaryota; kingdom Metazoa; phylum Mollusca; class Cephalopoda; order Myopsida; family Loliginidae; genus Doryteuthis; species Doryteuthis pealeii. The sequence goes on along the minus strand of CM042140.1, from coordinate 68,894,330 downwards.
GTTTTGTTGTGCTGGGGTTTTGTCTACTCGGTTGTTTCTTGCTCATGTATATCTAATTGTACGTATTATTCTCTTTTCAATTTCCTTTGAAATAAAAAACCTCAAATGCCCAAAATAAAGCTTATTACAATTCCTTTCAATTACCTGCCAACATCAGTCCCCACTTTTGTTACCGTTACAAACACTTTATTTTTTAAACCTTCTCTAATAATAATACTTATCTACAAACACAATCATACCGGGCTCATTCCTATCCAATTTCGGATATATTTTGCCAGTTTATTTCCATTTATTTTCATTAAATTTATTTCTTCCGATGTTTTGTTGACAACATAGTTCTGTCACAAGTTTGAATTAAATAAATTCTTAACTGATGGAATTCACACACACACACACAAAAAGAGACATCTAAACTATTTTCTTAAGTCGTGTACATGAGATGTCATGCAAAGTGCAATTAATTGATATTGTGTGCGACAACCTGTTGATTCTGTAACTTTTCTTGCTTGACGTTTGTAAACTGTCATTTTATTTGGGACATTTTAATAAGTATCCCTTATTTAGACTGTGGATTTTGTAATTTATTCTGTTGTAAGATATCTGATTACTTCTTTCAAATGTGGAGTTTGTTATTACGTAAATTTGACAATATTTTCTTAGTGCATTAAAAAAAAAGGGGACTTTGAACACACAAGGCTTAAGTATCCAATTTGTTATAAAAGGGTTTAAATTAAACTTTATTTTCAAATCTTTTAAAAGTATTGTTATTTTGTTTTCTGGGATTTTAAACTGAAATTATTAAATCTCTCGTTTTAAAATAGAACATAGTTGATTATCAAGTTGAGAATTAAGCAAATCA
>CM042140.1:68815971-68890971 GCA_023376005.1 Doryteuthis pealeii | reverse complement strand
AAAGGAAACATCTGGTAAATGCACACACATATATATATATATATATATATATATACTTATCTGATGACCAAGAAATTGTGAAACTTAAAGTTATGAGTTGGATATTTTTATTAGTTGTTCTTTTTATAATAATAATAATTATATATATATATACTTGGTTTGAAAATCGCATAGGCGAGAAACTCATTGTTACCAACCGTCGTTGCCTTCATAACTTTTTCTAGCCTAACTTAAAATATAAACATGCTTTATCAATAATATTGAGCACTCATATATATATATATATATATATATATATATATATATATATATATATATATAATCTGTGTGTATGTGTAATTCAGACATAAGCCTTACATTAATATAAGTTTCATTGAAGACATAGACAATGTATGTTTTGACTTTTTAGTTAATGTTTTTTGTATAATAGAACACCCAATAGGATCCAATAAGAATTTGAATTTAAAATAATCTCATATATATATATATATATATATATATATATATATATATATATATATATAATATTACTGTTATGAGACCCATTATTTTATTTTTTTAATATTCTGGATCAGATAAAAGAGAGAATCTGCCTAGGAATCGCAAGCTTCCGGGTTCGATATCGGCACCTACCAATTCACCGTACGAGTAGTACAGCTTGGGTAACTTGATATGTTCGGTAAAGTGGGGAGCTGACGGTAGTTGTGGCGCTCCACCTCAGCAAAAACGATCTCCTTGGTCTAGCGTTAGTGAAAAAGGGATAGACCCCCTCGCTGTCCGGGTGATACCGACAATAGGCTACTCCGCCAACTTTACTTTTTATTATCATTAATATTTATTCAGCTGGATACATGGTCAACCATTAGGTAGTGGAAGTAATATTGTGTTGACATTTCTTCAGGAAGAAAGGAGCCTCGAAAATCGGCATTCATTATCCTTTACTTACCTGATCTTGAACTCGGACTTCTGGTACTGTTGTCATTTTGCTTAGCTTAGTTTTGTTCAAAGCTAGAAATAGGTATTTATTTACACAACCCGGTCACAAGTATGGGTCATCCAGCTAGTATCGAACTCGTTATTCTGTAGCAATAGATCTGCGAGACTAGCTTTCTAATTTTCATACCACGATGAGTTGCCAAAGATAGAAGCACGTGCTATCCGGTAAGAATCAAAATCACCAATAATAGTCTGCTATTACTTTGAGGGGCGCCAAAACCAAAACAACGACATTTCGCCAAAATTAGTTAACATTTTGATATACTTACCTGATTTAGGACTTCGGCTCGTTAAAGTAAAATAACTTTAGTGGCCCCCTGGGGGGGGGCATCCCCCCCTCCCAGACAACACCTGTCCCTTCACCTAAAAGAAACAGGGTTGAGTTTATTGCTCGTTGCTTGACGCGCACCAGAAAAGGAATACGGACGGGAACCACGCATTATTTTTTTTGCATTAACCATCACATGAGCTGGGATTTGTGTGTGGCTCCCCACGTTAAAAATATCTTGTGTCGCATCCCGTCTTGGTGGGGAGGGGGTGTTAGATAAATACCTATATCGCGCGAGGTAACTGACTTCTGACGCTGCTGGGGGAATTGACCGTAAAAGCAGGTCACGACAGTGTCATCTTAGGTCAAATATGATTATTTGGTAACTTTTAAATCAGTAAATTTATCTCTTAGAATGGAAAATTCTGTTTTTCGGACTTTGATATATATATATATATATTATATATATATATATATATATTAGGTTTAATTTTTCAAATATTTTTAAATAACGACATCTTGTGCCAATTGAAGCCTCTCTCTCTCTCTCTCTCTCTCTCTCTCTCTCAATTTATAGTTTAAGTAAATCCTTTTGTATCTAAATCTTTTAAGAGAATTGTTTCCTTAATCTGACCTGATTTGCAATCAACAAAGTTGCCTTCCTTTCATGTTAAATATCGTGACATAACAAGAAGAGCTTTATCAAAGTTTTTTTTTTGGGAGGTTCTCGCCCATCGATTTTAAGCCTTTTCCACCTGAATAGCTTGTAAGGATTAAAAAAAAAAAAGAAAAAAAAGAAAAGAAAAAAAGTATCTCTAAATAGTCAGTGATTATCCTTTACCTGTATTTTGTATTAATATTGTCATTAATTCAGGTTGTTACTATTTTATTGTTTTTGGAGAATACTATAAGCAAAGCGGCACATTTCAACCTTCATCAACACTCACTCCACCCATTGAACTCATTTTCATTGTTTTCACTAGTCAACACTATATATATATAAAGTCGTTGGTGTGGCCTAAAGTCGGTACCAGTCAGACAGCGAGGGAGTCTATCCCCTTTTCACTAGCGCCAGAACAAGGAGATTGTATATATATATATATATTTGTGTGTGTGTCTGATTGCGGCTTTAGGGTTTCCGGTGTTGTGGCTTTAGTAATGTACCCAAGAGTGCTCAATATATCATAAACATAGAGCTATGATAATTGTAGAAAAATTATGGGTCTACCACGGTTTCTATCTTAAATAGAACACTTCAGGATAGTCCTAAAGAGTTATATTCAAGCTCGAAACCGTGATAGATCCATTATATATATATATATATATATATATATATATATATATATATATATATATATATAAGGAGAGAATATATATAAGGAAATAAGGAGAGAAATTGTAACCACACAAATACAAACATAAGCAAGTCATTTCTGAAAAATAAACTCTGATGATGAAGCTCATGCTTCGAAATCGATAGACAAAAATAACATCTTTTTGTTTTTATTTTTCATACGCATTGTACTGGCCTTCAAAATATATAATATATTATAATATATATATATATATAGTATGTATATAAGGTCTTTAGGAATTGTTTTGATTGAAATACCTCAATAATCACTAATGAGAACGAACTGTTAACAAGAAGACAATAAGGCCACCATTCTATTTAACCTCATCTTACATATGACGTCCTTGTAACCAAATTGTGTGTATTCAAGCAGAAATTGGAAATAAATATTATATTTTCTAGTCTACTAACTTGACGGCTTTCTTCTTTACGTCTGTCTACACTTGATTAGAAGACAGGTACATAAAAACTTAAGAAAAACTAATAGGAAGCTTTTTTTGCTTCAAATGGCACGTTCCTCTGTCACCCCCCCTCTCTCTATCTCTCGCTCTCTTGCCAACTATGGGTCATTTTGCTGTTAACAATAACTTCCTTCATTTGAGTCGCGCCGTTTCTTTTTCGATGACTGATATACAATTGTGATTGATTGCATTGGTTATTGGGCGCGGGGGCGAAAAAGAACGAACGTGTTTTGAAGTGCGTCAACATCAAAGGGGAGACATTTCGCTAAAGTTAGAAAATACCGCAGTTTTCGTTTGTTGACACACACACACACACACACACACACACACACACACACACACACACACACACATATTATATATATATATATATATATATATATATATATATATAATGTGTCTGTGTGTGTGTGGACAAACACCTGTGACTAAGCACTGCATTTCTTGATTGAGATCGAAAGAGTCCGTATGACTGTAAATTCAATTTTTAAACACAATTTAACATTTATTACTTTCTTGAGATTTATTTAAAAAACGGAAAATAAAATAAAATTGTTATTTAATCTGTATTATCTACAATTTCGGACTATTGTCCTCAGCTTTATTGTTATATGCTCAACGTTCTGGCCTACGTTCCTCCGGCCTTCTTCAGTTTTTTTTTTTAGTCGAACTCTGAAGAAGACCGGAGGGTACATCGACCCAAACGTTGTATATATAAAATTAAAGATGAGGACAACAGTCCGAAAAAACTAAATGATATAAATCACCAAGTCTTATCTAAAAAAATTCAGACAAATATTAACTTTTATTGTTAAGATATTCATTGTCTGTTGCCTTTGATCAAACTTATATTAATATAAGACACATGCCTAAATCACACACAAACACACACACACACATACATATATATATATATATATATATATATATATATATTATATATTATATATTATATATATTAAAAATGAAAACATCCAGCTCATAACGAAGTTTCACAATTTCTTGATCAATTTTGGAAAGTAATTCGTCTCTCCCTCTTTAATGCTTTTTGGTTCATTTTTGTATATTACAGTACAGTAGATTATACATTTATTCTAAAGATTTTTGCTTTATATACATACTTCTTGCTTAACACTAAAATAACTAGTAGTATTATCTTTATATCACTTACCATTGAAAAATTATTTTAAATGGTAGTCTCAATCGGTTTATTCAAATAAAACTTTAGAATAATTTTCTATTAATTGATAAAATTTACAGATTTCTGGATTAGTTTAATGTTAAAAAAACAACTTTTAAATTCTATATTAATAAACACAAGTTGATTTTTTTAAAAATTATTATTTATAACAACTTAAAATTGTTTCATAGAATTCATTGAAATTATAAATAAAATATGAATTATCAAAAAAGCAAACTAGGGCTTTTATTTGTTCGTTGACTATTTCATGTTTCACCGACAAAAAAAAATAACTGATTGCTTCTCATCGGCAATTGATTAGATATTTTTTTATGAGCTCTTTAAACTTTTTGATATTAAAAGAAAAGAAAAAAATAGTGATCGTACACAAATAGATGATGATGATGATGATGATGATGATGATGATGATCCTTCTGGCGGAGGTGTACGTCACTGATTAGCTGAAAGGTATCACGCATCCTTTCACATATACCCTTTAAAGGATTTCATCTAGTAACATTGTTTCACTATTTGCTATTCACCCGAAAAGATTAAAGCCGAAATAATCTGTGGCATTGTTATCTACTACAAGACTTACAATGATTTTTTTTTGGTCATTAAAAACGTAACGATGGTCGACAATTTTACATGAATGAAATATTATGAGTGAGGCGAACAGTTAATCGGATTGTTTTTAATTCAGTGTGTTTCACTTTCTCTTTTTCGGTATTTGAGAAGAAAAAAAATAACAACCACGAAAAAAAAAAAAAAAAAACTTTACTTACATTCATTTTTGGTTTTGCTTTCGATTTTACAATTTTTTTTGGACAATCCACTCCCAAAAAGAAGTAAAAAAAACAAACAACAAAATAACCAAAAACAAACAAAAACAAACAAAAACACACGAACGGAAAGAAAAAAAACACCACAAAAAACAGACAAAAACAATTAAAGACAAACTTTATTATCCCCAAATCAATTTCCCTTCGATATAAACAAGTATTTTTAATTTTGAAATTATTAGGTTAAATTATTGTCGTAGATATTGAAAGTAATTGATATATATATATATATATATATATATATATATATATATATGTCATCCACAGACACGTGTTTCGGCGTTTCACGCCTCTTCAGTGTGGCTAGACACAACAATTATCCTTGGCTAGGGTCGAACTCAGACTGACTGTTTGCCAGCCTCATATCTTATCCCCTCGGTTACTGACAGCTGTAGCGGGACTGGTGTTTTTAAACTTAGATATATAGGTTTGTTTATATTTTTTTACGGTCACAGAGAGATCAAGTTTCCGGGGGAACGCACTTCCGCGATTGTCCTTAATCAATCAACTATTTTGATTAATTCATTACGATTAACACTGATGATCCATTATTGATATATATATATATATATATATATATATATATATATATATATATATATATATATATATATATATATAATGTTGATGTTAAAAGTCCGTTACTTGAAGTTTCATGTGATGTGCACAATCATCAGACAGAATTGTACACACCAAACGGGACTTCAAGTAACGGACTTGTAGTGTTTATATGATTTTATTTTTTAGATTTTATACCCGCTCTATTATAATAACATCGATCATATTTTTATACAAAAAAACTTTTCTTAGTTGCATTTATTTTAGTACACACACACACACACACACACACACACACATATATATATATATATTCGCATATGCCGTATTATCTTAGAGTTTCCATTAGTGGCAGCTAATTTAAAGCAGCGTAGGTAAACTAGAATTTTTATTTAATTTATTTTAAATCACCGATTCATCTTCAACTTAAATCACAAGGTTGTACTCAGAAATGGAACCACGTTTTATGGTGCATATTCACGCGTATGAGAGCGCGCGTGCCCACTGTCACATACAGTGACCCTCTAACAAACACACACACACACACACACAGAGACACACACACGCACAGAGCAAAGTGTATTACATGAACCGCACACAGACACATACACATGCGTGTGCGCAAACGATCGGGTCGTTAAGTTTTGTAATGTACAAAGTCTGTGTGTGTGTGTGTGTGGTCAATTGTTGTGTCTTTGTCCGTGATGTTGTGTCCGGTTTTGCATTCAGTTCTTCAGCATCAACCCCACCAACAACCAACTCTCCTTTTATCATATGCTTTTCTTTTTTCTTTTTTCTTTTCCCGTCACCCACCTCTCTCTCTCTCTCTCTTCTTATAATCTACCTATCCGTCCCCTCAACCCCACTACACCTCCCGGTTTCATCCCTCTGTCCGTCCGTTACCCTACCCCCACACACACAACACACACGCAGACGCTTAAGATCTTTTCTCTGTGACCCATTCACTTGAGGTTTGTGCTTGCATCCTAATCTCAAGAACACTTCTAAGGTGTGAACAAGATGAGATTCAGCACAGCGGACAAGCGGGATTTCTTTTTCTTTTTCTTTCTCTTACCTTCTTTCCTTCCTTCCCCTCTCTCTCTCTCTTTCTTTCTCTCACTCCATGTCACTTCCTTCCTCTCTTGTTGATATCGCCGTGAGGTCAAGCCAAGCATATTATTCTCAAGGATCTACTGATTACAAAGCTCTTCCTGTCGTCTTCCCTGTCATTCATTGTACGTATCCGCCCTACCCTACGTAGACAAAACAACCACTAGTAGTAATAACTATTACACCTGGATTTTTATTATCATCATCATTATTAAAACTACTCTTACCCCCCCCTACCAATTTTGTAAATTCCCGTTCCCCATCAAACTTATCCCTTCTTTCTGTTTATCAGAATTCTTTAAATTGTTAAAATATTGGAATACTTAAAAACTCAAATTAAATTTTAACTAAAATTTATCTTGAAACATATAAGGCGAAAATTTCGGTACCACAACACCTCCACCTTTCTTTGAACTTTTATTAAAAATATAAATTGTAAATCGTCACTTATTTTAGTTTGTTTCTTTCAGAACAGAGCCTAAACTTAAATATTAAAAAACAATTCTATGAATTTTTAAAATTATAACAATGAAATACATTCTGTAATAAGAGCATATCTTCAAGGGAGAAAAATGACAAAAATGCGCCATTTCTCTGTTTTAAAGACTAAAACAAATAATTTTTACATGTTTAAAAAAACATCCTTCCTCTTCATAATACAGCATATTACATTAAATTTAATTAATTTTTTTCCGAGTTTTGTTGAATTTTTAATTCGTAAGGACTTGTGAAATTTTGGCCATACCCATATATTAAGTTATATTTTACACTTTAATGTGTCTATTACAGTAATTAACATCTTAGCCTTTTAAAGAAATTTGATTTGAAATAAACATGATTGATATATATATATATATATATATATATATATATATATATATATATATATATATATATATATATATTTTCATATAATATTATATATTATATATATATATATATATATATATATATATATATGTATATATGATTTCATTACAAATTAAACATCCACTGTTATTCATCATTTATGAAGTTATCTTCGTTTACTTAACTCTACGGTTTAGAAATGTCTATATATATATATATATATATATATATATAGTAATAGAAGAACTACAAATAATTTTTCCCATAAAAACAGTGCCTGATGCTCTTATTGCAAAACAAATATAAAAACTATAAATAATAAAATTATGGATACTGTAACTCCGTTACTTTAAGTTTCATGTGTTTTGAACAATCTTCACACGCACACACACAGATATATATTATATATATTAATATATATATATATATATATAATACATACATACATACAAAGAGAGAGAGACTGAAGTTTTAAGAAAAAATGAATCTAATGTCTTCATATTTTGCAAGTTGTTACTGTTTTGAGGTAACACGGTTACTAAACTTTTTTAATATTTGAGAATTTTACATTTTACTTTAAAATTAAAAGTGAATATAGAATTCTTTTTGAAAACAAAGTGAACAATATTCTTCATTTCAAGAAAAACTTATATTTTACTTTATTCCTCCAAAATATTATTTTTTTAAGAATGAACAGATTAATGCATTGAGTTTTAAAACTTTCTCTTTTTTTTCACATTTCTTTTTATGAATTTAATGAGTTGACTTGTAAGTGTTCGTTTCAAATTGTTTTTACAATTAAAAAAAAAATATTTTTCGGTGTTAACAGCATAGCTTTAATTTATGTCTTATTTTCTATATTAAAGAATGATTTTCCGTTATTCAAGTTGGGGTGATAGTAATTGACATCTGAAAGAATCGGTGGAAAAAGAAGATATTCTCTTTAACAATATTTTGTCAAAAGAAATCTAAAATGAGATGTTCGTCTTAATCAGGATATTCGTCTTTCCACGGATTTTTATGAGATTAATGATTGAATTTAAAACCCTTTCTCTTAATATTAAAAATAAAAAAAACAAAACAGTTATATTTTTATAAACTCGAAAACTTTGTTTCATTTGATTTAGTTTTATAAGTCTACTCCGCAATTAAAAAGAAGGCTCTACTGGAATTCAAACAACTTTTTAATAGGAAAATTACACAAACTTTCTTTTAATTATTTCGTTAGATAAATCAAAATCAATTGAAAATTGTTCTTAGTTGAGTTCACATGGTTTTTACATACAAAGTTAGAATTAATTTCCTCTCACGTTGTGAGTAAATAATCATTAATACAAAAATACACAGATACACATTTATTATTCTTAAGTGAAGGCATATAATATTTACTAAAGATAAGTAAAAAAATTAATGGAGAAGTAGAGGAAGATTGTGTTCCGTCAATCTTTCAAATGAGAGACTGTCTTGTTGTAAACCAGGTTTTGATTTTCTGGGGCTTGCAAACACAAGCAGACCACTCATATATTTTATACACACACATGGTGTTTTCAAAATTATATAGTTTTAGATGTACAGGGTGTTTCAGAAAAAAAAAAATGATATCATTTCGTAATCTATTAACTAGATCAATTCTCGTTCAAATGATCCCAAATGTTAACAGTATGCGTAGAAATAACTCAAAATTCTACGTTTAATATTTAAACGCCTTTTCTTGTTCAGTTCAATTTCTAAACATGAAAAGTAAAAAAAAAAAATTAAAAAAAAACAAACGTTAAACATAGAATTTTCAGTTGTCTCTACACGTTATGATTTAAAGGAGAATTTTGTCATAATTTTTTCTGAAACACCCTCTACGTAGATTCTTGAGAATAATCACAATATTTTAACAGTTTATATTTATCATTTATGCAAATTTCTTAGTGGTCTCGCTTAGTTTTTTTTTTTAACTATTAAAAACTTGTTTAAGCACTTAAAACATTTTCTTTTAGATCCACTATATTTAAGGCTTGTCAAGTGATTGTTATTATTTTTTGTTTATATTTACAGATGATATGAAATAAATGTTTTTGTTTTATTTTTAACCCTGAGGTAATAGATGATACTTATTTAAGAATTTTGATAAAGATAAATGATTATTGTTTATGAGTGTGTTCCTATTTTTTTTTATATTAAATTATAAAACAAGTAAATTATAATAACAATAATAGTAATGAAATAAATATGAGCCTTTCAAATAATAGCCAAAAAAAAAACTTTTTTCTTCATAATATCAAATACTAATTTTGGTAATATTCAAGTGCTTGCAGTTTGTGGAAAATCATTTAAAATACATATTTTAAACATTGTATATGTGTTGAGGTCGTAAAAGATTAAAAAGAACAAAACAAAAAACAAACAAACAAAAAACGAAAGTAAAAAAAAAACAAACAAAAAAAAAGCATCTGAAATTTTTATGTAAAAGCAAAAACAAAACTGAAACTGAAAATGTATTTCAGTAGCTTTCTCTTATTGAGAACTTTTTGGAGTTTTAAAGATATCTAAAAAAAATATTTTTCTTTGTGAAACAACTAGATTTTATTTTTTTGAAAAGATACAAATTTAATAATTGTAATGAACTATTTGAAGACCTAAGCTTTTTCATACCAATATGTGTGTGTATATTTCATATTACATATGATTTTACATAGGTCATTTTCTTATGAGAATATATTTTATCAATTAAAAAACAGTGTGATTTTTTTAAAGAAAAAGAACACTACCGCTGAAGACACTAAAAAAAAAAAAAAATTTAAGAATTAAAAAGATCACTGCTTTCCATTTCCCGAAATTAAATCTGATATTTTAAATTTGATAATAGAAATTATATCTTTTCAAATGATTGACTTTTTATTTGATAATCAACAAAATTTAACCATTTCTCATATCTATACAATTTTTTTTTACTGTTTAGTTTTGATTTCTGTCCAGATTCATAAGAAATGATTTAAAAAAGACAGTCTTGTTCGCTATATTCAGCTTGGGGCTGTATGAATCATAATAGATATCAATGTGCCAAACAACCGTTATGTTCTGGCAAAAGAATATAATTTTTGAGTTGTATATGAGATTTATTTTATGGTCATCGGAGAAAGTTAGGGGGGGAAGACTCCATCCATTTTTTTTGAATGATTTTGATGTGTTCTTCTTTTCAGGGAAAATTTCCTGTTGACTAACTTCAACATTGGCTCGTTGAATAAATAAATAAATAAACTTTAAGATGTTAGACCCCCCCCCGTTTATTTATTAGATGGTTTAGTGTGTGTGTGGTGGGGGGCGTGGAGAATGTGTGCAATATAAGTCAGCTTCTATAGAAAGGATAATTTTCTTCCATTTATACTGTTAAGAGAACAATTTTTCTGTTATTTTCTGACTTAGTTGTTAGGATTTTAAAAAAATACTGTTAATAGTATCTTGTTGAAATTTGTACATATTCTGATTTCTTTCCATAGGACAATATATTTCTAAAAGTTTAACCATTTGCATACTTTAAACCGCTCACAGCGGCTCTTCCACCACTGCGATCTTACCATAACCCGCTGGTAGCGGCTCTCGCACGTGCCACTTTGTTTACACTGAGATTACGATAATAATAATAATGATAGGAATTTATTCGAATAGAATGATTTCTGAATGTGAATAGATCGTGAACTTTGAAATATCCCACCATACAGGTAAAAAAAAAAAATTGAAAAAAATTTTAAAAAATACCAATAAAATTTGGTACATTCGTGGGGCAAATTTGGTAGGCAAGAGTTAACTCTACATTGGAATTTTTTTTCATTTACTCATTTCCTGATTTTTAACTAAATTTTTCCTTCTTGGGGGTGGGGGAAGGAAATCAAAGTGTGTGTGGTGGGGTAGTGGGCAGCAAGAGAATTAAGATTTAAAAAATAAAAAATATAAAATTAGACCCCCACCCACAAGAAAAGAAAACTGACTGTCTAATACTTTTTTCTTTTTCAATGATTGATGCAAGTTCGTTTTATCTTTTGGTTTTTCTTCTTCTTTTGCTGTTTCAGCACACCACTGTTCATTTTAGTAGTTTATAGCGTTTTGCTTGAGAGAAAGCCAGAATACCAGGCAGAGCAAGCAGGCAGGCTTTTCCCTCCAATACACCAAAACTTAATTGTATGGAAATCGACAGACTGTTGGTCTTCTTCATTCCTCAATCATTAGCTCTCTCTCTCTCTCTCTCTCTCTCAATTCAGGCTGTCTTTTATTTCAAGTCAATTTGAAACTTGTAAGCCACATCATTTGGTGAATTCTTGCCTTTATATCACCCCCACCCACTTGCCTCTTTCATCTTTTAGTTTTCTTTTTCTTTTTTCTTTTCTTTCACCCCCCCTTTTTTTTCATTCATTTATCTTATTTGGAGAGTTAGGCAAAGTCTTGTGCATAAAAATAATTACAAAACAAAAGAAAGCCTTTCTTTTCACCCCCCACTCTCTCGCTCTTAAAATATTTAAAGAGATTTTACCTTTATTTAACTCATATTTTTAAGTATATGCATGGGTTAAAGAAAGGTAAAAACCTCTTAAAATATTGAGAGAGAGAGAGAGAGAGAGAGAGAGAGAGAGAGAGAGAGAGAGAGAGAGAGAGAGATTGAAAAGAAAAGCCTTCTTTTGTTTTGTAATTTGTTTAAAAAAAAATAATTTGTTTCGTGAATACATTGCTCCCTCCAAGTTGGTATGGTCCAAATAAGTAAGTAAAAGTAAAGTTGGCGGAGTGGCCGGGTGTCGAGGGAGTCTATCCCCTTTTCACTAGCACTTAACTAGGGAGATTGATTTGCTGAGATAGAGCGCCTACACCCACCCTTACTTTACTGCACAACTCCCCCACTTTACCGCACAGATTACACAAGCCGTGCTACTTATGCGCTGAGTTGGCGGGGACCGGTATCGAACCCTGAAAACTTGCGATTCCTAGGTGGATGCTCTACCGACTGAGCCAAACCGGCCCCTAATAGATTACTTTAATAAACCTATAAAAACTAATGCTTATGTCATAGATTACAATAATAATAGAATTTTATTTGAATAGAATGAGTTCTGAGGTGAATAGGTAGCGAACTTTTATATGTAAATAATTTTTTTGTAAAAAATACCAAGAAAACTTAGTACAGCCGTGGGGGAAATTTGGTTGGCAAAGAGTTAAATAGTACCGCTACTGTTCTTCTACAAGATTGGCTTTGGCATCAAATAACACACGGAAGTTGATATGCCATTAAACAAAGAAACCAAACATATTTGTTTCTGGTAAACTTTTGTATATTTTGGATTTTCTTTTTCTTTTGTTGTGTCGACACTATACCAATGCCACAACAATGTCGGGTGGGTGAGAAATAATAACCCCTGAGTTCGAGGGGCTTCTTTGCCGCCGGGCAGCACCTGTCCTCTCTCCTTAAAGTGGTAAGGGCTGGGATTATTGCTCGGTGCATGAGGTGCTCCTTAAAAGGGAATGCCGACGGAATCTAAGCAGTTTTCAAATCGGTCGCACCTCAGGCTTGTTCCATATTTAAAAAAAAAACGAACTTGTCTATTTTAGTTTGGTATGAATAAAAAATATAAAATTAGACGAATCCTTTCCAAATTAAAAAAAAAAGCAACACAAAATATCACTTTCATTTGTAAATAATCTAAAAGAATAATTAAATCCAAATTTAAAGATCTCTATAAACTTTTAAACTCTGCCTACCAAATTTACCCCACGGCTGTACCAAATTTTCTTGATATTTTTTACCTGTATGATGGGATATTTCAAAGTTCACTATCTATTCACCTCCGAACTCATTCTATTCAAATAAAATCATATTATTATTGTAATCCGAGTCCTTCTCTCAATTATAGTGACACGTGTGAGAGCCGCTACCAGCGGTTTACAGTAGGATTGCAGCTGTGGGAGATTCACTATAAGCGGCTCAAAGTTAGCAAAGAGTTAATTTATCTGATATTAGTCAAGGTTTTGAGCGGTATGGGTAACTCGAAGCCGAACTTTTTTAGACCTTATTTTTCCAAAGCAAGTATCATTTTGCAATGGGAAAAGTTTTGATGAACGGGCCGGAATTTGGCCCGTTTACTAAAACTTTTCTCGTTCCCCAATGATACTTGCATCGGAAAAATAAGGTCTACAAAAGTTCGGCTTCAGGTTACCCTTACCACACTTCTAACCTAGACTAAAAACAAAATTGCACAAACCGGACGTTCACCTCTTGGTGTAACGGTTAGCAAGCTAGTCTCGCAATTCTATTACTACTAAAAAGTGAGTTCGATCCTCGCTGGATGCCCCATAAAATAACAAACCCCCACGTTAAAAAGATCTTGTGTTAATCCGGCCTGGTGCAAGGTCGGGAAAATAATTTAATGTTAACTTTCTTAATTGCTAAGAAGTAATCATATCATTTTGACAGCTTGGATTTCAGACCTACCATTTATCTTCAACCATGTTTTTTAAAATTATTTTCTTTCTTTTTTTCTAAAGATCTGTTTTTCTCTGTAACTTATTGCTTACTCCCCAAAGTAATAAACTGCAATTGCTGTCCTAGGTTATTGGGGATTTAAATTCTGGGCCCCCCTTTCCCAACTGTGGTCTGAAAGTGATTAGTTAGCCATGATAGACATTCTCCCTCTTCTCTTCTGTCCCCATCCACTAACCGTGTCTCCCGAAAACCTGTGCTTTTGGTTCTTCCAAGAAATTGGGATACAGTAGAGAGTCTATCAGCCCATCTCCACTTTAGATTCTCTCTGTCTCTCTCTCTCTCTCTCTGCACACCCACTGCCTGTTTTGTCATCTGAGCTCTACTGCACTTCATCCATTACATTTTGCTGGTGACGTGCGGCATTTCACCTAAAAATCCTTCATTAGAATACTTCTGATTCACCGGCGAAAGAAAGTAACTCAAAAATATTTAAGTGGAATACTTAGAGGGCTAAAAGAGACACTTTAAACGGCTAACTTCTGATTTAGGTCGGAAAATTAAAACGGAAAGTTTTTTGGCGGTCCCCAATGACAGTTTAACTATAGTCTATGAATTAACATTTTGCGAATTGGGTTACGGTTTTAGGGGATTAAGGTCGTTTTTAATTACGTATTGCTTAAAAAATTGAACAACAAAAAACCCAAATTACTATACATTTAATTAACCATTGAAATTAATTATTGAATCTATTATTGAAACAGTTGTTTGTGTTAGTATTGCAATTTTTTAAAACTCATTTTAATACTCATTTTTAAAATTATCTATTTAACCCATAGATGGGACCCTAACAGATACTACCACTCCGTCTTTCTCTTGGGTCAGGTGCTTTTAACGTGAATCATTAAGGTCCAAATATATACTTTCATTAAAAATGTCACCAATATATACATGCAAACGTAACCCAGAAAAAACAGCACGTTATAGCGAGATTCTTATTAGAGCATTACGCCTAAATAGGGGGTATTTAGGGGGCTAAAAGCACACCAGAGAAAAGGGATACTTTAAACAATCCTACCTTCTTTCTTTCTCTTGGGTCAAGTGCTTTTTAGCGCGTGAATTAGGGCCCGAATATATCAATTTTTATCAAAAATTCTCATCAATCTGTACATATAACTGTTACCCAGAAAAAACAAAAAAAAACAAAAAAAAAACAGCACATTATAGTGAAATTTTTTGTTAGAGCAATACGCTTAAAATGTTCAAACTTAGAGAAGCAATTTTCAATCCAATTTGCAACTAGATAATTTGTGAGTGTAATCTTCTTTAATTCAAATTCTCGTGATAACTATTAAATGCTTAAATCATCCAATTTTCAACTAAGTGATCATTTTTGTGGGGTCTACGTTCGCGCTGCTTTCATTTCACACAGTGCTAATAGATTTGGGGAAAACGAATGAATCTCACTATTCTTCTCTCTCTAGCTATGAGTAAATACTAGGACAGAATGGGTTCTTTAATCATCGTAACCAACCAGTCTATGAAAGGGAAACCCCTGGATTCAAACCATTTGTACTCTGCTTAAAAATTGACCTTGTGTAGCATCCTGCTCGTAGAGGAGGGGTTGGGTAAATACATAAATCGTATTCGCGCTGAATGTTATTTTTCTTTTTAATCATCCAAATTCTCATAACAACGGAAACTGCTCTGAAATGCTAATTACATTCACTCCTTTCTAAATAGAAGCATCAGTATCATCATGGACCGCTGTTACGATGGAAAACCGACGTTTTTGTTTTTTTAGTTAATTCATACTAGCCCAGGTTAAATAGACCGTCCCATCGTGGTGTTATGGTTAGCAGGCTATTCGCGCCGATCCATTATTACTGAATAGCGAGTTCGATCCTCGCTGGATGCCCCATACTTGCGACCTTGTGTTACATCTTGTTCGTGTCGATAATATCTACTAGTTTGGGATAAAAACACGGTAAGGGTAACCCAAAATCGAACTTTTTTTTTTTTAGACCTTTTTAAAGTTTTGGTGAACGGGCCAGACTTTGGTCCGTTTAATAGATCTTTTCTCGTTCCCCAATGATACCTGCATTAGAAGAATGTCCTAAAAAAGTTTCGGGTTCGGGTTACCCTTATCGTCTTTTTAACCTGGACTAGTTCGTATAACTTGTTCATTACATCATCGTTGTGTATTGGTTAGCAGAGCTAGTCACGCAGATCTATTACTACTGAATAGTGAGTTCGATCCTCGTTGGATGTCCCATACTTGCGACCTAATGCCAAGTTCTGTTTAGGTAGATAAATAAAATACCTATATATAATCATTTATGCTTCGTTTTGATAATAGTGCATTATTCTCTTTCCGTTTCTTAGTTTCTATGTGACCATTTTCAATTGGACTCAAAGTAATTGTAGTTGGTCTTTTTATGATAGGTAAGTGTAAAGATAGATGTTTAACACTTTATATATATATATATATATATATATATATATATATTATTGTTTAAAGTTTCCTCTTAGATTTGATCTTGCCTTTTAGCACAATTCGGATTTTTCTGAGAAATCTTTCCCCGCTTTTTTTTTTCTTCGTTCTCTATGGCTTACCTTTTTAGTATGGAAATGTCGCTTGGGGAAAAAGTTAACTTACGCTATTTCCTGTTTGTTTGATTGCAACTAAGTTTGGTGCCGTCACCCCCGCTGACTATTCATGCGCCATAGAAGTGTTTACTATCAGTTGTTTGAGGGCAAAAAGACTGAGACACAGAAATGGAATAGATACTTATATAGGTTTTTTTTTCTCATTCTAATTCATTACGTAGTGTTTTTTTTTATTTATTACTTTTTTAGGTTGTTTAACAGTAACACTGTTTCTTCTTCGTCGTGTTTGTCATAAAGTCTCTCTCTCTCTCTCTCTCTCTCTGATTTGGCGAGGGAGGTTTAAGAAGAAAAAAAAAGTAAAGAAAATAAAGAAAAAACGAGAAAAGCTACAAAAACCCTACAAAAACAAATTTCATCCTTTTTTTTTCTTTCATTCCATTTTTTTTTCTTTCTTTCCCTTTTCTTTCTCCTTTTTAAATTTCTTTTGCTGTTTTCATTTCCACGTTTTTTTTCCTTTTTTTTTCTTTCTTCTTTTCTCAAAATGAATAGAGAAAATAAAATTGTTATAATCAAGTATTAATTTCCGGCATTATATTTCTTCTGAAAGACGATTTTCACATTTCTTTTATTCTTTTTTTTTTTTTTTCTAATTTGAAATTTTTCACTTAATTTTGATTATTTTTTTACGTTAATTTATAACATTGTAAATTCTTCGAGAAAACTGAAATTTAATTTTTTTAATATTAAAATTTGAAATTCTAATTCTGTTTTATTTTCTACATACCATACTATCGCACCTAACCTTATTTCTCGCTTTTGATTTATTTATTATATGGTTTTTGTTTATCACAACTTGGTAAACATCTAATCAGGCCATTCGCACACTTATATATATATATATATATATATAAAATTCTTTTTAGCAGAATCAAAATCATCAATTAGTCATACTTAGTTGTTACATAACAAATTAACTTTTGGTTTTTACAAAGTATTACAAAACGAGCCTTCCATAATTACTAAAATAGGTACCATAGTACAAATTTCTGTAAGATCACTTAGTACGTTGACATCGGCAACCTGCAGCCCTCGGGGCACATATGGCCCTTTGCGACTTTTGTATGACATTCATAAATTCTCCGCTTTCGACCGGAGGGTTTGGTGGCTTCGGCCCTGGACCGCATAAGATAACATATATTCTTTATATTCCACCATTTTTGTGGAAATAGTTCGTCTACTAAAATGCACTAAAAATCCTCGTTTTCAAAAGGCTAAATTTTACGAAAACGAGGATTTTTAGTGCATTTTAGTAGACGATCTTTGATGCTATTTCCTCAAACAATGGTGCAAGTAAAAGATCTAATTTTTGATATCAATATTCAGTATACTAACACACAACATTCGCATAGATGGACAATTTGATATTTTTAAAAAGTGAAAAATCGACCTACCCTATTCCTCATGCCTAGCTTAGTTATCTACAGCTTCTAGAGATTAACACTGATTTTCTTTTGTGTTTAAGGTTTGAATAATTTATCAATATAACCTAAATATTAGCAGTCTGTATTCTATTGCTATAAGGACTTTACCCAATTAATGTCTAGTATTTTTCCCCCTTCTATAACTTATTCATTTTGATTTTGTTTTCTTCATTTCCCCTGCTCATACGTATTGTTCTCTCTCAATGAAACAGTCGCTTAAAAATTTGCCTGTTTACAAGGTGTGTTCAGAAAAAGTAGGAAGACTAGAGTTGTATTTATCAACACAGAAAGGGACAATGAATGTAACATTAATTTTTTTCAAAATAGTCCCCTTAACATTCAAAACACTTATTCAGTCAAG
This sequence comes from Doryteuthis pealeii, assembly GCA_023376005.1. Taxonomy (NCBI): domain Eukaryota; kingdom Metazoa; phylum Mollusca; class Cephalopoda; order Myopsida; family Loliginidae; genus Doryteuthis; species Doryteuthis pealeii. The sequence continues at coordinate 68,872,450 of CM042140.1, read as the reverse complement.
GTATATTCAAAAAGGAGACTGAAGCTGTATTTACCAACATAGAAGTAAACAATGAATGGAACGTTAATTTTCTTCAAAATAGTCCCCTTGACATAGGACACATCTATTCCACCTAATTTTCTATTAGTTGAAACACATCTGAAACTGTTTTGATATGCCTCTTCGTTGCCGTTAATTTAAGGTCAATTCTGACCTGGAGTGGTAATCGCCTGTCATGGTTCCACCTATGGGCCAAATAAATCTGTTTAAAAATTATTTCGATAGGACTGTGTGCAGAAAATACAAACTTTAAGAAATTACAACTCCAAAAATCTAAATATGAACATACAATGAACGTGATTCCTTAAATTTCTGGGCATTAAATAACCCTAGATGTGTTGACATGCCGTCAAAGTCAATCAATCAATCCTTTGATATGGTATAAAACTGCACCATTGTATTTTATTTACTGCCCTCCATGTCCTCAGATCTTACACTTGGATGTTTAGGAAAAAGAAAAAAGTTTTCATAGAGCTGAGAGCCTGGTGTGTATGAAGGATGCTGCACTTTCACAGCCCCGTGTTTCACCAAAACTACTTAAGACAGGCTTAATTATTTAAAAAAATGTAACTTACTCGTATTGACATGATCACTTTATTAACTAAGTTGCTTGGTTGTGCACACATGTTCATCTGAATTTTAAAATTTAAGAAAAATAAAGAAAAAAAAAATTAAATCTCATTGCTCTTTGATCCTAGCTCTTATGTATTTTGAGTCGTGTTAGATGAGATCTCATCTCCAATTATGGACGTGAGAGTGATGATAATAATTTCACAAATAGTTAACTGTATATGGCTCATTGCATTATGAATCAGATAATCCACCAAATTTAAGAAACTGGTTCATCCTCTTCACTCATTAGGAGTTTCGTGTTTTAATAGTTACCAATGTTGCTTACTTAGGATTTGGGGGGGGGGGAGGAGATCTGTGGGTGTTAAAAAAATAAAGAACAAATAAAAATTGCATACTCAGCAAATAGGAGACGGATATATCAACAAGACACCCACATGATATGTAGAAAGATTAGAGTTATATCGTAGAAAAGTATATGCTAGCATAAATGTTTTAATTAGGTTTTATTATAAGTGAGCAGAAATGCTGATAGGTACGTGTCCTGCGTCCCCCACGCACAAAAATCTAAAAAGACGCAGTAAAATCATATCCATGCGTCCCAGTGTTTTTCTTTTTTCTTCTCTCATCATTTCAAGCTAACTGTAAATACCTTTCAGTAGTTTCTTAGAAATGAATTGCACAGGATAGGTTACAAGGTAGGAGTTAGATGGCTTTAATTGTTTTCCCAGATCATAAATAAAAACCCTACAATTTATTAAAAAACTTCAGTTGAGACTTATAAATTTTCCCGGGTACTCATTCAAAGCAAATATGTGTGTCCCAGGATGCACTAAATCAAAAAGCTATCAGCATCCCTGAGTGAGTAAGATACAACAAATATGAATGCAGACCATATGAAAATTATCCAAAGTTTCTTTGAAATTGAGTCATCTTCAGGACAAAGTGTTTTGATATATATATATATATATATATTATATATATATATATATATATAAATCCATTAGCATTTTCAACTATTTGACAGCCAGAGCCAAGTTCTAGTTAGTGAAAACTGAACAATTTTCTTTGTCTATTTATATCAATATAGAGCCAGTTTAGCTCAGTCGAGTATCTACGTGGGAACCACAAGGTTCTAGGTTTGATATTGGCCCTCGCCAACTCAGCGTATGAGTAGCACAGGGATCTGTGCAGTAAAGTAAGGAGCTGATAGTATGTGTGGTGCTCCACCTCAGACGCTAAAAAAACAATGTCCTTGGTCTAGCACTAGTGAAAAGGGGATAGACTCCCTTGCTGTCTGGCTGTCTGATACTGATTTTAGGCCACCCCGACGATATTTTTATTTTTATATTTTTACTTATTTATATCAATATATAAAACCGTCATCATTATCAAGCAATTTTATTTATCAAATCTTTTAAAAAGAATAATCTTTTTAATAACATCTTGTAATAGAATTAATTTTTCCTCCAGTTTCTAATGCTCTCTGTTATCAGTCTTTCATTTATTTCAACTTTTATATGACATGGAATTTCGACATTAATCTCGTTATAAGTTGGCTCATCTTTTATTATCTTCACACTCCAATGTTTTGCTGGTGTCTCTTCTTCCTTTTTTCTTCTTTATTTTTCTCTTTTTCTTTCTTCTTTTTTTCTTCTTTTTCTCTTTTTTTTCTTCTTCTTCTCCAATCTCTTCTTTTTCTTCTACTCCAATCTCTTCTTTTTCTTATTCTACAGTGTCGTATTCTTTTTCTTCTTCTCCAATGTATTTTTCTTCTTCTACATTCTCTTATTCTTTTTCTTTTCTTTTCCAATGTCTTTCTTCTTCTTCGTCCTCTGTGTCTCTTTGCTCTGTTTTTCTTTCTCGTTTCTATTCACTACTTCACTTTATGAGTCAGTTTGTCTTGGAAAAGCTCGCCACTTTCTGCATTGACTAGTGTTATTAACCATGACCCCGCCCGCCCCCCATTTTCATCTCTGGGTCAATCAATGCTTTGGTGCTAACTTTCCTACACATTGTCTATCAGCATATCTAAAGGGTCCAGAGTTATAAAAGCTTTCTTTCTTGCTCTTCTTCCACATTGGGAAATGGTCCACTTCTATGTTATTGTTGTGCTACTTACACGATATTGCTCTTTTATTATTAAAGTTTCAGGGTAATTCTGATTCTGTTTCTTCAATAGCCATTCACCCATAGGCTACTTCCTCTTCCTTCCTGATTTCTTCTGCTATTATTGTCATAAAGTACAAGACCTTTTTCTATTATCTATTATCTATATCTATACATATACAAATGGCAGTTGGTGTGTATGTATGTATGTCCAGATGAAACTACGAGAATAAAACAATTAACAACAAATATATATACACATTAAATATCACCGGTTCTTGCTTTTTGTGCAAAAATTATGAAGATTTGATTTATATTCGAAGATATTAAAAAATCAAAATATTCATATAAATAGCATTGAAATTCTACTTAAAAATGTCCAGCATTTGTAAATCTCAAAAGTAAACAAATCAATACAACAGGGTTCCCTCCCTCCACACACACACACACCTAGGTGATGCTGGGTAGCCGCATTTAGAATGTTTAAGGCTCACTTTTGATACTTTGATTATCATTGGTATTGTCCACTTGTGACTCCTTATAGTTTTTTCCTTTTGAGTTATAAATAGCTTCTTTTTTTTTATACAAAAGTAAGATTAGTATGTTTAAGCATGTAGGGGATGCGGAAAAGGTTTCAGCTTAAAAGACTTTGAATAGGATTCCTTTTTGCCAACACTGTGGGTAGAAACAGAGCCACCCCCAACCCTTTTTGTCAGATATGTGCTAGAAAGCAGTGACCGAAGGTCTTCATGTCCTGGGTATGATGTTAAACTCTGATGGTGAGGTCCCAGTTCTGGAGGTCTGGGGAATGTAGAACACCCCTTCATCACCATTGCTCCCAGGTTCACTCTTACCCGGAGTGGTAGTACCTGTTAGGGTCCCATTTATGGGTTAAATAGAAAATGTGTTTACAAAATACAAAAAAAAAGTTTTAAAAGTTTTCTACCAAACTATCGCTACGAATCTTTCAAAACGTGTCTGGCATTAAATGACCCACCGAGGTTGATATGCCATAGAACAAAACAAAACCAATGAATAAAGCCACAGTTTGTTTGACTTCACAGTTCCACCGCATTTGAAATTACTACTATTTATAGACACATGTACAAGGATATTTTAATCTGAAGAAGAATTTGCCGAATACACACACACACACACACACACACACACACACACACACACACACTTTACCATTCATTATTTTGTATTTTTCTGTAATAGATTATTGTTATTTGTTTCATTTATTATTAACCTCAAGTTATGAAACGTACATACCATTCTATATATTCATCTTGCTAACACCCGGCCCAGTCGGGGGTGGGGGGTCCAGTGGCTTCGGCCCTGGATCTTACAAGCTAATAGAGTTGATCCCAGGGGCCTATCCCCCCAGGCAACACCTGTCCCCTTGATTTAAAGGGGTAGAGCTGGGTTTATTACCCAGCGCCTGAGGCCCCCTCCGTGAAGGGGAATGCTGATGGGATCAACGCATTTTTTTGCACCGGCCACCCATGGGCCACAGCTTGTGGGTGGTCCCACATTAATAGGGCCTTGTGCCTAACCACGTACACGTGGAGTACGTGGTAAATATCATCCTGCTATTCCACACACTTGGCACATGAGTTCTCAACTTTCTTTATCCCCTTGGAATAATAATAAAAAAAGAACATATTTTTGCCAACCTCTCCATATGAGTAGGATTTGACACAATGTTAATTTCTTAAGTGGAGTTTAACAGGTTTGAATTCAAAGTTTTCCTTCTCCTAGACTGGTTGCCTAACCAAACTTAAAAAAAGCTTTAAAAGTTTCTATGGACTCGTGTGTGTGTGTGTGTGTGTATGCATGTATATATATATATATATATATATATATATATATATATATATATATATATATATATACACATACAAGGTGTGTCAAAAAAGTATCAACATTTTTTGTACTTTTTGACACACCTTGCATTCTGAAAAAAATAACATTCCATTCATTGTTCATTTCTATCTTGGTAAATACAGCTTCAAACTCGGCACTTTTATAACACACCTTGTATTCCAAAAAAACTTAACGTTCTATTCATTGTTTATTTCTATCTTGGTAAATACAGCTTCAATCTTGATACTTTTATAACACACCTTGTGTGTGTGTGTGTGTGTGTGTGTGTGTGTGTGTGTAATTGGGCAACATTTCTTCAGACATATTTGGTTAAATAATGCAGACATCTTTTGTCTACAAAAAAAACAAAAAAAAACAGAATAGAAAAAAAAACTTTAATAACCACAATTGAAAAGAATGATAAAAGACATTATACTGTATTCTCTTAGTGATATTATACACAGCTTTCATTTTGCTTTGTTAGTCACTTTGTTGTAGACCTTTGCACAGGAGGAGACATGTAAATTTGTCATTTAATTCTATTTTTGCCCTCTTGGAGATGTTACTATTTAAACTGTTTGTGTAGTATCAGAGTTTTGTACTTGTCAGTGCAAGCAGCTTAGACCCAGCCTAGATTTCTAATCCTTTGATGCTAGGATTAGTTCAATTTACAGATCTATTTTCTCACACTCCTTTAATACTGATTATGCTAATTTATTACCTTTTACATAAATTTGTTATGCATATATTCCCACATATATATATATATATATATATGAGAGAGAGTGAGAGATATGTAGTGTGTGTGTGTATTTATGTCTATGTATATATGTATACTATTTTTATTATGAATATATTAGCTACTAAAAGTTTTATGATTGACCAAATCTTTTAAGTTTTCAATTTATTTGATAATTAGAAAAAGAGAAAAAAATGTAGAAGCCCCTTTGATGATTATATCATCTGAGTTATTTCTATTTTTGTAATTTACTTTAGAAAAATGATAAAATGTTGGACCACTCCCTTCAATAGGATTCTAGTAGAACAGTCTTCCATTCAATATGAAGATTTTGTGTGTGTATGTATATATATATATATATATATATATATATATATATATATATATATATATATATGCCTTGTGCAAATATATAAATTTTCAGATTGCTTTGAGTAAATTTTATTTAAGAAAATATTTCAGCCTTCTACTACTTGTTTTAGTGAACATTTCAGATCTCTGCTCGTTTATTTCTTTTGGTACTTATAGTAAGTACCCCAATAAAAAGAGAACTTAAGTCACTTCTAGGTATTTTTAGTCAAGAGTTTTATATAATAATATTTGCAGTAATTCTGATTTTTTTTTTAGATATTTATAATTTATTATCAATTTCTAATGATCATTTTTTTCTTCAATATTAATTAAATCCAAAGTTTTGAATTGTATTATTAGTTGGTTGGATTTTATGGCATGTCAACCCTTGTGGGGTTATTTTATGCCAAGGGCATTTTGTTTTATTCATTCTTGATGGGTATTGAAAACTTTTTTTCAAACTCAATTTTTTTAAACACTTTTTTTTAAACTCCTTTTTTTTTTAACCTATTAACTCTAACTCTGGATCAGAGTGGGTCGGCGATGAAGGGGTACTCCACACTCCTCAGAGCTCCAAAATTGGAACTTCACCACTAGACGCAGTTTAATGTCAGCTCTATGAATTAAATTCAAAAGATTTATATGAATAATCAGAATAGGGATTTTTTATTTTAATATTGTAAAATCATTTGGGCCATTTTATTCATTAGTTTTTTTACATTTAGACCATCTAACGTAAGATTTAGAAGTGTAGACTTTAAGAAGTATTTTTAAGTGCAGTTCAGTTGAATTACACTTCATTTAACTGTTAAGCTCATGTAAACTTTAATCAAATCACTTCTCTCTACCTCCCACCCATCCCCCACTCTTTCTCTCTCTCTGGTTTAATGATATCCAACAATGTTTATCTCTTCTACTTAATTTATCTAAATAAGTAAAATTACTCGATGATTAATGATGCATCAGAAAATCATTTTAACCAAACATTGAATAATCTAACATATCACTTCATTTGTTTGGTGTAATTTATAACTCTTATGTCTCACCCTAATTTTAAGAGCAGCAATGATATATTAGTAGGCATATACCCAACCAGTTCACCATGGGTAGGATGTGACACAAGGTTGCAAGTATGGGGCATCTCACTATACAATAGTAATGATAGTAGTGTTTGTGTTACTTTACTGAAAACAGCTTCACACAAGGCTTTATTTAGTTTGTTGTTCTGATCAATATATTTTTAAAAGTAGTATGTATGTATATAATATAATAATATATATATATATATATACTTATCTGATGATCAAAAAATTATAAAACTTAATGTTGTGGGTTAGGTCTTTTTATTCGTTGTTCTTTTTAATAATAATGATAATTATAGTTCTGATCAATATATTTTTAAAAGTAGTATATATATATATATATATAATATATATATATATATAATCTCAATTATATAATGATACAACTGAAAAAAAAACTATTTTCAGAATTTCTTGAGATGAACAGAATGACTTTGAAGTGTTTATGTTGTATAATTAAATATCTTGCTAAATTGTGGCTGAGAAAAAAACAAAAAAAACATTACCTTCTTCATTTGATTCTGAAATTAATAAGAGGTAATATATAGTAATAATAATATAGTTTGGTATATTTATAAGTAAAGAATGCTCAATATCATTGATAAAGCATGTTTATCTAAGTTAGGGTAGCGCAGAAACAAGAAGTCAACGATGTTTGCAACTGATAGTTTCTTGACTATGGGATTTTCAAACCATATATATATATATATATATATATATATATATATAATATATATATATTATTTGGGTGTTATTTCTATCAAGTTTAATTAAAAAGAAATAACAATGTAAAGAGATATCAGACTTTTATATATAATTCTCAGAATCATTTCTAAATGTTTAAACTTCACTTGTCCATCTTTTATTGTGTAAGTCGATTTATAATTCAAAATATAAACGTCTGTGCAAATAAAAACAAGAATTAGAAATATTGCTGTTAATAATTTATTTATTTATTTTTTTTTTAATGTAAAGAAATTTGGTTTAAGTACATTAAAAATATGTCTGTTTCATTTTCAAGTAAGTTTATTAAGTGCTGTTTATATATGAATTTTATAATCTCCATTCAATGATGTTTGGATTTTGGTAAAATATTGCTTGATACTCACCAACTTTATTGCCAGAATTTCTGTTTATTAATTTGTAGTTCGTTATAAAAAAAAGAGAAAAAAAGATAAACAAATATGTCATGAATTAAATCTTGTGATTGATCTTCTTAAAATTTTAATATGTTCCTGTCAATTTTTGAAATTTTTTATTTGGCATTTTTAGTCTCGTAAGTATTTCTAAGAAAGACTTACAAAGTTTTCTTGAAAGAAAGATAGGAAGAAAAAAAAAAGAAAGTAAATTCAAGTTCTTTTCTAATAAATTTAATTAAAGTAGTAAATATTAAACATTTATGATTCTCTCTTTTAAAAGAAAATATTTGTGTGTGTGTGTGTGTGTGTGTGTGTGTGTGAATTTGGTTCTTTTCACCATGGCAACCAAAAATCATTTTCTTGTAAATAAAAAAAAAAAAACATTTAAAAAAAATATATAGTCTGTAAAACCATCATAATTACTTTCTTAAAAATTTTAATTTTTTTTTTATGTCCAGTTGGTATTATTAGTAGAAATGAAAAATCCATTTTCATTTTTGGCTGTGAATCAATTTAATTTTTGTGCTTATATATTCTCTTTACTTATATCATTGATTAGCTAAGATGTACCAAAAATTAATCTTGATATATAAATTAATTATCCTTTCTTCTTAAATTGTCCAATAATTATTTTCCTTTTTGTTAATTTTGTTAAATGATTTGATTGATTTTTGTTTGTTTGTTTGTAAAGTTTTCTTCATTTTATATATCATTTGGTTTATGGTTAATTCATTGTTATTTGACTAAAGAGTCCTTGCTTGTTAAAATAATGTAACCATTTCATTATAATTTATCTTATTACATTAAGCTACTTATGCACATGGATTTTAAGTACCTTTGTTAATACTAAGTCTCTCTGTTTAAGTACTTATATATATAAGTGCTTCATATATGGTTAGAATTCAACCCAACAAGCATCTCCAAACTGCAAAATCTCTACAGTGCTCAATACGAAAAATGCAGAGCAATACAACTATATCAACGATTATAAAAATAAGGCACTCATGACTCAGTTTCACATCTTTGATCGTCAGGCTAGCTAGTGATCCACACATCTTAAGTACTTTATCTATCTATCTATCATATCTATCATATATCTATCATATATATATCTATCTATCATATCTATATATATATATATATATATATATATATATATATATATATATCAAGTACTTAGTTTAAGTACTCATATATAAGCATAACCCAGCAAAAATGGTATATAATAGAAATATTTTTTTATTCTAGCAATACACTTAAGATTCTCTAACTTAGAGAATAAGACAATTTCTAATCCAATTCACAGCTGAATGGTAATTTTTTAATCATCCAAAACTATAACTATGAATAGCTAATTAGAATTTTTCACTCTTTTTGTGATAGAAGCCTCAGTATCATCATGGACCATTGTTAAAATGGTACCCTAGCAGGTTTTCAGGTTGTTTAGTCTCCTTTAAGATTGCGGTGCTTCTTTTTTTTTTTTTTTTTAGTTGCTAATGTTTTTATTAATTTCAATGATTTTATTTTATTTTTTAAAAAGATTTTAATGCTAGATGCCTTTCTTTCTATACAATTGAACAAATGATTAGAGAGAGAAGAATCATCTAAATTCATAAGTGTTCATTGTCTTTAAAATTCAAGAACTTTTATATATCTCTATTTTCCCTGTATAATGCTGAACAATTTATCAGTTGACAAAATAGATTGATAAAAGAGAATTAAAATGAATTCTATAAATTAGTTATTTTGATTTAATTTCTATTTAAAGAAAATTAATAAAAACTTTTTAAAAAATTGGAAATGTCATTGGGCGGGTTCTTTGATTGTGGGATGAAGAAATTTTGAATTGTGAATAAAAAACAAAAACCTTGTAGTTGACAATTTTTCAATTCTCCTTTCTTGTGCACATAGGTACACACAAGGGTGTATTAATAAGTCCTTTGCCTGATACATAGTTGAATTTTGATATGAAATCTTTACAATATAATGTTGAATCTATGTGAATTTGACAATTAAGTGCATTGACTAGGAAGCAGATTGTTAAAAAGGAATATTTGTTGTGTAAAATAAGAATTTTTTCATCATTAGACAACAATCATTGACGTCTCTCTCCCTCTCTCTCTCTCTCTCTCTCTCTCTCTCTCTCTCTCTATATATATATATATATATATATATATATATATATATATATATATATACACACACAGTAAATCCAGCTCATAGGTTAAATAGTACCACTACTGTCCTTCTACAAGGATGGCTTTGGCATTAAATAACCCATGAAGGTTGATGTACTATTAAACAAAGAAACCAAATCAACACGCTGTAAATCCAGCAGCTAGGTTTAATTTTAATTCACTTAAAAACTTATAAATTTATTCTATATTATAAAATCTTTATTTATACTATTTATACTAATTCAAGCATGTACATTTTTACTCGGCCATGAATATCATTTTTATACTTATATACATACAGATTGAATTATTTCTCCTCTGTAGATGTATACTATATATAAATGTGCATACATCCTAATTAGTTATCTCTTTATCCCTTTTTTTTTTTTAAACTACTTATTGCATAATATAAAGAATATTCAAATAATTGTAATTATGTTTCCTCCAACAGCTGGCCTTTTGTTTTTTTATATTTCTATTGAAATTGGTGATGAACATTACCTCTTTATATACAGAATTAACTTATTATGGAATCATTACCAAATTATAAGCTCCCTCTTGACTGCCGACTTGTCCATCAAATTCTTCTTTATTGCTTTTTGTGCTTTCAGTCTTGTGTGCTGCTTGCTAAAAGTCCTTCTTGTAATGAATGAGATAATGGTTCCTGTAGGAGACTGAAACAGGATAAATTGCAATACTTTTCATCATTTGATTAAGCAGCCTTTGATGACTGATCTTTGGGACATGCAAGAGAAAGAAAGAAAGAAATATAAAATAGAATTAAAAAAATTTGTATGTATATATATATATATAAACATGTATTGGAATTGGGAATAAAATAACACAGAAATAAAGATAATCATAAACAAATAAATAAGAAATCACTATAAACTAAGACTGCCATTTTTTTTCACCCTCTCTCTCTCTCTTTCTCTCTCTTCATTAAAGTGCCTTAAAAGAGGAACATAGGATTAGTGGTGATGATGCTGGTGGTGTTTTTAACTATCTACTAGATATAATCAAATTTTCTCTGCCATTGATGAAGAACACTCGATTGATTACATTTCAAGAAAAAGAGTAGTGGCGTCGAAAGTGGCAATTCCTTGTTGACGCCAGGGATGGTCACTTGCTGAGGAATGTTTTCAAGTCTAACTTTTCCTAGAATTCTTTTTTTATTTTATAAAATTCTTTATTTTTTCCCCCTTTCTTTTTTTTCTTTTTTTTTCACTTTATTTCATTTTGACCTGTTATCATAGCTAACTTTATTTTCTCTCTGCTTACCACCAAAGCCCTTGTTTAATGGAGCTTGTGATTAGTTAATAAGTAATAGTAGTTAAAAGACTACCAATGGGGGTAATGGGATGAAGGAAGCCAGGGAGGTTGCTTTATGCCATGGATCTGCTTACTGTAAGGAAGAGCAATTTTCTCTAGGAAATCTTTTGGAATTTTTTTTTTTCTCTCTTATTCTCGTGTTTAGCACCTCTTAGAAAATCCCACGACTATTGATGGGGATATTTTTCTTCATTAGGATTAGATCCAATTATTCCGTCTCTAAATGAGTGTACTTTGTTTCTAAAGAGAAAAGGGCATATTATCACTATTGTTTTGTTTTTTGTTTTGCTTGAATGTAAGATTTACTTTCACTTTCATTTTCACTTTCACTTTTATTTTTCTCATTCTTTCTTTTGATTCTTTCAATGCCTGAGGCTCTCAATCGGCACACTCCCTGTTTTAGAAGCGTTCTTCTCTCTCCCTCCCTACTTACTCACTTCCAAGTTAACTCTATTGCTCAAGATTTCACTAAGCTTTCCAACAACTGACATTATTTCAGGAAATGTTATTTAAAGTAAAAGACACTTTTTAAAATTTCTTTTCTTTATTTTTTGCCTAGTATTTTATCACCCTTATTTATTTTTCAATTTATTTCTATTGACTTAAGATCACCTTTGAATTGCGATGAAGTTGAGTGAAAAATAAACACCCACCCCCTCCACTTAGAATAAGATAACCAAAAAAAGAAAAAAAAAAAGAAAAGAAAAAGTTGATTGCTTCATTTCATTAATAATTCTCTGATTAGTTCAAACTTGATTATTTTACGTATTCTCTTTTAAGAAAATAAATTTTTGCTTATTTGAAGACTTGGGATCTTTATCAACAAAGCAAGTAATTACTGTTTGCCTTTTCATATTTTTTAAAATTAAAGTTAATATTTCTACTTTGTATTTATTTCATCAGTAAGTAAATCATTATTAGATATGTTTTATTTATTCAGTCACATTCAAATGAGAAGCAGAATTGATAGTCTTTTCAGAATTTTTTTCTTTGTTTTTCATCTTCCTTTTTATTCATATTTTTTTTTCTTCATTTTAATTAATACGTTTGAATCTTAACAGCAGAAAAACATGTCAAGGTTTTCAGTTCAACTCGGTCTACGTAAAACTTCTAGCATAAAGAATTTAAAATAATCAACATCATTGTGAATGAATATTAAAAAAAAAAGCTTTTTTATTAAAAAAAGAAAAAAAGTGTCTTTGTGTCAACATTGTATATTTCTAAAAAAGTACGAACATTATCCTTATTTTTTTTTTAAAACTTTAACACTTTTTAAAGATCTTCTTTTTAAAAAATAATAGTATGAAAAACAATTTTTAGAATAATTTCAATTAGTTTCCTTTTGTATTATTTACAGTATTTCATTTAAAAAAAATTTTAAAAAAAATGAACGAATTATTCAAAAACTGATTTCAGACATTTTTGTAAAAATGTAAATATTTAATATGCATAGTATTATTATTTTCTTTTTTTAATGTATGCTTCAAGCTAGCTAATAGGCGATTTCAAATTTTCTAATTTTTAAAAATTTTATCATAAAAACTTTACTCATTTTAATCCTTTGTATTTTGATCATGATAATTCATATCATTTGGTTATTTTACAAATACAACGAATGGTTGAGAAAGAATTTTTGTTCCACTTAAAATATTTTAGATTTTTGAAAATTTTTTGTATACATTAAAGCATTGTTCACTTTCATTGAAAAGCTAATGGGATTAGTTTTAATATAAACCAATTTATCAGTTTTAGAATCAACTAATCTCAAACCTTCAGTCATAATATGACTGTTAAATTTAAAAAAAAAAAAGAAAAGACCTAGATTTGAAATCTTCACCTCAATAATTCTGTCTTTGGAATATAGTATAATGTATAATATTGATCAAAATTGTCTGACAATTTTGGTATTTAAAGAGAAAATTTTTTAATAACTAGTTTCTATCAGAAATAAATTAATTATTTATATTTAAAATATATATATATATATATATATTTTTTTCTGACCTCCAACCAGGGTGGATTTGCACAAGTTTTTTTTAATTTTTTTACATGCCTTTTTTATGGGGCATCCAGTGAGGATCGAACTAACTTTCAGTAATAATGGATCTGCGAGACTAGCTTGCTAACCATTATACTGGTGTTCTATTTATACTAGTGTTGTGTTTTGTTTTTTTTTGACACCAGTATAATGGAACAATCCATGTTGTATTGGATTTACATTTCCCTTGAAGATAGTCTATGACGGGACAGAAAGTACTCAGAAGCAGATAAGTTATGGCAAATACATCAGCCAATTCCAGCCTGATATCATTTCATCTATTTGGCAACTTGAAAGGATAATGATCAAAATTTGCAGACAAAATGTCTGCACAGTTCAACAATATATATATATATTTATATATATAGCACAAATATTCATGATAATCTCTCGCCAACTGTCTCTATCATTCATTATCCTCGAGAGGTCCTCTGCACAGCATCCAGTATCCATGCAGAGCTAGTCATGTGCTAGTTTCCACAGGAGAACGTCACTTATAAGTTTGTCCTTGCTTCTCCAGCAATATATATATATATATATATATATGTGTGTGTGTGTGTAAGTTAGGATAGTGTAGCTAGCAAGTTTTGGTCTGATGATATCGCATAGATGAGAAAGTGTCTGTCAGTAAGTGCTGTTGACTCTGCATCATCACCTCACATGGTACCATGGTTAGCAAGCTCAGATTAGCAGGTCATTGTTAGTGAGTTCGATTCTCACTGGGTGCTCTGCTAAGCTTAGTAGATAACTATATGCACTCTCGCCAATATTGGCACTCTTCATTTATAAACATACCAAACTACATTATTTCTATACTTTCTTACAGATTTGTTTACCTGCAATTTCTCTGTTAGTGTATAAAGTCACATGTGTCAAGGATTTCTTCTCTAGTGTGAACCTTTACTAAGTCTTACTGGTAACCGGCATTGGACATTGATAAATTGTTGTTTTGGCTGCGGTGGGTGTTATGATTATTATGTTGTCGTCAATAGTAGTCATTGTAGAAATAATACATTAGATGAGTTTAGTTGATTAGTTAATGAATAGGTTCACACCCATCACCTTTGACCAGCTGCCAGGAATGTAGCTTTTAACACGGTTTCATTGTAAATCACATTCTCTAACTAGTACTTACCACCTCACACACCCCTGGATTAATTAACACTGCTTGTGGCACACTAACACTTTACATCTAAACCACTAATTAGGGTCAACAACCTGGTGACACTAAATCACTTAATACTGACTACTTCAGTTGAAGGGGAGAATTATGGCTCAGCTGGTAAACATGTTGGGGTTTGTCAACAAGCAGAAACAAAACTGCTGTCTAAAAAGTTTTTAGGAAAAGAAAAAAAAAAGAAAGCTTTCTTACATTCATATACTTATAAACTGTGTAATATTTGTTTCTAGTTTTTTCCTTTTTAGTTTTTAGTGTTTTTTTAAAATTTATTTATGAATTTAAAAAAAATGTTTTTGTACTTTTTTAAAAATTAAAAAAGGATAAATAAGGATAAATTATTGCTTGAATCACTGGAAACTGATTTATTGGTTCAAAAATAAAATTCTATGGGAATCATCTTATATCTGCCTGATATGGATGTGTGTGTGTGTGTGTGTATATATATATATATATATATATATATATATATATATAATGTTATATAAAATAAAAATACTGCTTTTTTTTTTTTTTTTTTCCAAGCATTATTTGAAGATTAATGCAAGTGTTAAAATATTGAAGAAGTAATGTAGACCTATCAATTGTGTCCGAATTAATAATGTATTTTTTATAACAAAGCATACGCGAAACCCTTACAACAACAAAAATGTGTTATTTATACATATATATATATATATATATATATATATATATATATATGCGTGTATATAGCAGAATGAACCTCTATGAAAATTTATATACTTAAAAGCTCAGATATAATCAAATTGAAAGAAAAATTCTTTTTCAAATAAATATCCCAAAAATGAGAAGTAAATCTGTTTTTTTTATTTTTTTATTTTTTTTTTTTTTAAACTCTTTTTTTAGTTAAATTAAATTCTTATTTCTAAAACTTAATTTTCATATCTGTTAACTTTATTTGTAAGTTAAAGTTTATTTTAATAAATATTACTAAAAAACTTTTTATGTTTTTTTCTTTCTTTGTATTCAATAACAATTTTTCTTTGTTTTTGATAACAATGTTGACGCTACTAACAATAGCAATTATAAATTATATTTTACAAAAGCAATTATCTCGTTTGAATTTAAGAAATAAATTTAAACCCAATAATTGTAAAATTGAGATTTTAAATACAGGGATACTTTTACAGTTGTGACTATTTTAAATATTCTTGTTTTATATATTGTCAAAACTTCTATTCAGTTTTTGTTGTTTTTTTTTAAAATTTTTTTTTTGTTCATTTGTGACATAACTCTAGTAAATTTCCTGCAGCATGATGATAATACTGCGTAAATTTCATAAAGTATTTCCATGTCTTTTTCTTTTTTTTTTTTTTCTGTTTGATGATTTTGTATTGCACATCTCCTCCTCTGAATTCCTTAAATATAAATTCTTGTATCTTTTTTGGTAATTGTTGTCCACTTACCTTCTTGGAAATCTCCGAATTACTTTTTTTATTTTTTTTTTATTTTTTTATATTCATTTTTGTCCATTCTTTAATTAAGAAATCCTTTTTCTGAAGATTTAACAAAGAATTTTGCTGAAGTTTAAAAATTTTCTCCTCATTAAAACGTTTTCCAGGTTGTTAATTAAATCTTTAATCCCTAATTATCTTAGAAACATTGACTCTTTGTCTGATAGTCTCCGAGGCTTTCATGGTTACTGTAGACCCACTTATATATCATTTTCATTGTAAGAGGTTTCTTCTTACTGTTTTTTTTCTCTTTTATATTAATTTTGGAGTTTTCTTTTTAATGGTATTATTTTTACAATTTACTTGGGTCAAGACTTTTCATTATAGACTGAATGTTTAGTCATCCAATGAGTTAAATATATTTTTGTAGTGCGAAAAGGTTAAAATTGATCAAGTCATTTTTTTAAATAATTTTTATTTGTTTTTATCTACCAATTTATTAGAGTACTTTATTAAATACTAATGGGTCTGGTTAGCTAAGTCGGTAGACCACCTGCCTAGAAATTGCAAGGTTCCGAGTTCAATACCAGTCTCCTGATGTAAAATTTAAAGTTTCCTAAGTTATATATATATATATACATACACACAAATATAATTAAGTTATATATAAATATATAGATAGATAATCTTATTTATTTTTTACAATTTTATATTTTTTATTGTAAAAGTCAAAGTTTTCATGAAAATGCAAGAATTGGGTTCATTTCCTTCAGTATGATAGATTAACTCTTTGCCTCCCACTACTGCAATCCTACCATAAGTTACTGATGGTTAGTTCATCATAATTGATCAGATGGACTCGGATAAAACATAATAATAGGACTTTATTTGAATAGAATGATTTCTGAGGTGACTGGATAATGAACTTTGAGATATCCCAACATACAGGTAAAAAATACCTAGAAAATTTGGTACAGCCATAGACAAAGAGTTAAAACCTTTTTGTCTATGTCTTTCTATCCTTTCTTTCTTTTTAAATTCTTGTTATGGTGATTGAATCTCTATAGAAAAATTTCATGATATAAATTTAAAGTTTCCAAAGTTTCTTGATACTAAAATCTGATGGCAGTAGAAAACTTTGTTGGTTCTTAAAATAGTTATTTCGAAGATAAATTTTTTTTTTTGTAAATTCCCTTATTTTTATTTAAAGAAAAAAAAAAGTTAAAAACAAAACAAAACATAAGCTACACCCAAAACAAAATTCTATTTTCTGCGATTGAGAAGAGTAATGAATTGTCTTTTTATTATTTATTTTCCGCAACCCTTTCTTTAAAACTGATGCATCCTTTTTTCTTTTTTTCTATTTTTCTATTTTTCTTTTTTTCTTTACAAACTAACTACAAGAAACCGGGGCTTATTCAATAGCTGCTATCTTCCTTCTCATACTCCTTTGTTTTCTCCTTGTCCTTTCTGTCTCCCTCCTTGAAATAGTTATTCTGGTATTAATTCACCCATTTAAAAATATCAAGTTCCATTGGTATTTCCTACCTGAAAAGAACTGGCTACTAGTATTGCACTGTTCATTTTGTTTTTTTATCATCTCCATTTTTTTCTTTTAATATTTGCATTACTCTGGTAATGTGTATTGATTAGTGAATCTGCATACTTCTTGTTCTATGCAAATTGGACCATTCAACATTTTCTACAGTAAAAATATTTATATATTTCTATTATGATACAAAATGGGGATCAGGGAGAAATAGTGAAAGTCTCCTTTAACCCCCAAATTGGTTAAAAATGAAAATAGTGCAAGTCTCATTTAGCCCCTAAATTGGTTAACTATTTGGCTACCAAATTTCCCCCATGGTTGTAACAAATTTTGTGGATGAGATTACTGTTCTATAGATAAAATCTGGTATCCTAGTAATAATTTTTATTTAAAAAAGAAAATGGCTACTCTGATATTCTAGTAATAATTTCTACTTAAAAAAGTAGCTACTCTGGTATTCTAGTAATAATTTTTAATTAAAAATGTGGCTACTCTGGTATTTTAGTAATAATTTCTATTTAAAAAAAGTGGCTACTGGTATTCTAGTAATAATTTCTATCTAAAAAAAGTGGCAACTCTGGTATTCTAGTAATAATTTCTATTTTAAAAAAAATTGGCTACTCTGGTATTCCTCTTGGGATTCAAAGAATTTGTTCCTTTCACTATGGTTTTCAGTTTTGCGACTTTTTCTAAGATATCTAAGTAAGAAATAATAGTTGGTGTAGCTCAATTTATCCTTACATAATGTTCTTACTGTCAATTTCTATTTCTATAATTACAGTAGGTTTCATCGGACAGATTCAGGCAGATCAGGGTGATTCACCAAATTTGGACAATACTGACAACTATTTAGGTAGGAAAGTACTAGCAATATTTCATTGGTTGATCATCAAAGTTTTGAAAATTTTAAACTCCTCCTCCTCCTCCTCGTCGTCGTCATCCTTGTCCTTTCTGAAAATGCCTTGAGGTCATTGTGTCCCCCCTACATTGTGTCCCCCCTACATTGTGTCCTTTGTTGACCTTTTTTATCAATGCACATTGTATGTGGTGCATGAATGTTGTCATCAAGTTTTCTGTGTTTTTGTCAACCTTGTCTTCATCATCATAATCATCATCAATAGTTTTCAACTGTGTACAAATTATCTGACTTTTTATTTACTCATTTATTTTTTAATGATTTATCAATTTGGGAGTATGTATCCCTGCAAGTTTTGTGAATCTGGATTTATGATCAAAGTACTTCCTTTTGATTGATTTTAATGGCACGTCAATACCGTCTGGGGTTATTTTATGCCTAGAGTTTGGGAAATTGTGTATGATTATATTTATATTTTTTGTATAGTTTCTTAAGAGATTTTTTCTTTGGCACTCAGTTATGATATTAGGTATTCCTTTCCAATACAAATAATTTGCAAACAGATCTTTTGACTCATTGATGGGACCTTAGCTGGTACTACAACTCCAGATCCAGATCCGGCTGGTTGATTTCTTTGTTTGATGGCATATCAACCTTCATGTGTTCTCTAATGCCAAAATCATCCTTGCAGAAGAACAGTAGTGGTAATATTTATGACATAGCTGAGAATCCGGGTTAGAGTGGACCTGGGAGTAATGGCAACACTCCCCAGATCTCCAGAACTGGAACTTCACCGTTGGATGCAGTTTAGTATCCTACACGGACACATGCTTCTTTTTATATGTCCTTTTTGGTTTTGGGATCTTTCAGCTCCAAAATGGTGCTCTTTTTTATTATTTTTGTTATGAGAAGAGGGTTTATTAGTATTTGGTTATTAAAATCATTGTGACATTTATCTTAAAACAAGATTGAACAATATTTACAGTGCAAATATTAACAGGTGCTCTTTCTGCCACTTTCTTGTGCTGATTTTCGAGTCCATTATCTCTTACATTTCTTTATTCTCCACTTTACTATTTTGCTTACTGTAAAGACTATTTGGTATTTTACTGTCTCTTTAAAATATAGAGCAGCTGAAAAGACTTACCTAAATGTTACCATCTTTAGAGAACAATTTAAAATATCATTTGAATGGGGGAAAAAAATAATACAAAGAAGAAATGTCTAAGTTTTATACCTTCAAGTTACCTCGTGTAATCCTATAATAATGGTATCAAAACAATCTTGTTTCTAAAGCATATTTACATCCTTCTTGTTCTCTTTTTCTTTCTATTGTTACCTCCCCTTTTTTAATACCTCTTTAGCTTTAAGCAAATTTATATTAATAATTGGGAAGAGTTTGTTTGTTTCTCTACAGACAACAGCCAAACAGTTTGATGTAGAGCTACCAAATTTTATATGCATACTTATTGGACACAGGAGAAAATTTTAACATTGAAAGAAAACTTTGAAAAGTGTAAGGAGTGGGGGGGGGCTCTTATTGTGTAGTTGGTTGGTTGGATTTTATGGCATATCAACCCTTGAGTTATTTTATGCCAAAGAGGTTTTTGTTTTATTCATTCTTTGTTTTTGTGTGGTTGTTATTTGTGCAGGTCACATTAGATCTATTTAACCAATAGATGTAACCCTGAAAGGTTCTACCACTCAGGGTGATAGTGGACCTGGGAGTAATGGTAATGCAGGGGTTCACACTCCCCAGATTCCAGAATTAGAACTTCACTGCTAGATACCCAGGACTCTAAGAGCCTCAGCCACCTCCTTCTAGTACATATATGATAAAAAGGGGTTGCCATAAGAGCAATATGGTCAGGACAATCCTATAGCTGCTAGGGTTTCATGTGACCTAGTGATTGATTGAAGGCCTTTCCAACTGCCTGTCTAGCTCAAGTAAGGGCCAAAGTGGAGTGATGCATATCATGGACTGCTTAGCTCTCATTGTGAGGGTTTTTTCTTGTAGTAAACAATATATATATATATATATATATATATATAAACTTTACAATGTTAACTGTTTCTATGATAGTCATTCGTTAAACTCTATCTGATGGTGAGATTCCAGTTCTGGAGGTTTGGGGAATGTGGAGCACCCCTTCATCACCATTGCTCCCTGGTCCACTCTGACCCGGAGTGGTAGTACCTGTTAGGGTCCCATCTATGGGTTAAATAGAAAAAATGTATTTATAATAAAAATTGTATTATCCATTAAGAATTGATTTATTTCAAAACTTTATTGGCATTAAATGACCCACCAGTTGATATGCCGTAAAACAAACCAAACCAAACCTATAATAGTCATTATGGACGTAATAAACAAAATATTTTCTCTTTTGACACTTTCTTAAAAGTATTTTTTTTTCAAAGTGAAAAGACAATTTATCAATTGTTTAAGCAAAAGACAAACTAAATTCTTTCAAAATATTTCTATAAAGTTTAAAGCTTTAATTATATTTCTCTTCCAAATTTACTACCAATATCTCTAAGTGCTTGATTACTTTCTACCTTTCTACTTATCCTTGTGTTTGCTTTTTAACAAAGTTATATGGAGACATTTGTCTGTGGATATACATTGGACCTTGAATTTTTGGAGACCCTAGCAGTGACATTTTTAATCTTCTATTATAATATTCTTGGGCACGTTTCCCTTCTTAGCTTTATATTTAGAATAGATTTGATCACTCTTTTAGAACTATTGATCACACCAAAATAAATATAAAATATTTAAAAAAAGAGAAGAAAAAACAAATCACTTTATTTTCATCATATAAACCCAAGAACTGAAAAGCACATCAAAAAGGTTTTTTTCATTTAAAAAACTTAAAGGCCATTTTTTCATAGTTTAATTTGTTTATATATCTACACTATTATTGTTGAATTGGGAATTAAATTGGAAATTATTATTTTCTATAAATTAATGAAATAGTATTAAAATGCTCTAACAAAAATTTTGCTACAATGTGCTATTTTTTGTAATGTTGTGGTAACATACAAAATTTAGGTCATTATAATTTAGATGAACAGTTCATCAAAGGGATTTGGATACCTCCATGTTTACCCCCTAGAATAAAAGACAATTTACTTTTTGTTTATGAGAGGCTACTATTACTTGGTATATATTTTTTTTCTACTATTATAAAAAGATTCTGAGGTTTGTTATATTTGGTCTCTACAATTTAAAAAAAAAAAAAAAAAAAAATTTTAATATTAAGCTGATTAAAAAAAAAAAAAAAAAGAAAAAAGAAAAATTCATTATTTCTTTTTCTGTAATGCCCATTGAGAAACTGTCTACTATATACTTATGCCTTTTGTTTCGATATTCAAATGTGTACTTAAAATTGGTATTTGAAGACATTGTTGAGAAACATTGCATTTTTACCTACTGCCAATGTTTGCAATTGTATGTCATTATAATACTGCTTCTGTTGACCATATTTTGTGTTGTTATTTTTGAAATACCAAAAAAAAAAAAAACTAAAAAAAAAAAATTATATATTTAAAATGATTGAAAGAAAGAAAAAAAAAAACAGTCTGTTTTCCCACAGTACTATTCATGTCTCATGTTTCTTGTCTGTCTTCTATTTTTTAAAATTTATTTTTATTATTTTATTTTATTTTATTTTTTTCAATTCCTCTTGTTCAACTATTTCCTTTGCTTTAAATTTATTTCCTTTTTAATCTTTTGAATAAAAAAAAAAATGAAATAATATAAAGCAAAATACAAAAGAGAAATTTTAATTCTTTATAATCCAAGGCTTGTGACAAAATTTTGTTCTGAATCCTCTTCTTTCACTAATCTTTATCCTTCTGTCCACTATTTTGTCATAGACAGGTAGATTAAAAACATCCACAAAATACTGGGTTTAATACAGACAAAACTTTCTTGTTACACACACACACACACACACACACACACACACACACACACACACACATATATATATTACAGTGGTACCTTGACTTACGACTGCCCCAACTTACGAGTTTTCCAAGTTAGGAGCTATTAGCTTAAAAACATCCACAAAATACTGAGCTTTAATATAAATTTTCTTGTTATAACAATATATATATATATATATATATATATATATATATATATATATAACAGTGGTACTTGGACTTATGACTGACCCCAATTACGAGTTTTCTAAGTCAGGAGCTGTTACCCAATTTTTTTTTGCTTTTTGTCAAGAGCTAAGAAATTATTAAAAGAAATAAACATTAAAACATATTACTGCACATAATTCCTTACATAGCAGTTGGATTTGGACCATCATGAAGAGTGATCATTTTATTATATCTCCTTCCAAATCAAAATCAAATTACCTTTTTATTTATATATTTATTTATTTTAGATAGAACTATCTTCAGCCCTGTCGGTTGGGGTGTTAGAATGCAATGACTGCACCTCTGCAGAGGAGTAAGACTCCCCCAATGGGGCCACCTGTTGGCCGTGGGTGGCGACCCGTGATGCTTAAGGATAGAACCCAGGTGGATGAGCAGTCCATGACTTACAATACTCCACTTTGGCTCTATCTTGGGCTAAAGATGGGTGGTCTGAGAGGCCCCCTCTGATGAATCGGCTGGTCACGTCAAGCCCTAGCACCTATATGATTGTCCCAACCCTATTGCCCTTATGGCAAGCCCCAACCCCTTTTTATCATATGGTGCTAGAAGGCAGTGACTGGGGTTCTACATGTCCTGAGAATGACGTTAAACTCTATCTGATGGTGAGGTTCTGGTTCTGGAGGTTTGGGGAATGTGGAGCACCCCTTCATCACCATTGCTCCCTGGTCCACTCTGACCGGGAGTGGTAGTACCTGTTACGGTCTCATCTATGGGTTAAATAGAAAAACATGAGTTGATAAACAAAATTGTATTATCCATTAAGAATTGATTTATTTCAAAATTTTATCAGCATTAAATAACCCACTGATGTTGATATGCCGTAAAATAAAACAAAACAAATCAAATAGGACTATCTTGATCCCCCCACTGTAAAATCATCTATTCACTTTAGATTTCTATAAAGATTTTCTATTGGTATTTATATAATGCTGTTAAATGTCCAGAAAAAAGAATGAAAAAAAAAAGTGTCTTTGCATTTAATTTTGCCAGAAGCTTTTGGTGTTAGAAGTGGCCAGTACCAGTGACCCCTCATTGTGCTTTGATAAATCCCTAAGACCCTTCTCCTTCTCTTCCTCCCCGTCTCTCCCCTTTCCACCAACCAATGCAACCAGTACTTGCAACTCGGGATCATGGAGGTCAATCATTCTTTGGTAAATTAATGGTCACAGAACTGTTTCCTTTTAATCCTTACCCCTCTCTCTCTCTCTCTCTCTCTCTCTCTCTCTCTCTCTCTCTCTTGCTCTTGCTCGCTCTCTGATGGTGACTGTTGTGGTCCTCTACATCTTTTCTTATAAGCTGACTCACTGAATGAATGAGTGAGTGTCATAGAGAATTCATTCATGCCTTGGGAAATTACAATTCAGGTCAGCAAAATGGTGGCAGAAGGAGGAGAAGAGGGAGGGGGAGGAGGAGGAGGACAAGGAATGAACCCTCTACAAAAACACTATCTCAATGGGCATAAATTGCATGATAGATTCAAGCCCATTGATATAGGCAGATGGGAATAGGAAGACTATATTAAAATTAAAATAAATACAAAACACAGAAAACAAGTGTTTTGTGAGGGGAGAGAGAGACAGAAAGAAAGAAAGAAAGAAAGAAATATAAATAAGGAAAATATTTCTTTACCAAAAAAAAAAGATAAAAATCCAAAAGTTACAACAATGATATTTGGAAGTAAGCTCTAAAGTGGTAGCTTAGTGGTTAAAGTATTGGCGAGGAATCTTATTGAATAGGTTTCTTATTGAGTTTCTTTGCTGGGTAGATGAGGCTCATAAAAGAAATGAAAAAAGAAAAAAAAAATACAAAAAAAAGAGTTTCATACTTGATCTAGTTACCCTTTGACCATTGTTGTAATTGTCAAAGATATTGTAGCCAAATAGGCAAAATATTCTTCATGACTAAATCCTTTGAAAAATAATAGGAAAGAAAAGCAAGGAATATTTTTGGTGAGGGAATACAATTTAATGCATATTGGTTGGATGGTTACTCATATGCCAAAACATTATTTTCTTTAGGAAGAGGGTGGGTCTTTATAATGATTGTGACCTCTCTATCTCTCTATTACTTTTCATATCTAAGGTTCTTTCTCTCTCTCTTTCATATGTTCCTCACTCTCACTTCATATATTCCTCTTTTCTCTCTTCATATGTTCCCTGTTTCTCTCTTTCTTAATGTTCCCCCATTTTTTCTCTTTTCATGTTCCCCTCTCTCTCTTTTCATGTTCAACCTCTCTCTCTCTTTTCATGTTCAACCTCTCTCTTCTTTTCATGTTCAACCTCTCTCTCTTTTTTCATGTTCAACCTCTCTCTCTTTTTTCATGTTCTCTCTCTCTCTTTTCATGTTCACCTCTCTCTCTTTTTTTCATTTCCACCTCTCTCTCTCTCTTTTCATTTCCTCTCTCTTTTTTTCATTTCCACCTCTCTCTCTCTTTTCATTTTCCCTCTCTCTCTCTTTTCATGTTCCCCCTCTATTTTTTCATTTCCCCTCTATCTTTTTTCATGTTCCCCCTCTATCTTTTAATGTGTTCCCCCTCTCTCTTTCATATGTTTTCCCTTCTTTACATTTTCCCCCTATCTCACTATCACTTTTTATACCTCTCTCTTTTCATTCATTCTCTCTCTCTCTTTTCATTCATTCTCTCTCTCTCTTTTCATTCATTCTCTCCATCTCTCTTTTCATTTCTCTTTCATTCATTCTCTCCATCTCTCTTTTCATTCATTCTCTCCATCTCTTTTTTCATTCATTCTCTCTCTCTCTCTCTCTTTTCATTCATTCTCTCTCTCTCTTTTCATTCATTCGCTCTCTCTCTCTCTCTCTCTCTCTTCATATATCTCTCTCTCTCTCTCTTCATATATTCTCTCTCTCTCTCTTTTCATATATTCTCTCTCTCTCACTCTGCGTTCGTTATCTCTCACTCTTTGTTCATTATCCCTCTCACTCTTTGTTCATTATCCCTCTCACTTTGTTCATTATCCCTCTCACCCTTTTCATTATCCCTCTCACCCTTTGTTCATTATCCCTCTCACCTTTTCGTTCATTCTCCCATTCTCTTTCTCTTTCATCTTTCTTACTCTTTTTCTGTTGTCATCTCACTTACTTTCTTTCTCATTCAATCTTTCTTTATTCATTCTTCATTCTTCTATCTTCTTTTCTCTTCATTTCTATTTCTTTTTCTTTTCTTTAATATATGACTGTTTGCTTACTAAGAATTGTCAGCTTAAAATCTAGATGGAATTACTTGTATCTAATCTTGTTGAATATATCCACAAATAGCATGAATGAATACAGATTGGCTTAGTGTCATTTAAAAAAGAAACAAAGTCAACTGTGTGGATAGTGACAGGGAAAGATTAACCCAAAACTTAACACTTGTGATTGTACACACATTTCCACTCCTCCAATAGAACAAAATGCCAATTGCTAATTTAGACTTAAAGTCTTCACATCATTCACTGATTCAGTTGTGTAACTCTTCAAAACCAGAAGTAAAGAAAATTACTCTCCTGACTAATGGTCAGTTTAGAATTTCTAGAAACTACAAGCGGTTACCCAGCATCAACTAGGGAGAGTGAGACTTCCTCCCCTGGTGTATTGATTTGTTTACATTTGAGATTTACAAATGCTGGAGATTTTTAAGTAGAATTTTAATACTATTTCTATGTATATTTTAATTTTTAAATATCTTCAAATATAAATCAAATCTTCATAATTTTTGTACATTCTCTCTCACTCACTTCATAAGTTCTCTCTCTCTCTTTCACTCACTTCATACGTTCTCTCTCTCTCTTTCACTCACTTCATACGTTCTCTCTCTCTCTTTCACTCACTTCATATGTTCTCTCTCTCTTTCACTCACTTCATACATTCTCTTTCTCTCTCACTCACTTCATACGTTCTCTCTCTATATATATCTTCTCTTCCATTCTCTTCAAAGAGTTAACAAAGAAATCAAATGTTCCCCCACGTCTAGGTATAAAATAACCCTAGACAGGTTGACCTGCTGTTAACATCAATCAAAGTACTAAACATAGACAAGTATCTGATTTTCCTTTTAAAATTAAATTCGTTCTTTGCTATCATAAATTACAATGTTTCGTAACGAATCCAACAGAATTCTACCAAAGATTAATGATTGTTGCAAGTTAATTTCCTTGGACACTACAGAATAACCTTTTTTGTAATTCTTTGTATTTTTGTTAAATCTTGACTGGACAGAGTCTTAGCTATTGAGATAATGATTTGTATGATCTGATATTGGCAAGGTTAAGACCTGCTGCCATTATATGTTGATATAACCATGTTTTGGTGCCATTGGCTACTGCTCTGATAGCACAAGATGAATAGAATTGAACTAATTTTGCTTGAAGGAAGAGAAGCTTTATACTGGACTGAAGTTGATTAACATAGCAATTTGATCATCTAATATGGAAAATTACATACACAAAGTAATCTTTTCTAAAAGGGTCTGCAAGAGAATTCCAGGTATTTGCTATTTTGTAATTAGACTTTGGCCAATTCCTTTTCATATACAATTTGGCCTGTATGGGTTTCACAATTTATGTCATTGTTTTTGATTACCATTTTTTGGTATACATGGAACCGCTATTGCCTTGGCACAAAGATGCTTATGAGAAAGAGACCAGAAAGTAATAGAAAGACCATTGACATAAGAGAAAAAAAAAAAAATAGATAGAAGAACAAACAAACAAACAAACAAATAAAAAAAATAAAAAAGAAGATAATAAAACAAAAAAAAAATATCTGCCAGAATATCCCGATTACCAATTTATCATTGAGTCTGTGCTAAAGCGAATATCTATCAGCTGTAGAAATTACCGTTTCCTCTGATTGTAATCCATCAGTTTATCAATAATGATGGGCTTGCAGTTCAGGGTCAGGGTGGAGGCTTATGCATTTATCTGTGTAAAATTGGTTCTAAATTATCAGGAAGCAACTTGCATTGGAATTTATTTGGCAAGCCTATAAAAAAAAGAGAAGAATGAATAAATAAATATATATATATATATATAATGATAAAATATGCTTTTTTGTTTGTTGGCAAGGTTTAATCATCTTTTGTTTAATCTTTAATTTCTCCCTTGTGAGGCTTAATACGGTTTTGTGTACATTTTTATTTTCCCCTCATTTTTATTGTCCAAGTAATCATAGTCTGCTTTATCCATGTTTATCTTGTTTTTTTTATTAAGAAAGCCCAAAAGAGAAGAGAGAGAGAGAGAGAGCAATGCTCTTAATCTATTGTAAGCCTTCTGAAAGTAGTTCTTGCAATGGAAGACATACACACAAATATAACACTAAAAGATATTTGATCTGGTGGGTATTATGGAATTACAAGTGTTAAGAACCTGTGGGAATGTAGACAAATATGTATTTCTTCTCTTAGCTGCACTTTCATCAGCTGCTATAAAATGATGACCTTGTTTGCGATATATTAATTTAAAAAAAAAAAAAATGAAATCGTGCTTGCTATTTCAAGACTTAGGTGTATGTTATTAAAAAAATTGTGTTCTTATTTATACAAACACAGATCGATCACTTACAAGCGAATGCTGTCAAATTATCCTTATTATAATTTTATCTATATATCAATACTCTTGTTCCTTAATCTTCCGACCGTTATCATCTTGCAACACCCATTGGTTAAAAATTAGACATATATAAGGGCCGGGTTAACTCAGTCGGTAGAGGGTTCGGCTAGAAACCACAAGTTTCCTAGTTCGATACCGGCCCTCACCAACTCAGCGTATGAGTAGCACAGGGATCTGTGAGGTAAAATAAGAGCTGATGGTAGGTGTGGCGCTCCACCTCAGATGCAAAAACAATCTCCTTGGTCTAGCGCTAGTGAAAAGGGGATAGACTCCCGCCAACTTTAGGCCACCCCGACTATATATATATATATATATATATATATGAAGATAGGAGGGTTGGAGAAAAATCCGACAGTATGAGGTAGGTAAAAGGATAGTGAACAAAAAAATAATAACTCAAACAAGTCTGGGAGTTGAAATATTTCATCCTTTCATAAAGACTTCCTCAGTCAACTCAAGAAGTCCTTATGAAAGGATGAAATATTTCAATTCTCAGACTTGTTCGAGTTATTATTATTTGTTCACTATCCTTTTACCTACCTCATATATATATATATATATATATATATATATATATATATATATATATATATATATAAACAATAGTAATCATTGTTTTTGATATTTGGATTCTTTTTTTTTTTTTTTTTTGACCTCTTGAAGGTTGAATCCATGCACCTTTGGCTTCCGTGACCGTTTTCTTACCAATATCTAACAGACTGAGTCAGCTTAGAGGCAATGTCCTACATCTCAAATCCTTTCTCTACAGAAAGGATCTCAAGTAAAGGAAGTGCAAAAGGACATCAAAGGATCTGCAGAAATTTTGATGTCAAACAAAGAAAGCAAGAATTTTTACCGATCAGTTCCTTCAAAGTCGGCATCACAGCAAAGATTAACTTAAAAAAAAAATTTTTTTTTTTTATTTTTTAAATTTTATTTTTAAATTCCTTCCCCCTCCCCACACACGAAGACCTTGGGCCATAGATCTGTTTTGAATCTCCTGTAACTGTCACTTTTCAATTAAACAATAAACAAGAGATACATATAATAATATAGCCATTTGCTTTTGCATAAAACTGAATACATATCTTGTTGTCAATTTCCATTCTTATGTAAATACTGTTAATGTCATATGCAACATTTTCGAGGCATACCAACAGCATGGATTTCCTTGACTCTCTCTCACCATCTGTTCCTATCAGCCATCATTCTTTGTAAAGTCCTCTAGACGGCATCCAGTGTTTGCACAGAACTGATGAATCTAAGGTTTTTACTGGTCAGCCAATGCTGGTGTGTCCATGTGTATGAGCGCAATTGAGTTTGAACTTGCTTACAACAATGTCGCAGTCCAGCACGTTAACCAGTACGCTACGGAGGCTCTCCACTCATAATAAATTTGCCTATATAAAAACTATGTGATAAACTATTAGCCTTTTTTTAATGTTGAAAAGATATAATTTTTTTTTAAATGATAAAAAGTATATATCTTGTGATAACTCTGTAGCATTACCAATGTATCCTTGTAGCCTACGTTTCCTTTATTACCATTTTGGAAGATTATCTATCATCTTAATTAATAATTTTAACTAGCACTTTTAACTAGCACTTCTTCTCTTCAGCTTCCCACTCCTGGCTGTTGTTCCCTAATGGTAACTCACTCAGGTCATTATTTCCATATTTTAACAAAGGATAAGCTCTGGAGCTTATCTTTTGTTGTTGCATTTCGATGTGCCCTATCCCTCACTGTCATGGAAATGGCAACCCAAGATGCCATTAGGGAGCAGCTAGGCTAAGGAAGATGAAGAGAACTTCTATTTAGAATTATTCATAAAAAGTTCCTCTGCATTCCCTGAACTGATTAGATTTATACATGTGTATGTGTGTGTATAATATATATATATATATATATATATACACACACACAAGGTGTGTCAAAAATGTATTGAGATTTTTTGTACTTTTTGACACACCATATATTATGAAGAAAAAAAAAAGTTCCATTCATTGTTCATTTCTATCTTGGTAAATACAGCTTCAATCTCGATACTTTTATGACACACTGTGTATGTGTGTGTATGTGTATATATGTAATATATATATAATATATATATATATATATATATAGTCTCATAATAGTTATTTACTAAACTTTGCTTAGTCTGGCACACAGGTCTTATGTAGATTGCAGTACCTGCTGTTACCAAGTGGTCACCTAAGTATGAAGCAGACCCATTACTGTTTTACTCTGATCTAGTGGGGGAATGTTGTTTCGGTCATATTTAACTATATTTATATAAATTTATTCAAGTAAAGTCTCAGAGTGCCTTATTGTCGGTATCTGTTGAATAGTGAAGGAATCTATCCCCTTTTTGCTAATGCTAAACCAGAGAGATTGTTTTTTGCTGAGCTGGAGCATCACTGTTACTGTCAGCTCCCAGATCAGATTACCCAAGCTGTGTTGCTCGTGAGTTGGCGATGACTAGTATCAAACCCAAACTATGAGAGGGAAAATTCTGAATTCATACTGTTAAACTCTGTTTAAAAATTGACCTTGTGTCACATCCTGCTTGTGATGGAGGGGTTGGGTAAATGTATTAACAGATGTGATACAACCTGTTTGCCTGTAGACTTATATACAACCCCCTGCGTGGTCTAATGGCTAGAGTCATGGGAAATGGACTTGTCTACCAGAGTTCAATTCCTGGACGAAGCTGTTGGTTTTTCACATGGCGCTAATACCCTTGGGAAAGGTATGAATCCAATTCTTCCTCCAGCTATGGGTAAATAGCTGGGTAGACTGGGCTCTTTAACCATGGCTAGGTAATCAGTCTAGGAAAAGGAAAACTCTGAATTAAAACTGTTAAACTCTGCTTAAAAATTGACCTTGTGTCGCATCCTGCTCGTGCAGAGGGACTGGTAAATATATATATACACCCCCCCCCCAGCTCATTACTTTTGTTTTTTTTATTTTTGCTTATCTTATCTTAATAATCATGTAGTTAGTTTTAGATGCAAAAAATGTAAGGTCCAAATGCTGGAGGCCATGAATAAATCAGAAGACCAAATGTAAATATTTAATAATTAGGTGATGGCAGTTTATATTTCAAAGCAAATAATATGTATGACTGGTTACATTGCTAATTTCCTTCCACTCTGACTCATTCACAGTAAATTGCCTTCCTTTTCTATAATCAAGCTCTCCTTTTTCTATAATCAAGCTCTCCTTTTTCTATAATCAAGGTCTCCTTTTTCTATAATCAAGCTCTCTTTTTTCTATAATCAACTCTCTTTTTTTATAATCAAACTCCCTTTTCTATAATCAAGCTCTCCCTTTTCTATAATCAAGCTCTCCCTTTTCTATAATCAAGCTCTCCCTTTTCTATAATCAAGCTCTCCCTTTTCTATAATCAACTCTCCTTTTCTATAATCAAGCTCTCCTCTTCTTATTCATCAAATTTCATTCAATCATCACCTATGATTTATTTAATACTCTCTCTCTCTCTCTCTCCTTGGAAATATTTAAATGGAGATTTTATAAGATCGTCCTAGTATGAAACCTGTTTCAAAGTTTGTAATATTTAAAATACTGTGTTAAGATGAACCTTTCAAGACAAGACATAAAAGCTACAAGTTGTACTTATTTGGGGTCTTTAGTTAGGACAACCCTCAATTCAAATTTGACCCTAAAAAAATCTTTCAAAAGTCTCTTTTATCAAGTTTCTTCATGAAGTCTTCATATGTATTACTTGTAGAAACATTGCCAAACATTCCCTGTATATATGAAAGTTTATTTAGCTGACTTTTATTTGCTTTATGGGATGAGATCTGTATGTCATCTATTTTCTTGAATAATTGTAATATCAAAAATCTCCATATATTTTCAATTTGAACTTATATACTCTGACAAAGAGTATATAAGTTCAAATTGAAAATAAGAATATGGAGATTTTTTGATAATTCTAAACTAAATGGTTCCAGGATCCATTGAAAAATGAAAGATGGAGGAAAGCTTAATTTCATTACTTTCTCTGAAATCCATAACATTTGGATCATTATATCAGCTGAGAACACTCTAATAAAATTTGATGTTGGAACTTATTGTAATTAATAAGAAATCTATACATATATAAAGAGCAGTTGTGTGTATGTATGTATGTCCGGAGGAAACTATGAAAATAAAATGATTAATGACAAAATAAATATAGGTACACATTAACTATCACCAGGTCTTGCTTTTTGAGTAAAAATAATGAAGATTTGATTTATATTCACTTCCGATGTAATAGTTATCTCCCTTGAGAATAATAATAATCAGGGTGAACACAAATACTGATCCAACATTATTAACTTGCAAGCTGGATTAGAAATTGCTTTATTATTTAAATTAGTGAAATTTTTTTTGCTAGTGCTTTAAAATGTTTTATGAAGTGCCATTTTTTTTGGCTATATTGCATTAGCATATTTACAAAAATGTGACCATTTTATGCATTTATCCAACCCCTATACCACAAGCAGGATGTGACACAGTCAATTTTTCAATGGAGTAGTGCTAGTTTGTATTTTGAATTTTCCTTCTCCCTAGACAGGTTTCTTAAACAAGGCTAAAGAACCCTGTATGTTCTATTTACCCATAGCTAGGGAGCACAGATGAATTCCTGCCTTTCTTAAGGGCATTAGCAAGAAGTGGATCATTGTAATATAGCTGAGCAATAGATAAAAATAACCTAAAATAGTAGAATAGATATAGTGCTCCCCAAATCTATTATTGTACCAGACATACCCTTAGTCCAACAAATATCTATAGACATCCCTGAATATTTAGAAAAATTTATATTTATATGGCTTCTGTATTGCAAATTTCATAGGAATGTAAATATATACAGTGATGCTGATAACTTTTTAACATAGTGCATCCTGGGATGCACGTATTTGATTTGAATGAGCCCCCGGGAAATTTGATGGTTCCCAACTAAAGTTTCTTAATAAATTGCAGTTTTTTTATCTATGAACAACTAAAGCCGTCTCGTCCCTACCTCATACCCCATATAGTGTAATTCGTTTCCAAGAAAATATTGAAATGTATTTACAGTTAGCTGGGGGAAGAAAAAACCCACTGGGACGCATGGATACGATTTTTCTGTGTCTTTAAATTTTACTGCGTCAGTGATGCAGATTTGTACCTATGAGCATCTCAGTGTATTTGTTGAGAATGTATGAAGAGCTGAAAATTGGTTTCTTTAAATCTAAGCATTTGGGATTCAGCCATTGCCTTGATTTTAACAATTGAGATACAAAATAAGTCAGTCAAGTCCTGTAGGTTAGTCCTCCCACGTTGTACCCTCTCATCGCATGCAACAGCTAGAATCAGTCAAAAAGGTAAAATCAAACAGGACTTAACAATTCCTGGAACTACTTTAAGAGTCCCACACTCTGCTTGACCTTGTGACTGAATCTGCCTTTAACTAGATAAACATAAACTAGTAATAGTGGTAGTAAACTTATTTATATTTACCAACCACTCCGCACGAGCAGGATGTGACACAAGGTCAATTTCTAAAGCGGAGTTTAACAGGTTTGAATTCAGAGTTTTCCTTCTCCTAGACTGGTTAACTAGCCATGGTTAAAGAGTCCAGTCTGCCCTGCTATTTACCCATAGCTGGAGGGAGAAATTGGATTCATACCTTTCCCAAGGGTATTAGCGCCATGTGAGATTTCAACAGCTTCGTCCAAGAATTGAACTCGCATTGACAAGTCCATTTCCTATGACTCTAACCATTAAACCACGCGCTTCCATAGTAAACTTATTACTCATTGGGACCACTGTACCAGGCCACTTGGTAGATTTTTAGGCAAGCAGTGCTAATGGCTTTTGTCAGTACTGATAACTATACTATTATACTATTAATAAATTTAGATATTTTAATCTCTCTCTCTCTCTCTCTCTTTCTCTCTCTCTCTCTCTCTCTCTCTCTATCTCCTTGATAACTTTTTTTTTATTTGTTGACATGATTGACGAAAATGCTAAATGGCTTAGAAAACTCTTCATCTCTGTTTTTTTTTTTTTATCCTTTTAGTATAAATAAAGCTTTAAAACTTCTTAACGTTCAATCTAAAACTCTAAAACACAACAAAGACTTTTCTCCCTTCTCTCTGCAATCTGAATATATTGAAAAATATAAATAAATAAAAGCCAACTGCTCAAAATCTGTCAGTTTATGGTTAATTTATCTGAAAAAACTGAACAATTTTAAATCTTTGTGTATGGATTTTAAAAGTCCACATTCAGACTGATTACTCCTCCTGAGCTATTTTGATAAGATTTTTTTTTTTTAAATTTTGAGGGGGGGGGTGAGTTTTATTTTTTTTTGTTCTTTGCTCTTTTATTTTTGTTTTGTTTTTTTGTGTTTTTTTGGCTCTTTTCTTATTATTTTGGCTCTTTTTTTAAAAACTCTTATTTGTTCTTTTTTGTTTTTTGCTCTTTTTTAAGCTCTTTTTTGTTTTTTTTAGTTCTCTCTCCCCCCTCCCAAATTTGTTTGTTTTCTATTGCCTTCAAGTGCATATTTTTTTCCTCCCCTTTTATTCTTAAAATTCTTTCATTTCTCTTGTTCCCATCTATTTACTTATTTACACCAGCCAAGTGGCGTATCTGTTAAGTCTCAATTTGTCGGATTGTTGAATGCACAGCTACAAGGAATATATTGCACAAGTCGCATTGTTTGACTGGTTAATTAGTTGACAGTCTGCTAGCATTGTGCTGTTGTCTGAAGTCTGGCAGCTACCGGCACTGGAACCTTCACTATTTCTTTTACTTTCACTTTCTCTCTCTCTCTCTCTCTCACATACACAGATGTACGTACGCATGCACGCACTGATACTGCTGCTGCTGCTGCTACTGATTCTCCTGCCGCAGTTGTGTACCATTGCTGTCCAGTTCACCTATTTCCACTAGTGAAGGCCTCCTTACAAATAATGCTCATTGAAAATCTCCAGAAAATCTCTTACTTTTACAGATTAATTAGAATCTCAATTAGGATATCAAACAGATTTATAAATAACTATAACGGGATGTGTAATAAACAGACACTAAAATCGTACAACACACTCGCAGCCTTTTGCTTTCTCATATCCTTATATCCTTCTCTCTTCTCTCTATCTTCTTTAGCTCTTTCCTCTTCTTTCGTTTTTATCACCATTCTGACTTTATTTATTTTTATACATGTTTGGGTATATGGACTTTCTTATGCACACACATCCAGTCAGTCTCCAACATTCGACTTTTTAAATCTACTCTTGTTGTGGGTCAGACAAATATTTATTTTTTTTTACTCTCTCCAGCATCTACTCATCAATTTCTTTTTTTTTTTTGCTTTTTCTGTCTTTTCCTTTTTTTCTTTCCTTTCTTTTTCTTCTCTTTCCTTTATTTTTCATTCCTTTTTTCTTCTCTTTCCTTTTTTGTTTTTGTCATTTTTACAATTATTTTTCTCCCTACTACTCAACATTCTTTTGAACTGAATGACCTATACATACATACATACATACATATTTTTTTGTTTTGTTAGACTATTGGACTAAATATCAGAAGGTCTATCTATACCTACCTCAATTACACTGGTTTACAAAAAAATATTTTTTGTCTGAGGCAAAAATGTGAATAGGTGTTTTTTACTAATTTGGGTGTCCTGTATTCAAATTCATTAACAGTTTTGCTCTATCACCTCTAGTTTTCTGTCTTTTAAATAGTCTCATTTTAGTATATACAGAGTATATACATGCTTATTTCAACCGTTGCAGCAGCTTATTACAGATAAAACAGGATAGATAAAGAACATTGACGGAATAAATATACTTGGATGATACAATGTACACAATTCAGAAAGAATTAGCCTTGTTGAGGCATCCTCAATGTTTTGACGAGCTTGAAGCCATTGGAGAATATGAAAAAAAAACAAAGTAAAATTAAATCCTATGTAAGGCAATAAAATGTGTGTCGTTGGAAATTGTAATACAAATGTATACCCAAAAGATTGTGTAACACAATTGTCGAGGGACACCTTCCTCCTGCGCTGACTGCCAGTGCACTACTGGCTGTTGATTGAGATGTGTTGGCTATGCTTAACTGCCAAAATCCGTCTTGATATATAGCTATATATATATATATATATATATATATATATATATATAATGTAATGCTATCACTTACATTTATTGCATAATAACTAAAAAAGAAGACATAAGTCACACTATTAGAAATTAACCCTGAATGCATATACGCCTTTATGTAGAGTATGTGTACAAAGTGTACAGTATGCATATCTAAAAAACTAGAGGTGATGAGTAAAAACAGATTTCAAATCTGAATTCAGCACCCCCAAATTAGGTTAAAACAGCTATTTTTGTGCTTGCCTCAATTTCTTTGTAAACCAGTGTTATCAGAATAAATTCCTAACTATAATTCATCCACATATAAAAATACATCATTACTTTATTGTACAAGCTAAAACTTTATTATATGAAAATGTTATAAATATTATTGTTTTAAGATACCAGTTGGGATATCTTAGTGATTGAACATGTAACTTGAGGCTATCCTTTATATTAGATTAGTAAAGTATATTATCGTATATAATATAAACCTAGGTAAAAATCATTTCCCAAATTGTTGTGTACTTGTAAAATGAATCATACTTGATCATTTTTTATAATCATTCTTAAGATGACTATCCTAGAATAACTAACAGTATGCTGTCAGTGAATAATCTTTAATGAAGAAGAAGGATTACTTCCATAGTTTTTAACTATTGAATAACTCGTAAAAATTATTACTTCTTGGTGTCATTTACCTTGTATATATTTACAACACAGTGTCAATTTTTAAGCAAAGTTTAAAAGGTTTCTTAACATAATAATTATACTACAAGTATGGGCCAGTTTAGCTCAGTCGGTAGAGCATCCACCTTCTCCTTGACCAGTTGCCATACCAAAGCTAGACAGCCCAGTTTGCTCTACTATTTACCCATAGCTGAAGGGAGAATAGTTAAATTTATACCTTTCCCAAAGACATTAGCGTTATGTGAAATTCAAACAGCCTAGTCCAGGATATATAAGTGAATGCCACCACCCCCTAAAAATAAAGAACAACAAACTACTAAGTTCATGGCGTGTCCAATACTTAAATTTAATTATATATATATATATATATATATATATATATATATAATATATACACACACACACACACTTTCCAACAAATTATGACTGTAGAAAAGTGGATATTTGACAACAATATGGAATGCAAGAGTTTGTGTGGCAAGTGAAATAAACAGCCATTAATCTTATTAAAACCAGGCTTCATTGAAAGAAAGTGATAGTGAATAATATATTAGTAGCATTCAAAGAAAGTTCTCTTCTATGAACTTCTACTGGAAAACCAAGTGATTGATTTGAACTAGTACTGCTCCCAATTAACTCTTAACATCCTGTTCAGAATTTCCAAGTCCGGAGCCCCATTCCTATAGGGATTTAAATGGCTAAAAATGGCCTTTTCATTTAGAGTTACCTGAGATATTTCACTTAAATCAAATATGTTTAATATTATATTTAGACAAAGGCTATCCTTTGGGTCGGAAATGGGACTTCTGGCCGGGTGGAATGAGGTGGTATAGGACGTTAAGAGTTTAAAGCAAGGAAAACAGCAGTTAACAAAAAGCATCTGGAATTAGTTAAGAGAAAGTATTTGATATAATATCAAGATAATGCAAGATAGCATTTTTCTTCAATTAGGAAGTTTTCTATCCTCCACTGTATCCATACTTATTCCAGTGTTTACAAAATTCTGTTGATGAAAAAGAAATTCAGTTTCCTGGAAGACTGTAAATGGTACCTACATCAGTTAA
Organism: Doryteuthis pealeii; assembly: GCA_023376005.1. NCBI lineage: Eukaryota > Metazoa > Mollusca > Cephalopoda > Myopsida > Loliginidae > Doryteuthis > Doryteuthis pealeii. The sequence goes on along the minus strand of CM042140.1, from coordinate 68,834,324 downwards.
TTTCTCAGAAAAATAAAAAGTTCTGGAAGGGTGGAATTATTAAGTTGCCTGCAAGATGGTGGAATATAGTAAAACAAAATGGTAAATATTCTGTTCTGACTATAGAATGAAAAAAATCTTATTTGTACTTGATTAACCAAAGAACTGTAGGCAAAAAAAAACAAAACAAAAAAAACCCCTCATATTCTGGTTAAAATTTTAGTTTTGGTTTACTATTACCATGCGTTTAACCTGAACTGATAAACTATATCAATTTTTTTTTCTTTTCATCTTACAATTAGTTCTGTACTATATAAGTAACTAGAAGTGGCTACCCGGTGTTGCCTGGGTGGAGGTTTGATAATAAAAAGTTAGTCTCGCAGATCCATTGATTGTTTTGGTCTTACATAATTGATTTGTTTATGTTTTAATCACAAACATCACCAATGACTTTCCCTTCTCTTACTATTCAAATCATAATTTCTAAATATCTTTCCAGATATGAATAGGATCTTCATTATTTTTTTTAACAAAAATCAAGCTCTGGTGATAGTGAAGCTGTATATAAATTTCCTTTGTCATTAATTGTTTTATTTTCGTAGTTTCCTCTGGACACACGCACATACACACACATACCAACTGTCCTTTATATATGTATAGATTACTTGTACACACATCTATGTCTATATTGATAACATCTAGCATCTAAGCATTACCTGTTTGACATGATGCGGGGCAAGGTTTCTAATTGCATTTCTTTCAGTCTAATTGCTGTTAACCTGGCAGGTGCTGTGCATCAAACTTACAGGTGTTACTCTTTGGTCTTCTTTTAAGAATCAATGCATTGGACATTTGCTTTCCTTCTTCTTTTTCTTTTCTTTTCTTTTCTTTTCTTTTCTTCTTCCTTTCCTTTCTTTCTTTCTTTTCTTTTTTCTTCCTGTAATGTATTTTTACTAACAGCTGATTTATTTGCAGGAAATTCTGTTTGTTACAATTTGTTTCTAATTTTAGATTTTCATTTTTTGCCAGCTTTTGCCTGTTTATAAACAACAACAAACAGGAAAAAAAGAAAAAAAAAAAAGAAATATGAAACAAAACAAACGAAAAAAAAACATACGAAAAAAATTATGAACAATTTTTTTTAATTTAAAATCTTGTTTAATTTTAAAATATCTTGTAAACTGTAATATTTCAAATTTTTTGAAATTGCTTTAATATATTTTTCCATTTTGACAACTCGTCCTTTCAATTATTTTAAATCTGTTTTATAAAGATAATCACTCTCTCAAATAGAGTTAATTTCTTCCTTTTTCCACTATTTTTAAAATCTTTTACTATTATAACAATTTATACCTTTTTTACTTACTCTTATAAACTAATTTCTAATCTCTCTCTTTCTCCTTTGCCAATATATGCACATGGATACAAATCTTTTTGTTTATTGTAGATTGTGAGTTATTCATTTTTTTAAATAGCCAAGAGAAACAATATCTTAGTTGTATCTTAGTGTTAGTGTCTTATAAGTGATACATGGATTTATTCTATTATCTAAAACAAGTAATTATTATCATCTCCCATGAATAGGAAGCTTAATATGATCTAAGTCCCATAATAGGTGTTACATTTACATATACATTTAGAACTCTAAATGTAACAATTATTATGGGACAGAAGTAACACATCTTTTTGCCTAGTTTGCTTAATCACTCATGTCTGTAATATTACAGAAATGTTTTCTAGTTTTGGAATTATGACTTAGTTCAACACACATACACTTTTTGTTAATGCAATATCAAACTTATGTCAGGTTCTACATGACCCATAGAAATATTGACATATTAGATGACCCTTGACCCTTTATTGTAACAGTGGTCCATGATGATATTGATGTTTCTATTTAGAAAGGAGTGAAGGATTCTAATTAGCATTTCGTAGTTAACAGTGATCCATGATATTGATGCTTCTATTTAGGAAGGAGTGAAGGATTCTAATTAGCATTTCATAGTTAGTGGTCCATGATATATTGGTGCTTCTATTTAGAAAAGTAAAGATTCCAAGTAGCATTTATCTCAATAATTTTGATGAATGCCAACAAAATTATCATTCATTTGCAACTTGGTGTGGAAATTGTTTTATTCCCTAAATAAAAAAAGTGTTTTGCTCAAATAAGAATCCCGCTATGATGTGCTGATTTTGCTGAGTTATAAATAACCACAATGAGAACTTTATTAATATATCCATAGATATCATATATTCTATTTTATTCTGGGCTTATTGATCTAACTATATAGTGGGAAGTCCCTGTAGTGTAGTGGCTAATGTGCTGGACTGTGATATCTTAGTAAGTGAGTTCAAACTCCAGTTGCGCTATTGTGTTTACTTTTGGACTAATATCCTTGGGAAAAGTATAGATGCTGTTATATCCTCAGCTATGGGTTAAATAATACTTTGGCATTAAATTACTTGTGAAGGTTGATGTGCCATTAAAACAAAGAAATCAAATTAAACTATGTATGTTAGCCAAAACATAATGATGATGATAATAATAATGATAATAATGAAAATATCTATATCTGTTTCATCTCCTCTTTCTTTTTTTATTAATGTGTTTATTTTTGTTTGGAATGATTGTCTATTTTTAGTTAGACAACCAACACATTTCTCTATCCAATTATCTATGTGGTTAGTTTCAAATTGTTTTTTTAGAACAACTTTTTCTTATAAGTATTCTCTTATATCTCTAATTTCAAAAGTAGAAAAAAAAATCCTGATAAATCATTTCTATTTTTAAGTTTACATTTATTGTTTTATTTCTTTATTTTCTTTTTGAGTCCATAGTCTCTTTCCTTTACCGCCCCCCCCCCCATTGAATGGCATTTACCTTTGTTAATTGTAGGGTTCAGTTGTGAAAGGAAATATTTATGAAGATAATGTTGGCTATTTTACAAAAGTACTCTGTTCCATTAGGCCATGTCAGACTCATAATGAACATGTATCAATTTAAGGCTTTTTAAACTGAAATCACCATCATAAACTTCCTGGTTAACAAACCCAAAACAAGTAGATTTTTCTTAAAATACTCATCAATTATTATAAAGTAAAAAAAAAAAAGAAAGTAAAGTCATCAAAGTGGCCTATTGTCTGTATCAGACAGACAGTAAGGGAGTCTATCTTCTTTTCACTAGCACTAAACCAGGGAGATTGTTTTTGCATTTGAGGTGGAGCCCCACACCTACCATCAGCTCCCCACTTTACCTCACAGATCTAAGCTGTGCTACTCATTAGTGGGCGAGGGTCGATATTGAACAGCAAACCTTGTGGTGCTTAGGTGGATGCTTGACCAACTGGCCCATATTTGTACACTATAGTGTAATTATTATTTTAAGAAACCTCGTTTGAAAATATAAACATTAAATTTTTAATATATATATATGTATATATACACACACACACACACACACAAGCATGTGAAGGTGCCAAAAAGTTTTGTTCAAACCAAAAGTGGAATGGCTGAGAGTCATTAAACATATATATATTATTCTATATCTATCTGAATTTTAACATACAGTCCTGGTCACAATTTTTGGCACCCATGAAATTTTAGTACTTAACTCTTTACCTACCAAATTTCCTTATAAAAAATTAAAACAAATACTAGTGTGTGCGTTTGTATTTTTTTTTTTTGTGCGTGTGTAATTATTATGGTATATATATATATATATGTGTGTGTGTGTGTGTGTGTATGTATTCTATAGTAATTTTTTTTCTCTCTCTCTAATCATCTCTTTTCATGTTATCAGTATATCTTTCTGTTCCGTAGTTGCAATCTTTATCTCATAAAATTTCCCCATGTTAGTATTATTATCACTTTAACCATGTGACCAACTTGGAGGTTTCTTTACGAGACAAAATAATAAAATACAAAATCAGTAGATAAATAAATTATTTATATATTCAGTGTTTATGTAGCTTTGTTTTTTCTTCTTTTTTTTTTCTCCTTTTTTTTTTTTCTTCTTTTTTTTATAGTATGATGATAATTCTTCCATACAAACAAAGCAGAAATGTCCAGATCTACTTGTACATATAAGTACACACCGAGGCTGTTGTATAGTGAGGGTTTATCCGGATGGCAGCATCACTGCTGTTTTTAGCACTTCAAATTTTCTCTGTGCATTGACAAACACAGACTGGCAGAGTAATAATATACCTTAAACCTAGCAGTTCCTTTCGTTCTCTTCTCTCTTCTCTCCCAACCACTTGCTGCCCTCATCTGTGGCATCTTCCCTTCTAAGTATTATGTGTGCATATTCCTGACCGGTGTGCCTCTCTAGGCTATGAAGACAAATATAGACACTAGCACATTAGTAGGCCATTTAATATTCTTCTTATATATCATATACTTGGAGTGCAAATAATCAAAACAGTAATGATGACAATAATTGTTTATAACAACAGTAATAATAGTGGTTTTAGTATAAGTAGTAATCGTAGTAATGATCATAGTAATAATAATTTGTTCTGATTTTACTGGTAATAGTATTACTAGTAGTAATGATGCATTTGGTAATGATGATGATTATATGAGTAATAATAGCAATAGTTAATTAGTTAGATTATCTTTATGTGGATGTAAACCTCAGTCCTCCTTGGGGGGTTATATATTTGTGAGAGATATTGTCTCTCTTTCTTCATTTTGCTATATCAATGCAATGGATAAATAATAGGGTGAACTGCACTCTTTAACCTTTGGAGAAGGAAAACTCTGATTTCAAACCTGTTAAACTCTGCTTGAAAATTGACCTTGTGTCTTATCCTGCTCATGCAGAGGGGTTGGTAAATGCATATATCAAGTTTACTCTCAAATGAGCAGAATACAGGGAAGGTGGTGTCATGCCTTTACTAATAACAAAAGCATAAAATGGTATCATTAGTAAGCATGATTTGAAACTGTTTTACTGTCTTAAATAATTTCCTACTTTCTGTAAGTTTCGTTCAAAAGAAAAACTAATGAAAAAAAAGAAAAAAAAAAGAAAAAAAAGACTGAGCTATGAATTTTATGAAGATACCATTTGAATGGTTTAGGGCGTTTTCCCAATTTTGAAAACTAATATGCACATTTAAAACCTTAAACTCTGTCCTGCTATTTACCCATAGCTGGAAGGAGAATAGTTGGATGCATACCTTTCCCAAAGGTATTAGCTCTATGTGAAATGCAAACAGACTAGTCCAGGATTTGATTATAATCTATGACTATATATACAGCTAGTAATCTTCACTAAATGTGTATATAAAACCGCTACATCTCTGATATTTACGTATTAGTGATCACTGCTTTTTCATTGGACCAGGATAGTTCAAAAGTCATAAAAGAGTTTAAAGTATTTAAAATCTCTATGTGAATTTTTTTTTCTACTCCACCTTGTATAAGGTTGTGCTTTTAACACCTGTCCTTAATTATGTTTTTTTCTTTTCACCTGATTGCTTAGTGACATAAAAATGGTTGCGGGATTTCAAAGTTGTGTAATGTTGATTTTACAAGTACATAACTGATCACAATGAACTTGGTAATGTTAGAAGCAACTTATCCACTCTATGACTTACGTTGGTTAACTGAATAATTCTAGGGGAGTCTCCATGGCGTATTAGCAAACATGCTTGAGTGCAACATTGTAGTAAGCAAGTTTGAACTCCATTTACTCTATTACTTTCACTTTCACTTTCAGTTTCACTTTCAGACTAATACCCTTGGAGAAAATGTGAATCCCTTTATAACCCCAGCTATGGGTTAAATAGTACCACTTTGACATTAAATAACCCATGAAGGTTGATATGCCATTAAACAAAGAAACCGAAAATGGAATAATGCTTTTAAAAGATCAGTTACAATCCTCTTGGGTTGTTTACTTTTAATTTAATTTAAGTTTAATAGATTTAATTTATTCAACTATTAAAAACCATATTAATTTTTCTAATTTTTGGTTAAAGTATGACTCTACATCTTTAGTAGTAAGTAGAGTCTACAGAGTAGCCTATTATCAGTATCAGACGAACAGCTAGGGTGTCTATCCCCTTTTCGCAGGTGCTAGACCAGAAAGATTGTTTTTCTAAGGTGGAGCACCACACCTTCCGTCAGCTCCCAGATGCTGCTTTACTGAACAGATCAGATTACCCTAGCTATCCTACTCATGTGCTGAGTTGGAGGGGACCAGTATTGAACCTGAACCCGGAACCTTGTGATTTCTTGGCGAATGCTCTACCGACTGAACTAAACCAGCTCCTCAGAAGATTTATCTGTCTAATGAATATGGTGACTTCTTTCTGTGGGTTTGTTTGCTTTTTTATTTAATCCTTAACTTTTGCCAGGATCAAAGTGTAATGCTTATGCTCTACATAGAATCAAAATGTTTCTTCTTAGCGCTTCTGCCTCGGATCAATGTAGCATATACACCCATAGAAATCTAAGTAAATATATTATTTAAAAAAAAAAAATTAAAATAATCACATATGTATTTATACACATTTTCTTTATTTTTGAGGAAGTGTTACATTTTATACTCTTTGAATTAAGTGGGCCTTCCCCTCGTGATCTAATGGTTAGCAAGCTAGTCTCGCAGATCCATTACTATAGAATAATGAGTTTGATCCTCGCTGGATGCCTAATACTTGGGATTTTCTGTCACATCCTACCCGAGGGTGCCCCAGTGTGCCCAACATGCAAAGTACAACTTACAACCAAGCATATCCTTCTAAATTGTAACAGACTTAAACATATCCGCGCAAATTACTATCAAGCTAGAAACCTGAAAGACATCTTCAAGAATACAAACCCTGAAAACATTTTAAATTTTATTAAAAAAAGCAACCTTTTCAACAAAATATAACAGAACATAACCAATTATCTCCATAGAACCACTACCTTAAAGTCTGAAATCCAAAATAACCTTTTTGGCATTAAATGACCCACAGGGGTTGATATGCCGTTAAACAAAACTCAAACTCAAACTCAAACATCCTACCGTGGCGAGGGAGTTGGCTAAATACAGAGGGCATACCATCGTTGTGTAATGGTTAGCAAGGTAGTCTTGCAGATCCAATTACTACAGAATAGTGAGTTTGATCCTTGCTGGATGCCCAACACTTGTGACCTCGTGTCACATCCTACCCATCGTGAATGAGTTAAGTAAATACCTATTCTTAGAATTAGGGCATCATATCGTGATGTAATAGTTAGCAAGCTAGTCTCACAAATCCATTACTACAGAATAGCAGAGTTTGATCCCTGCTGAATGCCCCATACTTTCAACCTTGTGTCATACCCTACTCGTGGTGAATAGGTTGGGTAGATTCCTACCCTTTGAATTCAGTTTTCATGTGTCATTTATACTCTCTATTTTTTTTTTTTAGAATAACAGATTTCAATTTGTACGGATACTACCCTCTGATCTTAGGCATATATAAATGATTCTGTAATTTTTTATGGATACTATGCTAGTTAACTAAAAAAAGGGAAGCATAATGTGAAAGTATTTGCTGTAGTAAGATATAAAAAAAAAAGTTTTGTTTTTGTTAATTCTATAAACTAATAGCAATAGTTTGTCTTTAGGTATTCATTTCCATATATATATTTTTTAATTTGACTTGTTTTCTTTTTGCCACCTGACTTACCTACCCCACTTGCACCCTATCTCCCCAACCAACCCCAGTCTCCCTACCCCCAGCCTCACCCTCTAGTCTATCAATCAAGTTTGATTGATATGGCTTTGGCGGACAGGCAGGCAGGCGGCTGGCAGGAAGGTGTGCTGGCTGGCTGGCCTGGTGTGTAGTGTGACCCAGTTTTGTGAGTGATGCACTCTCCATCTCCTCTTTGCCTTATTGCCAGCATCACAACCAGCTATGGCTGCAGCAGTAGTGGCAGTATTGGGATGAGAAAGAGGAGAACGCACCAGCATCTAAAATTCTCTCTCTCTCTCTCTCTCTCGTCTATCCTTTATATGACGCTAGTCAGGCTACTTTCTTCACCTTTTATAATCATCATGATCATCTGTTTACTTCTTCATCTTCTCTTCTTCTTTTCTCTCTTTCTCTCTCTCTCTCTTTCTCTTTCTCTCCTTTATATGACCCATCAGGATACTTTCTTCACCTTTTTAAAATCATCATGATCATCTGTTTTCTTCTTCATCTTCTTCTTCTTCATCTTTCTCTCTCTCTCTCTCTCTCTCTCTTTCTCTTTTCTCTCCTTTATATGACCCATCAGGATACTTTCTTCACCTTTTAAAATCATCATGATCATCTGTTTTCTTCTTTCTCTCTCTCTCTTTCTCTCTCTCTCTCTCTCATGACCCTATTCAGGCTACTTTCTTCACGTTTTATAATCATCATGATCATCTGTTTTTCTTCTTCTTCTTCTTCTTCTTTTCTTCTCTCTCTCTCTCTCCTTTATATGACTCTATTCACAGGCTACTTTCTTCACCTTTTTAGAATCCTCATAATCATCTCTTTTCTCCTTCTCCCCCCCCTCTCTCTCTTTCCTTTACCATCTTACTCATATTACTCCTGTCTCTCCTAGCATGCCTCACTTTGAGCCTCTGACTTCTCCATGAATTTCCTGCTCTTTCCTATGAAATTATATTCTTTAATAGGCAATCTGAATGTTCTTTGCAGCAGCTCCCTTCCCTTATACACTGTTCAAGTTGGAAATGGTAAAAATGATTCAACCACACTTCACATTACTAAATTACAACAACAACAACAACATCATCATCATTGACAATGATGTTGTTGTTGTTCATGATGATGATGATGATGATTTTTTGTTAGTTTTATATTGAGCCTCTCTCTTTTTCAAATTACTCGTAATCTGGACAGCAATAAAAAAAAAATATCGGAAAAAAAAATTTGAATGAATAAAATTTTTTTACATTTCAATTTCAATTTTAAAAATTATTAATGATTTCTATTCTTTGTGCTTACTGGTTTAACACATTTTTTTAAAAGTAATTATACTTACTAAAATCATTTTATCAAAAACACTACAATATATATATATATATATATATATATATATATATATATATATATATATCATATTAGTCTGAATCTTGTTAAAAGCTACTTTGTTTCACATTCCTATAATTTAATTGGTTCTGTATATTATAGTATATATAAGAAATTTGAAAAAAACAAGTGTTCCGAAAATGAGGTGAATTTATTTATCGACACTTAAACGTTTCGGTTTCTTTAAACCTTCATCAGGATGTATTAAGGGTGAAGAAATTGATGGATGTTTTATAGATGACAGGAGATAAAAAAATCTATAAAAAATCCATCAATTTCTTCACCCCTTAATACACATCCTGATCAAGGTTTAAAGAAACCGAAACCTTTAAGCGTCGATAAATAAATTCACCTCATTTTCGGAACACATGTTTTTCAAATTTCTTAATATTGTCGGATTTATTTCCATATTTACTCCCATATATATAGAACATATAAGAAGTAATATTACATAATATGCAACATATTCTATTACTTATATCTCACTTTGTATATCACATATATAAGACACTGCGTACATGCACTAATATATATATATATATATATATATAAACTGGCTGATACCGACTTTAGGCCACCCCGACGACCTTTACTTTTATTTATATATATATATATATATATATATATATATATGTTTCACTTTCATAGAACAGGCATATACTACCATTTTATCTTTGGCAGATGGCCAGAGAATGACCACTTTCATCTTAAGTAAAGCATGCAGCTACTCTGATCCGAGGTAGGAGTGCTGATCCATATTTAGATATCACTTTTGATGAGTACTATATATATACAAATTTTTCTAACCCAGTAAAATTTATAAAGGCCATGTTTAAAGTTTATAATTTCAAAAAAATTTCTTTGTTTCACTAAAAAATAAAAGAAAAACTGTGAATAAAATTAAGTTTTATAGTTTTTTTTTTAAACAAAATAAAATAAAAAAGCTATGATGAAAAGAAATTTTAAGTGTACAATATCCCTTTATACAAAATATGAATTAAAACCTTCTTCCATATTGGATGTAAAATTAACTTTTTGGCATCTACATAAAAATTATCAAGAACTAAATCTAAAAGTTTTCCTGAGTTTCATTATCTCCACTTACTTTTTAAATACATTCACTCTAGAAGAATCTTCATACAAACATATACACTTATATTTTGAGACAAATAGCAATACTGTTATTTGTCTGTATTTTTGAGATACACAGGGAGCACCTAAGGAAGGCCGGAGGATACAGTAACTGAAACATTGTGTTTATACATACCACAATAAAGATGAGGACAAGTCCAAAAAATCAAAATTATTCAGCAATACTATTATTTATAATGGTAATAATTACTTAAAATTTGAGACAAACAATAATACTATTATTTATAATTACTTACATTTTGAGATGGACAACAATACTATTATTTATAATGGTAATAATTACTTAAATTTGAGAAAACAATAATACTAATATAATACTTACATTTTTGAGATGGACAACAATACTATTATTTATAATGGTAATATTACTTAGATTTTGAGACAACATATATTATTATAATGGTAATAATTTACTTAGATTTTGAGATGGAACACAATACTATTATTTATAATGGTAATAATTACTTAAGATTTTGAGACAAACAACAATACTATTATTTATAATGGTAATAATTACTTAGATTTTGAGACAAACAACAATACTATTATTTATAATGGTAATAATTACTTAGATTTTGAGACAAACAACAATACTATTATTTATAATGGTATAATTACTTAGATTTTGAGACAAACAACAATACAACAATACTATTGTTTATAATGTTTATAATTACTTACCTTTTGAGACAAACAGTAATACTATTTATAATGGTAATAATTACTTACCTTTTGAGACAACAGTAATACTATTATTTATAATTCTAAAATTTAAAACCTATAGTCAACTTATCAAATTAACTCTCTGTTCTATTAATATTTTTTTTCTTTTTTTTTTTTTTCTCTTTTGAGATGAATCGCTTATTACACCCAAGTTTAATTGAAGCTCAATTTAAGATTTCATCTCCCCATTACTCATCAGTATAAAAACTAAGGGGGAAACATATCAGCTGGTTCCCCATGACATCATTTTGAGCAACCAGGATATGGAAGAAAAGTCATTTTCCCCTTTCTCAAGTTCTGACAGTTTCCACATTTGATACACAGGTAACCATTAATCAATCAGCTCACCTATAGGTTGCTGCCTGTGTCACTCTTTATCATCATCTTAACATCATCAATTTCCTCTTTTTCCTCTCCTTTTGATCTATATAAAAAAATAAAAATGAAAAAAATCCAAGCCTCCTCCACATATGCCTTATCAAATAGTGAATACTTCAATACTGATTTAAGTTTTTTTTATTTTAAATTCCCATATTTAGTTTGTCTTTCCCAGTACAAAATTTTGGTCTTGAAATATACATTGTTTTTTTTCTTTCTTCTCCCTCTCTTTCTTTTTGTCTCTCCCCCACCTCTCTCTCTTTCTCTATCATTTCTCTATATTTTTTCTTTCTTTTTCTCATTTCTCTGTTCTTTCTGTTTCTGTCTCTTTTCTCATTTCTCTCTCTTACTCATTTCTTTCTTTCTCTCCCTCTCTCTCTTTCTCTCTTTGCTCTTCTCTATCCTCTCTCTTTTCCCTTTTTCTTAATTTTCTTTTTGTTCTCTCTTTTCTTGTTTCTTTCTTTCTAATTTCTCTCCTCTTGTTCCTCTCCTTTCTTCTTCTTCTCTCTTTCTCTCTTCTCTCTCTCTCTCTCTCTCTCTTTTTTCTCTCCCCTCTTATTTTTCTTTCATCTTCAAATTAGACAAGAAATAGCTGTCAGACATTTGACCTAACCATTCAAATCTAAATATGTCCAATCAAACTTGGTGCAAAAACTTTTTTGTGTTCAACATGAATGAAAATTTAGAATTTTTTATTTTTTTTTCTGTTTCTTCCTAAAAACAACTTACATGATTTAACAACAATTACAAGAACAACAACAACAAAGACCTAACCAACTTCTTTATTTTTTTGAATGGATTTTCATAACCCTTTTTTTTCTCTATGCCGCAAAATTTTAATATGCCAATCAAGTTATTAAAACTTAAATATTATCAACCAGAGGAATTTTCAACTTAATGCTAGTCTATAGTATTCAAGGCTGACATTAATTATATAATGTGGCTTGTTAAAATAATATTTGTTGTCACATTTTCTTAACTGTTTAACCACTGCTGTTTAGGTAGACTTTTTATGTGCTAAAAAAAAATAATTATTTTTTCTTCCTTGATCTGACAGGGCTAATAGAATCTCAGGCTGAATGGAGGTTGAATTGTGAACCTTATGACTTTATTCTGTTTGGTCAATGATTTCTTCTTTGGAATTATAACTTTGTATATAATAACTGAGAAGGAAACAAATTATTAATTTATGTTTCTTATAGATCTTGTCTTTGTAACACTTGGAGCTGAATTGTGAACCTTATGAACTCTTTTATTTGGTTAATTGTTTCTTCTTTCTATTGAGAAGGAAACAACTTATTATTTTATGTTTCCGCATTTACGTAAACCTGTTCATAAAGCATGTATATTGATTGATGATATCACAAATGATGTGTCCAACATTTATTTGGGCAGTTCTAAGTGAAATTAGATTTGCTACCTTTCCATCTGACAAACAATATTGACTCTTCCCAATGGTCAATTATTTGCACACCTACTGGGGAAAAAACAAAACCCAAGAAAGCTTCTATTGTATAACTATTTGAAAACACTGGTATACTAATTGACATTACTGTCACGTCATACTGAAAGCACTGGTTCCCACTAGATCCACAAAGTTAAGCGCTGTGATGAACCTGTTCAATACTTAATTAATTAACTCTTAACATCTGTTGAGATCTTATAAGTCCAGAGTCCAATTCTATTGGATTTATCAATAAATGGCTAAAAATGGCATTTTCATTTAAAGTTACCTATTATTTCCCATAAATCAAAGACTGCTAAATATGTTTAATATTACATTTAAACAAAGGCTATCATTTGGGGTGGATTAGGAAAACAAATGTGACTTCTGGCCGGGTGGAATGAGGTGGTAGGATGTTAAGAGTTAAACAAGGTACTTGATATAAGCAACTTGATTCCTTTGTTATCAAAATGACTTGTTCGGCATGAATGACCCAATAAGAGTTGATATACCGTAAGCAATACAATAAAAAAAAAACAACTAGCTGACATAAAAACAATAACAAAGTGTTCTGGGGTGGGGGGGTCTCTAATGACCCACACAACAACTTTTATTGCTTATAACGTAGACCAGGGGTGCCTAATATGTCAATTGTGATTGATCAGTAGATTGCAAAGATAGTGCAGTTAGATTGCATGGCATTAAATATAAAATTATTTCTTTAAATGTTAACTTATCAGAGTGATCCTTTTTTTATTCTGGTAAAATACCCATTAAGAAAACTTTATCAGATTGTTTTTAAAAATATAAAACCGAAAAAAAAAATTCTATTCAAATTTCTATCTTTTCATGTGGTGTAATGGTTATTGCTGTAGGAAATAGACATGTCACACCACAAGTTAAAAACCTAGACAAGGCTGTTTGCATTTCACATAGCACTAATACCTTTGGGAAAAGGTATGCATTCAACTATTTTCCTCCCAGCTATGAATAATAGTGGGCAGACTGAGTTCTTTAACCTTGGTTAGGCAACCTGTCTATGAGAAAGAAAATTGGAATTTAGACCTGTTAGACACTGTTTAAGAAATTGACCTTGTGTCACATCCTAGTGGGGTTGGTAATAAATATGCTTATCTTTTGACTTTTGCGGAAAAAAACATAGGTCTCATAAATATTTATCACTGAAACTTTTAAAATGTTTTCGAAAATGAACACACCAAGTTTCCAAAATAAAAGTTTTGTACACAGTAAAGTAGATTAATGAGCCAAGTCATATCTTGTAGAATTTTATAAAGATGAAATAGCCATTTCCATTCAATATGACATCTATGTTCAGCATATTTTTCAAATTTATTATTATGAATATCTAGTTTTGCATGTTGATCCTTTGAATTTTTTTTTTTTTTGATTATTCTGCAACCTTGGAAAATATTTAAAAAAGAATAAAAAACTAAATAATGAGATCAACTTAAAACACATACAAAAAAAAACCTCCAAACCCTGTCCATATTTCTACTGCAATATCCCAACTGGAAAATGGTTTTCTTTTCCATATTCACAACTTTCTTGTGCTAGATATATATTCCCTTCAGTTGCAGCTGACATAGCTAATCACGGATGTCTCTTTACATATGCGAACACATACATTCGCATATTCGTATTATTTTGTATACATACTTTCACTTGAACAGAACAAGAAAAGAAAGAAAGAGAGAAAGTGTTTGTGACAAAATCTCTAAACACCGAGTTTGTGGCTGACAAATCCTTTACTATTCCAGTTGCTAGTCATAAAGGTGGCCATTTAGAAAGACTTGCAATGAGTAAATATACTGACGACAGTTTTGCACCATCTTTCTTAGACAAATCTAAGAACTTATTCCTTGTGGTATAGAACACTGTGGATATGAAAACAAACTTTTTTCTTCCTGTGACAAGTGGTTTTTTAGAATCTTGTTTTCCCATGGGCTTTGAATATTCCTTGGTAAAAAAAAAAGAGTAAGAGTTTCCCCAAAAAACTTTATGGTTCATCTCTTTGGCAGGTGTATAATCTTTGCATGTATTGTATACACAATCGCTTCATTTAAAACTTCTTATTCCAAAAACACTGACAGCTACTTTTTCGAAATAACACATTCATTAAAAAAGAAGAACTCAAATAAAATATAAAAAAAGGAAAATTCTTATTTGTTAATGCAGTCATTGTTCCCCAAAGTTTCTCTTTCTTTATTTCGATTCTTATTTGGTATTTTTTTTTTGCTTTTGTAAGTTCCTTTTTTTTTATATTATCATTCATTATTTTCATTTTGTTAGTATCTTATTAATTAAATGTTTTGAAATGTGACTGATCAATTGTGTGTGTGTGTGTATGTGCTATTTTATTTTTTTCTTCATTTTTCTTACAATTACATTTTTTTTAACTTTTTGTCAAAAAAAAAAAAAAGAAGTTGTTTGGAAGCTTCTGATTAGTATTTTATCTCCCTTAGCAACTTTGGTTTTGGCAAGACTTTCTTTTTCTTTTTCTTTGGTCCTGACAAAATAAAACAATACATTTAAATAAAAAATCTTTTTATATGTATTAAAACATTCTACTGTGCTAGCATTTTTCTCCTTTCAAAATCTGAAATGGTTTGAAAGCCAGAATTGATTTTAAACATAATGTCAACTTGTCAACATTTGTTTTCTATCTTTATTCTTAACATTTTTCGTAATTCTACAAAACGCATAACTTACTTAAGTTATTAGCAATTATCAGTTTTTATTTTTATTTCTAGAAATTTCTTGATTCTACTTTTAAAATTTATTCATATATAATTGAATATATAATAATTAAATAAAAGAGTCTGGCGATATCGTCGAAATTTGGAGAATTAGAGTAAGAAATTAAGACATCGTAAACTATCTGTTTGCTCATAACGGACACGAATAAGATCTGGCTAAGATAGCTTAGACCTTGCCAGAGAGCCCCAAAAAAAAGTGGAATATGAGGGTGAAGGACATACCAATTGTAGTTGGTGCACTTCGAACAGTCCCCAAGGGTTTTGGAAAAAGAACTTTTGAGCTCTCAATTCTTCCTCTGATTTTTCACATTCCTCTATCCAAACAATAAACACTGTTATATCAGCTAGAATACTCAGAAAGGGGATCGAGGAGACTTTCTGTCTCAGACTTTCCAGTGGACATAACTACTGCTTTGCTGGTATGAAAA
The DNA here is from genome assembly GCA_023376005.1 of Doryteuthis pealeii. Classification (NCBI taxonomy): domain Eukaryota; kingdom Metazoa; phylum Mollusca; class Cephalopoda; order Myopsida; family Loliginidae; genus Doryteuthis; species Doryteuthis pealeii. The sequence goes on along the minus strand of CM042140.1, from coordinate 68,818,389 downwards.
ATCACAAAGAGTGACGTATAATGATTTTATATTCTTTATTCAATCGCTACCTTTAGTAAAGTAAAGAAAGATTGATGCCCTCATGAATAGTTCTCTACAGTTACAATATAAGTTAATGTCCGTTGGGGTTGGATCTTAAAGTCAGGTAGTATCATGCCAGACAGCGAGGGGTCTATCCCTGTTTTCGACTTGCCGCTTAGACCACATGAGATTGTTTTTAGCATTCTGAGGTGAAGCGCAACCTTACCACCAGCTTTCTCACTTTACTGTACAGATTCCCTGTACTACTCATAGCAGAGTGGACGAGGGCAGCTATCGAACCTGGAACCTTTAGGTTCACCAAGCGACACATCTACCAACTAGAGCTCTAACTAAATAGGCAATATTCTTTCATTAGGCATCCGTGACACAAAAAATAAATATGTGTCTTAATCACTACAGAATTAATTTCTAAATGGCAACCTCACACGCTATAAATAACAACAATTCACGCAAAAACTCTTCCTAATCGCAAACCCACCTTGGAGAGTGTTCGCGGCCACCAACTTTAAGGAAAGCTCTTAGAAAAGAAAACAAGTATTGTGCTTCCAATTAACGTATTGGTTCACACAGAGACTACACGCAACTCGATTATACTCAAACAAGATCCAACTCATACCACTCAGTGTGAAACATGTCAATATCTTATTCATGAATGCAGGTTTTTTGTCACATTCAAGAAAACCGTTATAATGCAAATATTATTTACTTTAGTGGTAATAGAATGTGGATTGCATACCTTCCCAGGGTATTTTCGCGCTCATGTGAATATGCAACAGTTTCACCCAGGATTTAACCTGGTCAACATCTGGAAAATAAGTTGGTATTAAAATGTGATACATCCAGCATCATAAACAGGATTTGTGAATTGTTTTAAAGAAATGCTTAGAATATTAATGACTCTTGTTTTCCAAACAATCTGAAAACTCCCTCTATCAAAATTCACATTTACTAAAATTTTCATATTTGACTTTTCTACTGTTAGTATACTTTACTTATTTACCTACCTTGTTTTTTTAGGAAACCTGTGTCCAGTGGGTTCAGCCATTGCGACCAGTAAGATATTAATATCAGTGATGATCCTGTGGGGCTATCCCCACCCCAGGGCAGTTCTACCCCCTTGTGTCTTGAAAAGGGCATAGGGCTGGGTTTTATTTGCCTCAGTGACTGAGGTACCTCAAAAGAAGAATCACAATGTGATCACACAATTTTTAAACAGTTGAAAAATTTTTCTGGCATCAAGATCAAAGAAAATTGAACTTTTTACTTGTTCATATTTTTCTTTTCTCCGCATCTTATTTATATCCCGGGACAATTTTTAGTGCTAACACAATATCATTTGGAATCTTTGAAATATACACATCTTGCCTCAGTTCATGGGAATCATTTCCTTATGTGATTGGTCCCATGTTTAACCCTTGTTTTTATTCATCATTCTAAGTTTGATACCCATATTGGTCCTAAACCTTTTTCTCTACTTATATATATATATGTTATGGTAATACCATGCACGCATAACGATAAATAGCAGCAGGTTAGTGCACTTAATCAGAGTTAATATTTTCGGCGGGTAGTTTTGCTAAGCTACCTCACGAGTTACCTTTCATTTGTATTATGTTATATTTTGTACTACAGTTCTTTGTTAATATATTTGTTTAATCACTTTCCTCTTTTTGGTCTTTATATCTGCGGTCCCCTAAAGCGCACACAATCCTCAGCTAATAATTATACCTATAGAATGTGTTCGTCATATGTAATCTTGATTTTTATACTAGTGTGTTTAGTAACTCATTTCTGAGACATATGGATCTCGTGGCTCACTATCGCAGTGTTTATGGCTAAGTAGTATATAGTTAGCAATCTTCTTGTCACAATATTGCTTTGATATGTGTCAGTTTCGGTGGATATTGCCTACAGGTTGTAATGGGTGTGGTGCTTAGAATGTAGCTTTCTCTAATCGTCTGTATTAAGTGCTATTTTTGGTCTCAGCAGCACGCTCTATACTTTAAATAAAAAATTTCGTATGTCTTTAGCTCCAATACACCGTAACCTCCAACACAGATTTTTGTTTTATATCTTATTATAAATGTTTTTGTGTTATTTACCTCAAATAAAATTTTAGCTGTTGAATGTTTCATTTGTGGTTGGCAAGAGTCTGATTGTAGGCACATAAGGGGTGAGTGGGCACTCTCGTGCCTTTTTGTAGTCTGTCTTAGGACCATCAAAAGAAGCAGTTGTTAGACTATGTTGGCTGGATGCAAGGAAAGATTTAAAGCATTGCCTGTTGTAACTATTGTGCTACCTTCAAGCCATGTCTCATAGTCTAGGCGCTGCCAGGACTGCAATAGCTGATTTACAAGGACTCAGATGCTATCTCTT
>CM042140.1:68729391-68815871 GCA_023376005.1 Doryteuthis pealeii | reverse complement strand
CCATTCCTGACAGATGAGAGATAAGTAAAGATTAGTTATAGGTGTAATGTGAATTAGGCTTCTATAATACTAACTTCTCACATAGCTTTATTGGTAAAGCAGCTGAAGGATAAACAGGCTTCCTTGGGCAAAGTAGACTATGAGTTCAAGTCTTACTGAGAGGCTTATCTTTATTAATATATCTAATACATCCTCACTTGGAGAATAATGACTGAATGCGATTGTTAATAAAAAGATCAAAGAAATCATTTAGTTTACACTTTAACTTATAGGCCCATAATATTTCCATTCATGTCCATTTTAGGAATTGAAAACGACTAAAACAGTGTAAGCTGATTTAAATTTAGAGCTTTTCTATCTTCCTAGATTGTTGCCTAAGCAAGGCAAAGAACCCATTTTTCTATTATTTACCATAGTGTCCATAGTAAAAAAAATAAAAAAAACAAGAGGAAATACTTTTACTTTAATTACTATTAACTTTTTTCTACTTAGAAGTCAATTAGTCACAGTGTTGACTTGGTCATTATACACGTGCGAGTCTTAGTAGTTTTAGAAAAAGTATCTTGTGGGAAATCCCCTTTGTCAGACAACTTAGACTAACTCCCCAAAAACGAAGAAAAAGTTTAGTCTGATTCTTTAAAAAAAAAAAAAAAAAATGGATCTGAAATTGGAATTATCCTGTGTACAAATTTCATTGGCTGACCCAAGATACTCTATTGAATGTAACCAAATGTGAATGTGCGGTCCACACACTTCCCCATCAGTGTTCAAGTGCTGGGTCCTATTGGTTAAAAAAGTTGATTAACAGAAGATATGACATCAGCTTTATTAACTTTTAGGGCCTACCCTCATAGAGGAGTGTGGGGTTCATTGTTTTTTTTAATCTTAATTTAAAAAAATTTTTTTTAAAACTTCCTCATCAGTTTGCAGTGCTTGGCCCTATGGTAAAAAAAGTTATAACAGAAGATATGGACATCAGTATAAACTTTAGCCTACCTCATAGAGGGGTGCGGCGTTATTTTTTGATTTTTGATTTTAAAAGTAACCATAAACATTACAATGAATGATTTCATAATTTCGAAATATACAGATTTTACAGTTTATCTGGAGTTTCAACATTTTTTTTCTATACTCATTTAAAAAAAAAAAAGAAAAACTAACTATGTAGTTTAGAAGTATAGAAACTAAAAAATATGTCACTTAACCTTCGGAACAAACAAGTGCCGTTTAGATTTTACACTAGATTTAATAAGTAACCAAAACAATGCTACTGTAATTTTGGCAGGCAGATTTTTATGATTTAAACCAACAGGTCAAAAAAAATACAAAAAAAAAAAACTGGGGAAAATTTCATTGATCTCAAGGTCAGTGAGATACAAAAGTCTAACAGAATTACGTCATAGCTAACAAGATCCTTTTTCCACCGAGTGTGTGCGTGGGGGGTAAGCTGAGTTCATATTTTCAGCAGGAACATGTTTACACAGAGTGAATCAATAGCTTTGACAAGGTCAGAGGGGTGGGCCAGCAACATCACCCTCATCCTATAACCAACCAACAGCGGCAGCAGCAGCAGCATCACACAACCACTGCGCTTCCCCACCTCCACTACCCACGCATCACTTGAGCATCCTTCACAGTACGCGTAGCATCACTCACTATGGTAGCAGGAGATACAAGCAGCGCAGCTGCAGTGATACAGCAGTGGATACTACTAAGAGGAAAGAGCATAGTATGCAGCTTGTTCCATGCTGACATTGAATCTGTCAGAGCAATTAGTTGGCTGTTAATGCATTTAATACAGAAAGATGCACAGCAGCACACCATCACAGCAAGAAACCAGCCTAGATGCATGGCAAGTTCACTGGAGTTCAATAGATGTGCACTACTACCCCCACCCCTACCACCACCCACCCACACCCCACACCAAACATTTACAACCCTCCACCTATCCAAAGCATTAGCATTAATTCTATAACTTTTTAAAAAAAAATATACATGTTCTGAGTGCAGCTATGTGTGAAATACAACCCCCACACACACACACATATTATATGTAGAGAGAGACTAACACACATACATATGTGTTTTATATATATATGTATATTATATATATATATATATATATATAATATATTACAACACACATATTATATATATATATATATATATATAACAACATATATATAGACATACACATCGAATAAACACATGTACACACAAACATATACATATATGTATATAACATACACACAAACACACAGAGATGAACACATGCACATATAAGTTAGTATATTTATATATATATATATATATATTATATATATACACACACACACACACACACACACACACACTGATAATAATACATACATACATACATACATACATACAAGAGAGAGAGAGAGAGGGAAAAGCCCAAAAAGGATATATCCAATTCTGCTTCATATCACACGTTTTGACTCGATTATAACTTTAAATGAAACTAGATGACCCATAAAGTTATTGGTTCCAGGTGTAAAGTCAATCCATGATGATATGATGCTTCCATTTTAGGAGGAATAAATGATTCTAATTAGTCATTCCATTATATCAAGAATTGGATGATTATAAATAATGCTAAGTGTGAACATAAAAACTGACAAAATTATCATTCTCTAACAAATTGGACTGGAAACTGCTTTAGTCTTTTAAGTCGGAATCTTTAATGTATCATTCTAACAGAAACCTTGCTATGATATGGTTGTTTTGTTTGATTTAATAATTGTTTGTGTATAGCTCATATTCTCATTCAGTGAATGAATAGCACAAACTTAGGTAATCTGATCTGTGTGATAAAATGGGAACTGACAGTAGGTGTGGTGCTTCAGTTCAGAAAAAATATCTCCTTGATTTAGTGCTATTGAAAGTGGATAGACTCCACCAACTTACCTAACTTTATAATATATATATATATATTATATAATATATAACGCATACACATATATATTGAAACTTCTATTTATATTAGACAGATTAAATGTCAGTGAAATCAATTGAATATCTCTCAAAGGACAAGAAAATATTTAGGCCAATTCTCTACTTTTGGGATATGAGATAAGGTCAGTATGGTGTGGAGTCACATGAGAAAAAATCTTCTTAGTGGGTGCCAACAAAAACTCAGCTCAAACAACACCCCCCCCCTTATGGGTAACTAGCAATAACATAGCCCTTACTCCTTTAGATCAGAAGGTAGGTGCTGTCTGCAGGGGAAGAAGTCCTCTATCCCCTGAAGCTGAGATAATTTACTTTTTATTCCACCAGTACCTTTCTGTTATAAGAATGTATCTTCCCATAATTCTTAATTTAGTGTCTGTAATATATAATATATACTATATATATATATATATATATATATATACTGTGATGCTGATAGCTTTCTGATTTAGTGTGTCCTGGGACCCGCATATTTGCTTTTGAGTCCCTGTAAAAATTAGGGTCCCAACTAAAGGTCTCTAACTTCACCTTGTAACCTATCCTGTGTAATTCATTCAAGAATTATTGAAATGTATTTACAGTTAGCTTGGAAATAGTGAGGAAAGAAAAAAAAACATTGGACACATGGATATGATTTACTGCGTCCTTTAAGATTTTTGTGCATCAGGGATGCGGATGTGTACCTATTAGCATCTAGGTGCCAGGTTAGCTCAGTCGTAGAGCATTTGACTAGAACCACAAGATTCCTAGTTTGATACCCACCCTCGCCAACTCAGCATATGCGTTAAAGTAAGGAGCTGATGGTAGGTGTAGTGCTCCACCTCAGACACTAAAATAATCTCCTTGTCTAGTGCTAGTGAAAAGGGGATAAACTCCTCGCTGCATGGCTGATACAGACATTAGCCGCCCCGACGACTTTACTTATATATATGAATAATGAATATTATCTATAATAATCCAAATATATACAAAATATATGTAAGTCTTTATATGTATGATTGAGTTCTCAATTTAGTTGAATCCTATCAAGGAAACACTTGATACCATCCATCCATCCATATATATATTATATATGGAAAAGTAACAACTATTGTTGACAGAGTTAATAATTCATATATGATCTAAAGACATTAAATAAAAGGTCCTAAATATCACTAAAGATTTTACGAACATGTTTTTTAAAAAAATCATTTTTTCCAACAACACTAGAATGAAATAAGTTAATGGAAGAAGAAGAAAAGATGAAGAAAAAGATGAGGCAGGTAGCCAAGCACAAAGATGGGTGGGTGGGTGAGTAGGTAGAATGTGCATAAGGTATGTAAAAATGATAGAGTGGGTAGAGAGATAAGTCTATTTCCCCCAACATGGAAACTGTTGTCGAGTTATCATTCAATACAAGTGATATGAGAAAAAAAAAAATCTCAGCAGACAGCCTACGTGTATGTGTGTGCGTGTGCATGCACACGTATGGTGCATTGCAGAGTTTTGGCTGCAAATACAGTAAGCTGCATGTGGGTGACAGGATGGGATCAGTATCAGTTGGCAGAAACTTGATGTCCTGAAAATGGTTGATAAAATAGAGAGAAGTAGAGTGTAAGGAGTGGCGCAGAAGGTGGATCAGAAGTGAGGGGAGGACAGAAGGTGTATCAGAAGTGGGAAGGGAAAAAATATATATTATATAATTATATATATATATATAATATATTATAGAGAGGAGAAATATATGGAGCAAAATAGGGTTGAGTGTTTGTAAAGAAACTGAAAAAGAAGTTCAAGGAGTGAATAAAATAAGAATTTATCAAAAAAAAAAAAAAGAAGATATGACAAGGATGAAATGTAGGAAAAGGAAGGAAAATGGAAAATGTGTTAAGAAAGTAGTAGCATAAAAAGAAGAGGTGATGGATATGGATCACATGAGTAAGAGAAAAGAGAGATGAGGAGCTGACAAGCAGAAATAGATGTGAAAGTAAAAGTGAAGTAGAAGTGAAAGTAAGAAAACAAAACGAGAGCAGAAAGAAAGAAAGAAAGATTTGAAGACATTTGATAAATGTAGAGAGGTTAAAGAGAAAATATACCAAAGAGAGAGGGGGGAGGGGGAGAGGAGGGGGTGGAGAAGAGAGAGAGGGGAGAAAAAGAGAGGGAGGGAGAGAAAAAGGAGAAGAAGATGAAAATAAAAGAGAAATTCAAAAAGAAAAGATTACAGTTGGAAAGAGAAAGATAAAAATTAGATTGAATGATATAAAAGAAAAGTAAAAAGAAATAGTAGAAAGAAAAAAAAATTAGATAAAACAGAGGAAAAAAAAAAGGAAAAAGAGAGGAAGGGGGGGGGTTGTAAATGTTCAAAGTTGTCCCAGTATTGTTAAAACAAGTTTACCAAAAGTTGCCTTCTTTTCTTCTTCTTCTTTTTCTTCTTCTTCATTTAGCCCATCCCCCGCCCTCAATCAATAAATGTAATTAATGGAAAGAAGAAGATCTGTGTACCCACCCTTGCCAGAGCACACAGCATCTGGTCTTGTAAAATTCTATGTGCCAGTCTGCAGCTGCATGTTAACTGGCTTGAAGGTAGCACATAGTTACACAGGCATGCTTTAATTCTTTCCTTCATCCAGCCAACAACTAAACTAATGGTAGTCTACAACTGCTTCTTTTGATGTCCTAACATAGACAGACTACAAAAGGCACAGATGCTCACACTCAAACACAACACTTATGTGCCTACAAATCAGACTCTTGCCAACCAACAAATGAAAAACATAAATCACAGCTAAAATTTTATTATGAGGTAAATAAACAAAACATTCATAAATAAGATATAAAAAAAAAACTTATATATTAAGTTTACAGGTGTATTGCTAATACATAGAATTCTTTTAAAGTTAACCTGTGACCAATATATTAATACAGAGAAACTAATCAGAGCCATAACCTGTAGGCAATATCAGTCATACTGACACATATCAAAGCATGACTTGTGACCAGAAATGCTAATATATGGAAACCTACTTAAGCCATAAACTTGTGAGCAAAGATAATGTCCCAAAATGATTAACATATATATACAATATACATATGACAACATTATATATATATATATTGTTGTGGCCTGGTTAGGGGCCAGAATAAAGACACAAAAGAGGAAATGAGTTAAACAAATATATTAACAAAGAACAGTAGTACAAACATATACAATTGAGAAGGTTACTCGTGAGGTAGTCTTAGCAACTATCCGCTGAAATATTAACTCTTGCTTAAGTGCACAACCTGCTGCTATTTATCATTGGAAGAGTTGATGCGTGCATGGTAAATTACCATAACATATATATATATAGTAGAGAAAAGGTTTAGGACAATATGGTATCAAACCTAGAATGATGAATAAAAACAAGGGTTAAAACATGGGACCAATCACATAAGGAAATGAATCCCATGACTGAGCAAGATGTGTATATTTCAGACTTCCAAAATGACTTCCAAAATGACATTGTGTAGCCTAAGGAATTGTCCTCTGATTAATAAGATGGGAGAAAAGAAAAAATATGACAAGTAAAAAGTTCAATTTTCTTTGCTCTTCCAGAAATTTTTCAACTGTTTAAAAATTGTGTGAATCCCATTGTGATTCTTTTTGAGGTACCTCAGTCACTGAGCAATAAACCAGCCCTGCCCTTTTCAGACAAGGGGGTAGATACTGCCTGGGTGGGGATAGCCCCACTAGGATCACACTGATATTAAATATTTACTGGTCCAATGGCTGAAACCCACTGGACACAGGTTTCCTAAAAAACAAGGTAGGTATTAAGTAAAGTATACTAACATAAAAAGTCAATTGAAATTTAGTATTGAAAACTTTTGATAGAGATTTCAGATTGTTTGAAAAAGAGTCATTAATATTCTAGCATTTCTTTAAACAATTTCACAAATCCTGTGTGTTGCTGATGTTATCACATTTTATACAACTTATTTTTCAGATGTTGACAGGTTCAAATCCGGTGAAAACTGTTTGCATTTCACATAGCGCTAATACCCTTGGGAAAGGTATGCATCCAACTATTCTCTTTCCAACTCTAAGTAAATAATATTAGTTTGCATTAAAATAACGGTTTCTGATGTGAGCAAAAAACCTGCATTCCATGAATAAGTGTTTGACATGTTTCACACTGTGGTTGTTGATCTTGTTTGAGTATATCGGAGTGCGTTAGTCTTGTGTGACCAATGCGTAATTGGACACAATGACTTGTTCTTTTCTAGACTTTCTTAAAGTTGGTCTCCAGTCTCCCAAAGTGGGTTTGATTAAGAAGAGTTATTGTGGATGTTGTTATATAGCGTTGTTGCCATTTAGAAATTATCTGTATGATTTAGACAAGAACATATTTAATTTTTGTTCACATGCTAATGAAGAATATTGTCTATTTAGTTAAGCTCAGTTGGTAGAGTGTTCGGCTTGGAACCTCAAGGTTCCAGGTTCGATACTGGCCCTCGTCCACTCTGCGTATGAGTAGTACAGGGATCTGTACAGTAAAGTGAGAAGCTGGTGGTAGGTGTGGCGCTTCACCTCAGATGCTAAAAACAATCTCATTGTCTAGCGCAAGTGAAAAAGGGATAGACTCCCTCGCTGTCTGGCTGATACTGACTTTAAGTCACCCAACGACATTACTTATATTTAATGTAGAGACTATTCAGGCATCAATGTAACAAAATATTCAATAACAAAAAGTTTTTAAACTAAAGTAGATTTTGAATAAGATATATCATTATATCACTCTTTGTGAGTTTTTCATACCAGCAATAGCTAGTAGTTATTCACTGGAGTCTGAGTGACAGAAAGTCTCCTCAAGTCTTCAGGACTCTCTGAGTATTCTAGCTGATCATAACAGTGTTATTGTTTAGATAGAGGAATTGAAAATCAGAGGAAGAATTGAGACTAAGTTCTTTTCCAAACCCTTGGGGACTGTTCGAAGTGCACCAACTACAATTGGTATGTCCTTCACCCTCATATTCCACTTTTTTTTTTTTTGCTCTCTGGCAAGGTCTAAGTATTTGTCCATCTTTTCATTTTATTTCATTTTCACAGTCTGCCAGAATGGCAAAATCCACTGGTTGACAAGTTATTATTATTTTGCTCCAATAGAGTTTTTCACACCCGCTTTAGATGGTGGTTCGCTAGAGGCTGAGTGACAGCAAGTCTCTTCATGTCTCCAGAACTCTTCTCAGTATTCTAGCTGATTTTAACAAACAGTAGTTTAGATGGTCTTAATTCTTACTCTAATCTCCAATTCACCCAGACTCTTTTTATTATTATTATTATTATTATTATTATTATTATTATTATTATTATTATCATTATATAATGAATAATATTTTAAAGTAGAATCAAGAAAATTTGAATTAAAATAAAAACTGATAATTTGCTAATACTTAAGTAAGTTATGTTTGTAGAATTGAAAAATGTTAAGATAAAAAGATAGAAACAATGTTGACAAGTGACATTTGTTTAAAATCAATTCTGGCTTTCAAAACATTTCAGATTATTGAAGGAGAAAAATGCTAGCAACTAGAATGTTTCTAATCATATAAAAAGATTTTTTTTTAAATTGTATTGTTTTTCAGGACCAAAGAAAAAGAAAAGAAAAGTCTTGCCAAACCAATTGCTAAGGGAGTAAAATATAATCAGAAGTGTGGTTCCAAATAACTTCTTTTTTTTTTTGACAAAAAGTTAAAAATGTATTGTAAGAAAAAAAAGAAGAAAAAAAACACACACACACACACACACACACACACACACACACACACATTGATGTTCAATTTTCAAACATTTAATAAAAGATACTACAAAATAGAAAATAATAATGATAATAAAAAAAAAAAAGACTTACAAAAGCAAAAAAAAAAAATTACAAATAAGAAGTTGAAATAAGAAGAGAAACTTTGGGGAACAATGACTGCATTACAAATAAAAAGAATTTTCTTTTTTTTTTTTTTGTTCTTCTTTTTATATGAATGTTGTTTTCAAAGTAGCTCAGTTTTTGATAAGAGTTTTAAATGAAGCTGATTGTGTATACAATACATGACAAAGATTATACACCTGCCAAAGAGATGACCATAAGTTTTTGGGGGGAAACTCTTTCTTCTTTTTTTTTTACCAAGGAATATTCAAGCCCAGTGGGAAAACAAGATTCTAAAACCACTTGTCACAGGAAGAAAAAAAGGTTTGTTTCATATCTCACAGTGTTCTATACCACAAGGAATAGTTCTTGGATTTGTCTAAGAAAGATGGTGCCAAACTGTCGTCAGTATATTTACTCATTGCAAGTCTTGTCTAAATGGCCACTCTTTATGACTAGCAACTGGGAATAGTAAAGGATTTGTCAGCCACAAATCTCGGTGTTTAGAGATTTTGTCACAAACACCTTTCTCTCTTTCTTTCTTTTCTTGTTCTGTTCAAGTGAAAGGTATGTATACAAATAATACGAATATGCGAATGTATGTGTTCGCATATGTAAAGAGACATCGTGATTAGCTATGTCAGCTGCAACTGAAGGGAATATATATCTAGCACAAGAAGTTGTGAATATGGAAAAGAGAAACCATTTTCCAGTTGGGATATTGCAGTAGAATATGGACAGAGTTTGTTTTTTTTTTGGGGGGGGTATGTGTTTTAAGTTGATCTCATTATTTAGTTTTATTCTTTTTAAATCTTTTCCAAGGTTGCAGAATAATCAAAAAAAAAAAAAATTCAAAGGATCAACATGCAAAACTAGATATTCATAATATAAATTTGAAAAATATGCTGAACATAGATGTCATATTGAATGGAAATGGCTATTTCATCTTTATAAGTAAAATTTCTACAAGATATGACTTGGCTCATTAATCTACTTTACTGTGTACAAAACTTTTATTTTGGAAACTTGTGTGTTCATTTTTCGGAAAACATTTTAAAAGTTTTCAGTGATAAATATTTATGAGACCATATGTTTTTTTCCGCAAAAGTCAAAAGATAAGCATATTTATTACCAACCCACTAGGATGTGACACAAGGTCAATTTCTTAAACAGTGTCTAACAGGTCTAAATTCCAAATTTTCTTTCTCATAGACAGGTTGCCTAACCAAGGTTAAAGAACTCAGTCTGCCCACTATTATTCATAGCTGGGAGGAAAATATGAATGCATACCTTTCCCAAAGGTATTAGTGCTATGCGAAATGCAAACAGCCTTGTCTAGGTTTTTAACTTGTGTTGACATGTCTATTTCCTACAGCAATAACCATTACACCACATGTGAAAAGATAGAAATTTGAATAGAATTTTTTTTTCGGTTTATATTATTTAAAAACAATCTGATAAAGTTTCTTAATGGGTTTTACCAGAATAAAAAAAAAGGATCACTCTGATAATAAGTTAACATTTAAAGGAAATAATTTTATATTTAATGCCATGCAATCTAACTGCACTATCTTTGCAATCTACTGATCAATCACAATTGACATATTAGGCACCCCTGGTCTACGTTATAAGCAATAAAAGTTGTTGTTGTGGGTCATTAGAAGACCCCCCACCCCAGAACACTTTGTTATTGTTTTTATGTCAGCTAGTTGTTTTTTTTTTTTATTGTATTGCTTTACGGTATATCAACTCTTTATTGGGTCATTCATGCCGAATCAAGTCATTTTGATAAACAAAGGAATCAAGTTTATATCAAGTACCTTGTTTAACTCTTAACATCCTATACCACCTCATTCCACCCGGCCAGAAGTCACATTTGTTTTCCTAATCCACCCCAAATGATAGCCTTGTTTAAATGTAATATAAACATATTTAGCAGTCTTTGATTTATGGGAAATAATAGGTAACTTTAAATGAAAATGCCATTTTAGCCATTTATTGATAAATCCTAATAGGAATTGGACTCTGGACTTATAAGATTCTCAACAGGATGTTAAGAGTTAATTAATTAAGTATTGAACAGGTTCATCACAGCTTAACTTTGGTGATCTAGTGGGAACCAGTGCTTTCAGTATGACGTGACAGTAATGTCAATTAGTATACCAGTGTTTCAAATAGTGTATACAATAGAAGCTTTCTTTGGGTTTTGTTTTTTCCCAGTAGGTGTGCAAATAATTGACCATTTGGAAGAGTCAAATATGTTTGTCCAGATGGAAAGGTAGCAAATCTAATTTCACTTAGAACTGCCCAATAAATGTTTGGACACATCATGACTTAAGTGATATATAATCATCAATCAATATACATGCTTTTATGTGAACAGGTTTACGTAAATGCGGAAACATAAAATAATAAGTTGTTTCCTTCTCAAATAGAAAGAAGAAACAATTGACCAAATAGAACAGAGTTCATAAGGTTCACAATTCAGCCTCCAAGTGTTACAAAGACAAGATCTATAAGAAACATAAATTAATAATTTGTTTCCTTCTCAGTTATATATACAAAGTTATAATTCCAAAGAAGAAATCATTGACCAAACAGAATAAAGGTCATAAGGTTCACAATTCAACCTCCATTCAGCCTGAGATCTATTAGCCCTGTCAGATCAAGGAGAAGAAAAAATAATAGTTTTTTTTTTTAGCACATAAAAAGTCTACCTAAACAGCAGTGGTTAAACAGTTAAGAAAATGTGACAAAACAAATATTAAGTTAACAAAGCTACAATTATATAAATTAATGTCAGCCTTGAATACTATAGACTAGCATTAAGTTGAAAATTCCTCTGGTTGATAATATATCTTAAGTTCATTAAACATAAGTCACTTGATTGGTATTAATGATAAATATAAATGCGGATGTTGGCATTAGAAAAAAGGGGTTTATGAAAATCCATTCAAAAAAATAAGAAAGTTGGTTAGGTCTTGTTGTTGTTGTTCTTGTAATTGTTGTTAAATCATGTAAGTTGTTTTTAGAGAATCATAGAAACAGAAATAAAAAATAAAAAATTCTAAATTTTCATTCATGTTTGAACACAAAAAATTTTTTGCACCAAGTTTGATTGGACATATTTTAGATTTGAATGGTTAGGTCAAATGTCTGACAGCTATTTCTTGTCTAATTGAAGTGAAGAAAAATAAGAGGGAGAGAAAAAAAAGAGAGAGAGAGAGAGAGAGAGAGAGAGAGAGAGAGAGAAAGAGAAAAGAGAGAAAAGAGAAAGAGAGGAACAAGAGAGAGAAATTAGAAAGAAGAAACAAGAAAGAGAGAACAAAAAGAAAATATAAAAAAGGGAAAAGAGAGAGGATAGAGAAGAGCAAAGAGAGAAAGAGAGAGAGGGAGAGAAAAAAGAAATGAGTAAGAGAGAGAAATGAGAAAAGAGACAGAAACAAGAAAGAAACAGAGAAATGAGAAAAAGAAAGAAAAATATAGAGAAATGATAGAGAAGAGAGAGAGGTGGGGGAGAGACAAAAAAGAAGAGAGAGGGAGAAGAAAGAAAAAAAAACAATGTATATTTCAAGACCAAAATTTTTGTACTGGGAAAGACAAACTAAATATGGAATTTAAAATAAAAAAAACTTAAATCAGTATTGAAGTATTCACTATCATTTTGATAAGGCATATGTGGAGGAGGCTTGGATTTTTTTCATTTTTTTATTTTTTTATATAGATCAAAAGGAGAAGGAAAAAGAGGAAATTGATGATGTTAAGATGATGATAAAGAGTGACACAGGCAGCAACCTTATAGGTGAGCTGATTGATTAATGGTTACCTGTGTATCAAATGTGGAAACTGTCAGAACTTGAGAAAGGGGAAATGAGCTTTTCTTCCATATCCTGGTTGCTCAAAATGATATGTCATGGGGGAACCAGCTGATATGTTTCCCCCTTAGTTTTTATACTGATGAGTAATGGGGAGATGAAATCTTAAATTTGAGCTTCAATTAAACTTGGGTAATTAGCGATTCATCTCAAAAGAGAAAAAAAAAAAAAAAAAAAAAAATATTAATAGAACAGAGAGTTAATTTGATAAGTTGACTATAGGTTTTAAATTTTAGAATTATAATAATAGTATTACTGTTTGTCTCAAAAGGTAAGTAATTATTACCATTATAAATAATAGTATCAAAAGTAATAGTATTGTTGTTTGTCTCAAAACTAAGTAATATTACCATTATAAATAATAGTATTGTTGTTTGTCTCAAAATCTAAGTAATTATTACCATTATAAATAATAGTATTGTTGTTTTGTCTCAAATCTAAGTAATTATTACCATTATAAATAATAGTATTGTTGTTTGTCTCAAAAATCTAAGTATATTACCATTATAAATAATAGTATTGTTGTCCATCTCAAAATCTAAGTAATTATTACCATTATAAATAATAGTAAATCAAAATCTAAGTAATTATTACCATTTAAATAATTGTTTGTCCATCTTCAAAATGTAAGTATTCATAAAATAGTATTATTGTTTGTCTCAAATTTTAAGTTTATTACCATTATAAATATAGTATTGTTGTCCATCTCAAAAATGTAAGTAAATTATAAAATAATAGTATTATTTGTTTGTCTCAAATTTTAAGTAATTATTACCATTATAAATAATAGTATTGCTGAATAATTTTGATTTTTTGGACTTGTCCTCATCTTTATTGTGGTATGTATAAACACAATGTTTCAGTTACTGTATCCTCTGGCCTTCCTTAGGTGCTCCCTGTGTATCTCAAAAATACAGACAAATAACAGTATTGCTATTTGTCACAAAATATAAGTGTATATGTTTGTATGAAGATTCTTCTAGAGTGAATGTATTTAAAAAGTAAGTGGAGATAATGAAACCAGGAAAACTTTTAGATTTAGTTCTTGATAATTTTTATGTAGATGCCAAAACAGTTAATTTTACATCCAATATGGAAGAAGGTTTTAATTCATATTTTGTATAAAGGGATATTTGTACACTTAAAATTTTCTTTATCATCATAGCTTTTTTCTTTTATTTTGTTTAAAAAAAAACTATAAAAACTTAATTTTATTCACAGTTTTTCTTTATTTTTTAGTGAAACAAAGAAATTTTTTTGAAATTATAAACTTTAAACATGGCCTTTATAAATTTTACTGGGTTAGAAAAATTTGTATATATATAGTACTCATCAAAAGTGATATCTAAATATGGATCAGCACTCCTACCTCGGATCAGAGTAGCTGCATGCTTTACTTAAGATGAAAGTGGTCATTCTCTGGCCATCTGCCAAATATAAAATGGTAGTATATGCCTGTTCTATGAAAGTGAAACATATATATATATATATATATATATATATATATATATATAAAGTAAAGTAAAGTCGTCGGGGTGGCCTAAAGTCGGTATCAGCCAGTTATATATATATATATATATATATATTAGTGCATGTACGCAGTGTCTTATAATGTGGATATACAAAGTGAGATATAAGTAATAGAATATGTTGCATATTATGTAATATTACTTCTTATATGTTCTATATATATGGGAGTAAATATGGAAATAAATCCGACAATATTAAGAAATTTGAAAAAACATTGTTTCCGAAAATGAGGTGAATTTATTTATCGACGCTTAAAGGTTTTCGGTTTCTTTAAACCTTGATCAGGATGTGTATTAAGGGTGAAAAATTGATGGATTTTTTATAGATTTTTTTTATCTCCTGTCATCTATAAAACATCCATCAATTTCTTCACCCCTTAATACATCCTGATGAAAGGTTTAAAGAAACCGAAACGTTTAAGTGTCGATAAATAAATTCACCTCATTTTCGGAACACTTGTTTTTTTCAAATTTCTTATATATACATATAATATACAGAACCAATTAAATTATAGGAATGTGAAACAAAGTAGCTTTTTAACAAGATTCAGACTAATATGATATATATATATATAATATATATATATATATATATATATATATTATATAATATTGTAGAGTGTTGTTTTTTGATAAAATGATTTTAGTAAGTATAATTACTTTTTAAAAAAATGTGTTAAACCAGTAAGCACAAAGCAAGAATAGAAATCATTAATAATTTTTTAAAATTGAAATTGAAATGTTAAAAAAATTTTATTCATTCAAATTTTTTTTCCGATATCAATTTTCTTTTATATTGCTGTCCAGATTACGAGTAATTTGAAAAAGAGAGAGGCTCAATATAAAACTAACAAAAAATCATCATCATCATCATCATGAACAACAACAACATCATTGTCAATGATGATGATGTTGTTGTTGTTGTTGTAATTTAGTAATGTGAAGTGTGGTTGAAATCATTTTTACCATTTCCAACTTGAACAGTGTATAAGGGAAGGGAGCTGCTGCAAAGAACATTCAGATTGCCTATTAAAGAATATAATTTCATAGGAAAGAGCAGGAAATTCATGGAGAAGTCAGAGGCTCAAAGTGAGGCATGCTAGGAGAGACAGGAGTAATATGAGTAAGATGGTAAAGGAAGAGAGAGGGGGGGAGAAGGAGAAAAGAGATGATTATGAGGATTCTAAAAGGTGAAGAAAGTAGCCTGTGAATAGAGTCATATAAAGGAGAGAGAGAGAGAAAGAAGAAAAGAAGAAGAAGAAGAAGAAGAAAACAGATGATCATGATGATTATAAAACGTGAAGAAAGTAGCGCTGAATAGGGTCATGAGAGAGAGAGAGAGGAGAAAGAGAGAGAGAGAAGAAGAAAACAAGATGATCATGATGATTTTAAAAGGTGAAGAAGTATCCTGATGGGTCATATAAAGGAGAGAGAGAGAGAGAGAGAGAGAGAGAGAGAGAGAGAGAGAGAAAGAAGAAGAAAGAAAGAAGAAGAAAACAGATGATCATGATGATTTTAAAAAGGTGAAGAAATATCCTGATGGGTCATATAAAGGAGAGAAGAGAAAGAGAGAGAGAGAGAGAGAGAGAAAAAGAAGAAGAAGAAGAAGATGAAGAAGTAAACAGATGATCATGATGATTATAAAAGGTGAAGAAAGTAGCCTGACTAGCGTATATAAAGGATAGACGAGAGAGAGAGAGAGAGAGAGAATTTTAGATGCTGGTGCGTTCTCCTCTTTCTCATCCCAATACTGCCACTACTGCTGCAGCCATAGCTGGTTGTGATGCTGGCAATAAGGCAAAGAGGGAGAGAGATGGAGAGTGCATCACTCACAAAAACTGGGTCACACTACACACCAGGCCAGCAGCCAGCACACCTTCCTGCCAGCCGCCTGCCTGCCTGTCCGCCAAAGCCATATCAATCAAACTTGATTGATAGACTAGAGGGTGAGGCTGGGGGTAGGGAGACTGGGGTTGGTTGGGGGATAGGGTGCAAGTGGGTAGGTAAGTCAGGTGGCAAAAAGAAACAAGTCAATTAAAAAATATATATATGGAAATGAATACCTAAAGACAACTATTGCTATTAGTTTATAGAATTAACAAAAACAAAACTTTTTTTAACACAATTAGCATATAATCTTACTACAGCAAATACTTTCACATTATGCTTCCTTTTTTTAGTTAACTAGCATAGTATCCATAAAAATTACAGAATCATTTATATATGCCTAAGATCAGAGGGTAGTATCCGTACAAATTGAAATCTGTTATCTAAAAAAAAAAAATAGAGAGTATAAATGACACATGAAAACTGAATTCAAAGGGTAGGAATCTACCCAACCTATTCACCACGAGTAGGTATGACAAAGGTTGAAAGTAATGGGGCATTCAGCAGGGATCAAACTCTGCTATTCTGTAGTAATGGATTTGTGAGACTAGCTTGCTAACTATTACATCACGATATGATGCCCTAATTCTAAGAATAGGTATTTACTTAACTCATTCACGATGGGTAGGATGTGACACGAGGTCACAAGTGTTGGGCATCCAGCAAGGATCAAACTCACTATTCTGTAGTAATTGATCTGCAAGACTACCTTGCTAACCATTACACACGATGGTATGCCTCTGTATTTAGCCAATCCCTCGCCACCGGTAGGATGTTTGAGTTTGAGTTTGAGTTTTGTTTAACGGCATATCAACCCTGTGGGTCATTTAATGCCAAAAAGGTTATTTTGGATTTCAGACTTTAAGGTAGTGGTTCTATGGAGATAATTGGTTATGTTCTGTTATATTTGTTGAAAAGGTTGCTTTTTTTTAATAAAATTTAAAATGTTTTCAGGGTTTGTATTCTTGAAGATGTCTTTCAGGTTTCTAGTTGATAGTAATTTGCGCGGATATGTTAAGTCTGTTACAATTTAGAAGGATATGCTTGGTTGTAAGTTGTACTTTTGCATGTTGGGCACACTGGGGCACCCTCGGGTAGGATGTGACAGAAAATCCAAGTATTAGGCATCCAGCGAGGATCAAACTCATTATTCTATAGTAATGGATCTGCGAGACTAGCTTGCTAACCATTAGATACGAGGGGAAGGCCCACTTAATTCAAAGAGTATAAAATGTAACACTTCCTCAAAATAAAGAAAATGTGTTAAATACATATGTGATTATTTTAATTTTTTTTTTTTAAATAATATATTTACTTAGATTTCTATGGGTGTATATGCTACATTGATCCGAGGCAGAAGCGCTAAGAAGAAACATTTTGATTCTATGTAGAGCATAAGCATTACACTTTGATCCTGGCAAAGTTAAGGATTAAATAAAAAGCAAAAAACCACAGAAAGAAGTCACCATATTCATTAGACAGATAAATCTTCTGAGGAGCTGGTTTAGTTCAGTCGGTAGAGCATTCGACAAGAAATCACAAGGTTCCGGGTTCAGGTTCAATACTGGTCCCCTCCAACTCAGCACATGAATAGGATAGCTAGGGTAATCTGATCTGTTCAGTAAAGCAGCATCTGGGAGCTGACGGAAGGTGTGGTGCTCCACTTAGAAAAACAATCTTTCTGGTCTAGCACCTGCGAAAAGGGGATAGCACCCTTGCTGTTCGTCTGATACTGATAATAGGCTACTCTGTAGACTCTACTTACTACTAAAGATGTAGAGTCATACTTTAACAAAAATTAGAAAAAATTAATATGGTTTTTTAATAGTTAATAAATTAAATCTATTAAACTTAAATTAAATTAAAATAAAGTAAACAACCCAAGAGGATTGTAACTGATCTTTTAAAAGCATTATTCCATTTTCGGTTTCTTTGTTTTAATGGCATATAACCTTCATGGGTTATTTAATGTCAAAGTGGTCTATTTGACCCATAGCTGGGGTTATAAAGGGATTCACATTTTCTCCAAGGGTATTAGTCTGAAAGTGAAACTGAAAGTGAAAGTGAAAGTAATAGAGTAAATGGAGTTCAAACTTGCTTACTACAATGTTGCACTCAAGCATGTTTGCTAATACGCCATGGAGACTCCCCTAGAAATATTCAGTTAACCAAGTAAGTCATAGAGTGGATAAGTTCTTCTAACATTACCAAGTTCATTGTGATCAGTTATGTAACTTTGTAAATCAAATTACACAACTTTGAAATCCGCAACCATTTTTATTCACTAAGCAATCAGGTGAAAAGAAAAAAACATAATTAGGACAGGTGTTAAAAGCAGCAACCTTAACAAGGTGAGTAGAAAAAAAAATTCACATAGAGATTTTAAATACTTTAAACTCTTTTGTGACTTTTGAACTATCCTGGTCCAATGAAAAGCAGTGATCACTAATAAATATCAGAGAATGTAGCGGTTTTATATACACATTTAGTGAAGATTACTAGCTGTATATATATCATAGATTATAATCAAAATCCTGGACTAGTCTGTTTGCATTTCACATAGAGCTAATACCTTTGGGAAAGGTATGCATCCAACTATTCTCTTCCAGCTATGGGTAAATAGCAGGACAGAGTTTAAGGTTTTAAATGTGTATATTTAGATTTTCAAAAATTGGATGCATACCTTTCCCAAAGGTATTACTCTATGTGAAATGCAAACAGACTAGTCAGGATTTGATTATAATCTATGACTATATATACAGTCTAGTAATCTTCACTAAATGTGTATATAAAACGCTACATCCTCTGATATTTACGTATTAGTGATCACTGCTTTTTCAATTGGACAGGAAGTTTTCAAAGTCATAAAGGAGTTTAAAGTATTTAAAATTTTCTCTATGTGAATTTTTTTTTCTACTCCACCTTGTATAGGTTGTGCTTTTAACACCTGTCCTTAATTATGTTTTTTTCTTTTCACCTGATTGCTTAGTGACATAAAAATGGTTTGCGGGAATTTCAAAGTTGTGTAATGTTGATTTTACAAGTACATAACTTGATCACAATGAACTTTGGTAATGTTAGAAGCAACTTATCCACTCTATGACTTACGTTGGTTAACTGAATAATTCTAGGGGAGTCTCCATGGCGTATTAGCAAACATGCTTGAGTGCAACATTGTAGTAAGCAAGTTTGAACTCCATTTTACTCTATTACTTTCACTTTCACTTTCATTGTTTACTTTCAGACTAATACCCTTGGAGAATGTGAATCCCTTTATAACCCAGCTATGGTTAAATAGTACCAACTTTGACATTAAAAACCCATGAAGGTTGATATGCATTAAACAAAGAAACCGAAAATGGAATAATGCTTTTAAAAGATCAGTTACAATCCTCTTGGGTTGTTTACTTATTTAATTTAATTTAAGTTTAATAGATTTAATTTATTCACTATTAAAAACCATATTAATTTTTCTAATTTTTGGTTAAAGTATGACTCTACATCTTTAGTAGTAAGTAGAGTCTACAGAGTAGCCTATTATCAGTATCAGACGAACAGCTAGGGTGTCTATCCCCTTTTCGCAGGTGCTAGACCAGAAAGATTGTTTTTCTAAGGTGGAGCACCACACCTTCCGTCAGCTCCCGATGCGCTTTACTGAACAGATCAGATTACCCTAGCTATCCTACTCATGTGCTGAGTTGGAGGGGACCAGTATTGAACCTGAACCCGGAACCTTGTGATTTCTTGCGAATGCTCTACCGACTGAACTAAACCACTCCTCAGAAGATTTATCTGTCTAATGAATATGGTGGACTTCTTTCTGTGGGTTTGTTTGCTTTTTTATTTAATCCTTAACTTTTGCCAGGATCAAAGTGTAATGCTTATGCTCTACATAGAATCAAAATGTTTCTTCTTAGCGCTTCTGCCTCGGATCAATGTAGCATATACACCCATAGAAATCTAAGTAAATATATTATTTAAAAAAAAAAATTAAATATATCATATGTATTTATACACATTTTCTTTATTTTTGAGGAAGTGTTACATTTTATAACTCTTTGAATTAAGTGGGCCTTCCCCTCGTGATCTAATGGTTAGCAAGCTAGTCTCGCAGATATTACTATAGAATAATGAGTTTGATCCTCGCTGGATGCCTAATATTGGGATTTTCTGTCACATCCTACCGAGGGTGCCCCAGTGTGCCCAACATGCAAAGTACAACTTACAACCAAGCATATCCTTCTAAATTGTAACAGACTTAAACATATCCGCGCAAATTACTATCAAGCTAGAAACCTGAAAGACATCTTCAAGAATACAAACCTGAAAACATTTTTAATTTTATTAAAAAAAGCAACCTTTTCAACAAAATATAACAGAACATAACCAATTATCTCCTAGAACCACTACCTTAAAGTCTGAAATCCAAATAACCTTTTTGGCATTAAATGACCCACAGGGGTTGATATGCGTTAAACAACTCAAACTCAAACTCAAACATCCTACCGGTGGCGAGGGAGTTGGCTAAATACAGAGGGCATACCATCGTTGTGTAATGGTTAGCAAGGTAGTCTTGCAGATCCAATTACTACAGAATAGTGAGTTTGATCCTTGCTGGATGCCCAACACTTGTGACCTCGTGTCACATCCTACCCATCGTGAATGAGTTAAGTAAATACCTATTCTTAGAATTAGGGCATCATATCGTGATGTAATAGTTAGCAAGCTAGTCTCACAAATCCATTACTACAGAATAGCAGAGTTTGATCCCTGCTGAATGCCCCATACTTTCAACCTTGTGTCATACCCTACTCGTGGTGAATAGGTTGGGTAGATTCCTACCCTTTGAATTCAGTTTTTCATGTGTCATTTTATACTCTCTATTTTTTTTTTAGAATAACAGATTTCAATTTGTACGGATACTACCCTCTGATCTTAGCATATATAAATGATTCTGTAATTTTTTTATGGATACTATGCTAGTTAACTAAAAAAAGGGAAGCATAATGTGAAAGTATTTGCTGTAGTAAGATTATATGCTAATTGTGTTAAAAAAAAGTTTTGTTTTTGTTAATTCTATAACTAAATAGCAATAGTTTGTCTTTAGGTATTTCATTTCCATATATATATTTTTTAATTTGACTTGTTTTCTTTTTGCCACCTGACTTACCTACCACTTGCACCCTATCTCCCAACCAACCCCAGTCTCCCTACCCCAGCCTCACCCTCTAGTCTATCAATCAAGTTTGATTGATATGGCTTTGGCGGACAGGCAGGCAGGCGGCTGGCAGGAAGGTGTGCTGGCTGGCTGGCCTGGTGTGTAGTGTGACCCAGTTTTGTGAGTGATGCACTCTCCATCTCTCTCCCTCTTTGCCTTATTGCCAGCATCACAACCAGCTATGGCTGCAGCAGTAGTGGCAGTATTGGGATGAGAAAGAGGAGAACGCACCAGCATCTAAAATTCTCTCTCTCTCTCTCTCTCTCGTCTATCCTTTATATGACGCTAGTCAGGCTACTTTCTTCACCTTTTATAATCATCATGATCATCTGTTTACTTCTTCATCTTCTTCTTCTTCTTCTTCTTTCTCTCTCTCTCTCTTCTCTCTTTCTCTTTCTCTCCTTTATATGACCCATCAGGATACTTTCTTCACCTTTTTAAAATCATCATGATCATCTGTTTTCTTCTTCATCTTCTTCTTCTTCATTTTTTTCTCTCTCTCTCTCTCTCTCTCTCTTCTCTTTCTCTCCTTTATATGACCCATCAGGATACTTTCTTCACCTTTTAAAATCATCATGATCATCTGTTTTCTTCTTCTCTCTCTCTCTTTCTCTCTCTCTCTCTCTCATGACCCTATTCAGGCTACTTTCTTCACGTTTTATAATCATCATGATCATCTGTTTTCTTCTTCTTCTTCCTTCTTCTTTTCTTTCTCTCTCTCTCTCCTTTATATGACTCTATTCACAGGCTACTTTCTTCACCTTTTTAGAATCCTCATAATCATTCTCTTTTCTCCTTCTCCCCCCTCTCTCTCTTTCCTTTACCATCTTACTCATATTACTCCTGTCTCTCCTAGCATGCCTCACTTTGAGCCTCTGACTTCTCCATGAATTTCCTGCTCTTTCCTATGAAATTATATTCTTTAATAGGCAATCTGAATGTTCTTTGCAGCAGCTCCCTTCCCTTATACACTGTTCAAGTTGGAAATGGTAAAAATGATTCAACCACACTTCACATTACTAAATTACAACAACAACAACAACATCATCATCATTGACAATGATGTTGTTGTTGTTCATGATGATGATGATGATGATTTTTTGTTAGTTTTATATTGAGCCTCTCTCTTTTTCAAATTACTCGTAATCTGGACAGCAATATAAAAGAAAAATTGATATCGGAAAAAAAAATTTGAATGAATAAAATTTTTTAACATTTCAATTTCAATTTTAAAAAATTATTAATGATTTCTATTCTTGCTTTGTGCTTACTGGTTTAACACATTTTTTTAAAAAGTAATTATACTTACTAAAATCATTTTATCAAAAACAACACTCTACAATATTATATATATATATATATATATATATATATATATATATATATAATATATATCATATTAGTCTGAATCTTGTTAAAAGCTACTTTGTTTCACATTCCTATAATTTAATTGGTTCTGTATATTATATGTATATATAAGAAATTTGAAAAAACAAGTGTTCCGAAAATGAGGTGAATTTATTTATCGACACTTAAACGTTTCGGTTTCTTTAAACCTTCATCAGGATGTATTAAGGGGTGAAGAAATTGATGGATGTTTTATAGATGACAGGAGATAAAAAAATCTATAAAAAATCCATCAATTTCTTCACCCCTTAATACACATCCTGATCAAGGTTTAAAGAAACCGAAACCTTTAAGCGTCGATAAATAAATTCACCTCATTTTCGGAACACATGTTTTTTCAAATTTCTTAATATTGTCGGATTTATTTCCATATTTACTCCCATATATATAGAACATATAAGAAGTAATATTACATAATATGCAACATATTCTATTACTTATATCTCACTTTGTATATCCACATATATAAGACACTGCGTACATGCACTAATATATATATATATATATATATAAACTGGCTGATACCGACTTTAGGCCACCCCGACGACTTTACTTTTACTTATATATATATATATATATATATATATATATATAATGTTTCACTTTCATAGAACAGGCATATACTACCATTTATCTTTGGCAGATGGCCAGAGAATGACCACTTTCATCTTAAGTAAAGCATGCAGCTACTCTGATCCGAGGTAGGAGTGCTGATCCATATTTAGATATCACTTTTGATGAGTACTATATATATACAAATTTTTCTAACCCAGTAAAATTTATAAAGGCCATGTTTAAAGTTTATAATTTCAAAAAAATTTCTTTGTTTCACTAAAAAATAAAGAAAAACTGTGAATAAAATTAAGTTTTTATAGTTTTTTTTTTAACAAAATAAAAGAAAAAAGCTATGATGATAAGAAAATTTTAAGTGTACAAATATCCCTTTATACAAAATATGAATTAAAACCTTCTTCCATATTGGATGTAAAATTAACTTTTTTGGCATCTACATAAAAATTATCAAGAACTAAATCTAAAAGTTTTCCTGAGTTTCATTATCTCCACTTACTTTTTAAATACATTCACTCTAGAAGAAATACACTTATATTTTGAGACAAATAGCAATACTGTTATTTGTCTGTATTTTTGAGATACACAGGGAGCACCTAAGGAAGGCCGGAGGATACAGTAACTGAAACATTGTGTTTATACATACCACAATAAAGATGAGGACAAGTCCAAAAAATCAAAATTATTCAGCAATACTATTATTTATAATGGTAATAATTACTTAAAATTTGAGACAAACAATAATACTATTATTTATAATTACTTACATTTTGAGATGGACAACAATACTATTATTTATAATGGTAATAATTACTTAAAATTTGAGACAAACAATAATACTATTATTATAATTACTTACATTTTGAGATGGACAAATACTATTATTTATAATGGTAATAATTACTTAGATTTTGAGAATGGACAACAATACTATTATTTTATAATGGTAATAATTACTTAGATTTTGAGATGGACACAATACTATTATTTATAATGGTAATAATTACTTAGATTTTGAGACAAACAACAATACTATTATTTATAATGGTAATAATTACTTAGATTTTGAGACAAACAACAATACTATTATTTATAATGGTAATAATTACTTAGATTTTGAGACAAACAACAATACTATTATTTATAATGGTAATAATTACTTAGATTTTGAGACAAACAACAATACTATTGTTTATAATGTTTATAATTACTTACCTTTTGATACAAACAACAATACTATTGTTTATAATGTTTATAATTACTTACCTTTTGAGACAAACAGTAATACTATTATTTATAATGGTAATAATTACTTACCTTTTGAGACAAACAGTAATACTATTATTTATAATTCTAAAAATTTAAAACCTATAGTCAACTTATCAAATTAACTCTCTGTTCTATTAATATTTTTTCTTTTTTTTTTTTTTTTTCTCTTTTGAGATGAATCGCTAATTACCCAAGTTTAATTGAAGCTCAAATTTAAGATTTCATCTCCCCATTACTCATCAGTATAAAAACTAAGGGGGAAACATATCAGCTGGTTCCCCCATGACATATCATTTTGAGCAACCAGGATATGGAAGAAAAGCTCATTTCCCCTTTCTCAAGTTCTGACAGTTTCCACATTTGATACACAGGTAACCATTAATCAATCAGCTCACCTATAAGGTTGCTGCCTGTGTCACTCTTTATCATCATCTTAACATCATCAATTTCCTCTTTTTCCTTCTCCTTTTGATCTATATAAAAAAATAAAAAAATGAAAAAAATCCAAGCCTCCTCCACATATGCCTTATCAAAATGATAGTGAATACTTCAATACTGATTTAAGTTTTTTTTATTTTAAATTCCATATTTAGTTTGTCTTTCCCAGTACAAAATTTTGGTCTTGAAATATACATTGTTTTTTTTTCTTTCTTCTCCCCTCTCTTTCTTTTTGTCTCTCCCCCACCTCTCTCTCTTTCTCTATCATTTCTCTATATTTTTTCTTTCTTTTTCTCATTTCTCTGTTTCTTTCTTGTTTCTGTCTCTTTTTCTCATTTCTCTCTCTTACTCATTTCTTTCTTTCTCTCCCTCTCTCTCTTTCTCTCTTTGCTCTTCTCTATCCTCTCTCTTTTCCCTTTTTTCTATATTTTCTTTTTGTTCTCTCTTTCTTGTTTCTTTCTTTCTAATTTCTCTCTCTTGTTCCTCTCTCTTTCTCTTTTCTCTCTTTCTCTTTTCTCTCTCTCTCTCTCTCTCTCTCTCTCTCTTTTTTCTCTCCCCTCTTATTTTTCTTTCATCTTCAAATTAGACAAGAAATAGCTGTCAGACATTTGACCTAACCATTCAAATCTAAAATATGTCCAATCAAACTTGGTGCAAAAAAACTTTTTTGTGTTCAAACATGAATGAAAATTTAGAATTTTTTATTTTTTATTTCTGTTTCTATGATTCTCTAAAAACAACTTACATGATTTAACAACAATTACAAGAACAACAACAACAAAGACCTAACCAACTTTCTTATTTTTTTGAATGGATTTTCATAAACCCTTTTTTTCTAATGCCCAACATCCGCATTTATATTTATCATTAATACCAATCAAGTGACTTATGTTTAATGAACTTAAGATATATTATCAACCAGAGGAATTTTCAACTTAATGCTAGTCTATAGTATTCAAGGCTGACATTAATTATATAATTGTAGCTTTGTTAACTTAATATTTGTTTTGTCACATTTTCTTAACTGTTTAACCACTGCTGTTTAGGTAGACTTTTTATGTGCTAAAAAAAAAACTATTATTTTTTCTTCTCCTTGATCTGACAGGGCTAATAGATCTCAGGCTGAATGGAGGTTGAATTGTGAACCTTATGACCTTTATTCTGTTTGGTCAATGATTTCTTCTTTGGAATTATAACTTTGTATATATAACTGAGAAGGAAACAAATTATTAATTTATGTTTCTTATAGATCTTGTCTTTGTAACACTTGGAGCCTGAATTGTGAACCTTATGAACTCTGTTCTATTTGGTTAATTGTTTCTTCTTTCTATTTGAGAAGGAAACAACTTATTATTTTATGTTTCCGCATTTACGTAAACCTGTTCACATAAAAGCATGTATATTGATTGATGATTATATATCACTTAAGTCATGATGTGTCCAAACATTTATTGGGCAGTTCTAAGTGAAATTAGATTTGCTACCTTTCCATCTGGACAAACAATATTGACTCTTTCCAATGGTCAATTATTTGCACACCTACTGGGGAAAAAAACAAAACCCAAAGAAAGCTTCTATTGTATACACTATTTGAAAACACTGGTATACTAATTGACATTACTGTCACGTCATACTGAAAGCACTGGTTCCCACTAGATCACCGAAGTTAAGCTGTGATGAACCTGTTCAATACTTAATTAATTAACTCTTAACATCCTGTTGAGAATCTTATAAGTCCAGAGTCCAATTCCTATTAGGATTTATCAATAAATGGCTAAAAATGGCATTTTCATTTAAAGTTACCTATTATTTCCCATAAATCAAAGACTGCTAAATATGTTTAATATTACATTTAAACAAAGGCTATCATTTGGGGTGGATTAGGAAAACAAATGTGACTTCTGGCCGGGTGGAATGAGGTGGTATAGGATGTTAAGAGTTAAACAAGGTACTTGATATAAGCAACTTGATTCCTTTGTTTATCAAAATGACTTGATTCGGCATGAATGACCCAATAAAGAGTTGATATACCGTAAAGCAATACAATAAAAAAAAAAACAACTAGCTGACATAAAAACAATAACAAAGTGTTCTGGGGTGGGGGGGTCTTCTAATGACCCACAACAACAACTTTTATTGCTTATAACGTAGACCAGGGGTGCCTAATATGTCAATTGTGATTGATCAGTAGATTGCAAAGATAGTGCAGTTAGATTGCATGGCATTAAATATAAAATTATTTCCTTTAAATGTTAACTTATTATCAGAGTGAT
This sequence comes from Doryteuthis pealeii, assembly GCA_023376005.1. Lineage (NCBI taxonomy): Eukaryota > Metazoa > Mollusca > Cephalopoda > Myopsida > Loliginidae > Doryteuthis > Doryteuthis pealeii. The sequence continues at coordinate 68,788,553 of CM042140.1, read as the reverse complement.
CCTTTTTTTTTATTCTGGTAAAATACCCATTAAGAAAACTTTATCAGATTGTTTTTAAATAATATAAAACCGAAAAAAAAAATTCTATTCAAATTTCTATCTTTTCACATGTGGTGTAATGGTTATTGCTGTAGGAAATAGACATGTCAACACAAGTTAAAAACCTAGACAAGGCTGTTTGCATTTCACATAGCACTAATACCTTTGGGAAAGGTATGCATTCAACTATTTTCCTCCCAGCTATGAATAATAGTGGGGCAGACTGAGTTCTTTAACCTTGGTTAGGCAACCTGTCTATGAGAAAGAAAATTTGGAATTTAGACCTGTTAGACACTGTTTAAGAAATTGACCTTGTGTCACATCCTAGTGGGGTTGGTAAATAAATATGCTTATCTTTTGACTTTTGCGGAAAAAAACATATGGTCTCATAAATATTTATCACTGAAAACTTTTAAAATGTTTTCCGAAAAATGAACACACCGAGTTTCCAAAATAAAAGTTTTGTACACAGTAAAGTAGATTAATGAGCCAAGTCATATCTTGTAGAAATTTTTACTTATAAAGATGAAATAGCCATTTCCATTCAATATGACATCTATGTTCAGCATATTTTTCAAATTTATATTATGAATATCTAGTTTTGCATGTTGATCCTTTGAATTTTTTTTTTTTTTGATTATTCTGCAACCTTGGAAAATATTTAAAAAAGAATAAAACTAAATAATGAGATCAACTTAAAACACATACAAAAAAAACCTCCAAAAAACCCTGTCCATATTTCTACTGCAATATCCCAACTGGAAAATGGTTTCTCTTTTCCATATTCACAACTTCTTGTGCTAGATATATATTCCCTTCAGTTGCAGCTGACATAGCTAATCACGATGTCTCTTTACATATGCGAACACATACATTCGCATATTCGTATTATTTGTATACATACCTTTCACTTGAACAGAACAAGAAAAGAAAGAAAGAGAGAAAGGTGTTTGTGACAAAATCTCTAAACACCGAGATTTGTGGCTGACAAATCCTTTACTATTCCCAGTTGCTAGTCATAAAGAGTGGCCATTTAGACAAGACTTGCAATGAGTAAATATACTGACGACAGTTTGGCACCATCTTTCTTAGACAAATCCAAGAACTATTCCTTGTGGTATAGAACACTGTGAGATATGAAAACAAACCTTTTTTTCTTCCTGTGACAAGTGGTTTTAGAATCTTGTTTTCCCACTGGGCTTGAATATTCCTTGGTAAAAAAAAAAGAAGAAAGAAGTTTCCCCCAAAAAACTTATGGTCATCTCTTTGGCAGGTGTATAATCTTTGTCATGTATTGTATACACAATCAGCTTCATTTAAAACTCTTATCAAAAACTGAGCTACTTTGAAAACAACATTCATATAAAAGAAGAACAAAAAAAAAAAAGAAAATTTCTTTTTATTTGTAATGCAGTCATTGTTCCCCAAAGTTTCTCTTTCTTTATTTCGACTTCTTATTTGTAATTTTTTTTTTTGCTTTTGTAAGTCTTTTTTTTTTTTTATTATCATTATTATTTTCTATTTTGTTAGTATCTTTTAATTAAATGTTTGAAAATTGAACATCAATGTGTGTGTGTGTGTATGTGTATTTATTTTTTTCTTATTTTTTTCTTACAATACATTTTTAACTTTTTGTCAAAAAAAAAAAAAGAAGTTATTTGGAACCACACTTCTGATTATATTTTACTCCCTTAGCAATTGGTTTGGCAAGACTTTTCTTTTCTTTTTCTTTGGTCCTGAAAAAACAATACAATTTTAAAAAAAAATCTTTTTATATGATTAGAAACATTCTAGTTGCTAGCATTTTTCTCCTTCAATAATCTGAAATGTTTTGAAAGCCAGAATTGATTTTAAACAAATGTCACTTGTCAACATTGTTTCTATCTTTTTATCTTAACATTTTTCAATTCTACAAACATAACTTACTTAAGTATTAGCAAATTATCAGTTTTTATTTTAATTCAAATTTTCTTGATTCTACTTTAAAATATTATTCATTATATAATGATAATAATAATAATAATAAAAAGAGTCTGGGTGAATTGGAGATTAGAGTAAGAATTAAGACCATCTAAACTACTGTTTGTTAAAAACGAAAAGATGGACAAATACTTAGACCTTGCCAGAGAGCCCCCCAAAAAAAAGTGGAATATGAGGGTGAAGGACATACCAATTGTAGTTGGTGCACTTCGAACAGTCCCCAAGGGTTTGGAAAAGAACTTAGTCTCAATTCTTCCTCTGATTTTCAATTCCTCTATCTAAACAATAACACTGTTATGATCAGCTAGAATACTCAGAAGAGTCCTGAAGACTTGAGGAGACTTTCTGTCACTCAGACTCCAGTGAATAACTACTAGCTATTGCTGGTATGAAAAACTCACAAAGAGTGATATAATGATATATCTTATTCAAAATCCTACTTTAGTTTAAAACTTTTTGTTATTGAATATTTTGTTACATTGATGCCTGAATAGTCTCTACATTAAATATAAGTAATGTCGTTGGGGTGACTTAAAGTCAGTATCAGCCAGACAGCGAGGGAGTCTATCCCTTTTTCACTTGCGCTAGACCAATGAGATTGTTTTTAGCATCTGAGGTGAAGCGCCACACCTACCACCAGCTTCTCACTTTACTGTACAGATCCCTGTACTACTCATACGCAGAGTGGACGAGGGCCAGTATCGAACCTGGAACCTTGAGGTTCCAAGCCGAACACTCTACCAACTGAGCTTAACTAAATAGACAATATTCTTTCATTAGCATGTGAACAAAAAATTAAATATGTTCTTGTCTAAATCACTACAGATAATTTCTAAATGGCAACAACGCTATAATAACAACATCCACAATAAACTCTTCCTAATCAAACCCACTTTGGGAGACTGGAGACCAACTTTAAGAAAGTCTAGAAAAGAACAAGTCATTGTGTCCCAATTACGTATTGGTCACACAAGACTAACGCACTCCGATATACTCAAACAAGATCAACAACCACAGTGTGAAACATGTCAAACACTTATTCATGGAATGCAGGTTTTTTGCTCACATCAGAAACCGTTATTTTAATGCAAACTAATATTATTTACTTAGAGTTGGAAAGAGAATAGTTGGATGCATACCTTTCCCAAGGGTATTAGCGCTATGTGAAATGCAAACAGTTTCACCCAGGATTTGAACCTGTCAACATCTGAAAAATAAGTTGTATAAAATGTGATAACATCAGCAACACACAGGATTTGTGAAATTGTTTAAAGAAATGCTAGAATATTAATGACTCTTTTTCAAACAATCTGAAAATCTCTATCAAAAGTTTTCAATACTAAATTTCAATTGACTTTTTATGTTAGTATACTTTACTTAATACCTACCTTGTTTTTTAGGAAACCTGTGTCCAGTGGGTTTCAGCCATTGGACCAGTAAGATATTTAATATCAGTGTGATCCTAGTGGGGCTATCCCCACCCCAGGCAGTATCTACCCCCTTGTCTGAAAAGGGCAGGGCTGGGTTTATTGCTCAGTGACTGAGGTACCTCAAAAGAAGAATCACAATGGGATTCACACAATTTTTAAACAGTTGAAAAATTTCTGGAAGAGCAAAGAAAATTGAACTTTTTACTTGTCATATTTTTTCTTTTCTCCCATCTTATTAATCCGAGGACAATTTCTTAGGCTACACAATATCATTTTGGAAGTCTGAAATATACACATCTTGCTCAGTCATGGGAATCATTTCCTTATGTGATTGGTCCCATGTTTTAACCCTTGTTTTTATTCATCATTCTAAGTTTGATACCATATTGTCCTAAACCTTTTCTCTACTATATATATATATATATGTTATGGTAATTTACCATGCACGCATCAACTCTTCCAATGATAAATAGCAGCAGGTTGTGCACTTAATCAAGAGTTAATATTTCAGCGGATAGTTGCTAAGACTACCTCACGAGTTACCTTCTCATTTGTATATGTTTGTACTACAGTTCTTTGTTAATATATTTGTTTAACTCATTTCCTCTTTTGTGTCTTTATTCTGGCCCCTAACCAGGCCACAACAATATATATATATATAATGTTGTCATATGTATATTGTATATATATGTTAATCATTTTGGGACATTATCTTTGCTCACAAGTTTATGGCTTAAGTAGGTTTCCATATATTAGCATTTCTGGTCACAAGTCATGGCTTTGATATGTGTCAGTATGACTGATATTGCCTACAGGTTATGGCTCTGATTAGTTTCTCTGTATTAATATATTGGTCACAGGTTAACTTTAAAAGAATTCTATGTATTAGCAATACACCTGTAAACTTAATATATAAGTTTTTTTTTTATATCTTATTTATGAATGTTTTGTTTATTTACCTCATAATAAAATTTTAGCTGTGATTTATGTTTTTCATTTGTTGGTTGGCAAGAGTCTGATTTGTAGGCACATAAGTGTTTGTGTTTGAGTGTGAGCATCTGTGCCTTTTGTAGTCTGTCTATGTTAGGACCATCAAAAGAAGCAGTTGTAGACTACCATTAGTTTAGTTGTTGGCTGGATGAAGGAAAGAATTAAAGCATGCCTGTGTAACTATGTGCTACCTTCAAGCCAGTTAACATGCAGCTGCAGACTGGCACATAGAATTTTACAAGACCAGATGCTGTGTGCTCTGGCAAGGGTGGGTACACAGATCTTCTTCTTTCCATTAATTACATTTATTGATTGAGGGCGGGGGATGGGGCTAAATGAAGAAGAAGAAAAAGAAGAAGAAGAAAAAGAAGGCAACTTTTTGGTAAACTTGTTTTAACAATACTGGGACACTTTGAACATTTACACCCCCTTCCCCTCTTTTTTCTTTTTTTTTTTCCTCTGTTTTATCTAATTTTTTTTCTTTCTACTATTTCTTTTTACTTTTCTTTTTTATATCATTCAATCTAACTTTTTATCTTTCTCTTTCCAACTGTAATCTTTTCTTTTTGAATTTCTCTTTTATTTATTCATCTTCTCTCTCCCTTTTTCTCTCCCTCCCTCTCTTTTTCTCCCCTCTCTCTCTTCCTCCACCCCCTCCTCTCCCCCTTCCCCCCTCTCTCTTTTGGTATATTTTCTCTTTACCTCTCTACATTTATCAAATGTCTTCAAATCTTTCTTTCTTTCTTTCTGCTCTCGTTTTGTTTTCTTACTTTCACTTCTACTTTCACTTTTACTTTCACATCTATTTTCTGCTTGTCAGCCTCCTCATCTCTCTTTTCTCTTACTCATGTGATCCATATCCATCACCTCTTCTTTTTATGCTACTACTTTCTTAACACATTTTCCATTTTCCTTCCTTCTTCCTACATTTCATCCTTGTCATATCTTCTTTTTTTTTTTTTTTGATAAATTCTTATTTTATTCACTCCTTGAACTTCTTTTTCAGTTTCTTTACAAACACCTCAACCCTATTTTGCTCCATATATTTCTCCTCTCTTATAATATATATAATATATATATATATATATATATAATTTTTCCCCTTCCCACTTCTGATACACCTTCTGTCCTCCCCCCTCCACACTTCTGATCCACCTTCTGCGCCACCTCCCCTTACACTCTACTTCTCTCTATTTTTATCAACCATTTTCAGGACATCAAGTTTCTGCCAACTGATCTACTGATCCCCATCCTGTCACCCACATGCAGCTTACTGTATTTGCAGCCAAAACTCTGCAACTGCACCATACGTGTGCATGCACACGCACACACATACACGTCAGGCTGTCTGCTGAGATTTTTTTTCTTTTTCTCATATCACCTTGTATTGAATGATAACTCGACAACAGTTTCCATGTTGGGGGAAAATAGACTTATCTCTCTTACCCACTCTATCATTTTTACATACCTTATGCACATTCTACCTACTCACCCACCCACCCATCTTTGTGCTTGGCTACCTGCCTCATCTTTTTCTTCATCTTTTTCTTCTTCTTCCATTAACTTATTTCATTCTAGTGTTGTTGGAAAAATGATTTTTTTAAAAACATGTTCGTAAAATCTTTAGTGATATTTAGGACCTTTTATTTTATGTCTTTAGATCATATATGAATTATTAACTCTGTCCAACAATAGTTGTTACTTTTCCATATATAATATATATATGGATGGATGGATGGTATCAAGTGTTTCCTTGATAGGATTCAACTAAAATTGAGAACTCAATCATACATATAAAGACTTACATATATATTTGTATATATTTGGATTATTATAGATAAATATTCATTTATTCATATATATAAGTAAAGTCCTAATGTCTGTATCAGCCATGCAGCGAGAGTCTATCCCCTTTTCACTAGCACTAGACCAAGGAGATTATTTTAGTGTCTGAGGTGGAGCACTACACCTACCATCAGCTCCTTACTTTAACGCATATGCTGAGTTGGCGAGGGTGGGTATCAAGCTAGGAATCTTGTGGTTTCTAGTCAAAAGCTCTACCGACTGAGCTAACCCGGCACCTAGATGCTAATAGGTACACATCCTGCATCCCTGATGCACAAAAATCTTAAAGGACGCAGTAAAATCATATCCATGTGTCCCAATGTTTTTTTTTCTTTCCTCACTATTTCAAGCTAACTGTAAATACATTTCAATAATTTCTTAGAAATGAATTACACAGGATAGGTTACAAGGTAGAAGTTAGACAGCTTTAGTTGGGACCCATAAATTTTTACAGGGACTCAAAAGCAAATATGCGGGTCCCAGGACGCACTAAATCAGAAAGCTATCAGCATCACAGTATATATATATATATATATATATATATATATATATTATATATACAGACACTAAATTTAAGAATTATGGGACAGATACATTCTTTATACAGAAAGGTACTGGGTGGAATAAAAAGTAAAATATCTCAGCTTCAGGGGGTAGAGGACTTCTTCCCCCATGCAGCACAGCACCTACCTTCTGATCTAAAGGAGTAAGGACTATGTTATTGCTAGTTACCCATAAGGGGGGGGGTGTTGGTTGAGCTGAGTTTTTGTTGGCACCACCCACTAAGAAGATTTTTTCTCATGTGACTCCCCACACCATACTGACCTTATCTCATATCCCAAAAGTAGAGAATTGGCTAAATATTTTCTTGTCTTTGATGAAATATTCAATTTGATTTCACTGACATTTAATCTGTCTATATATAAATAAAGTTTCAATATATATGTGTATGCGTTTATATATATATATATATATATATATTATAAAGTTAAGTAAGTTGGTGGAGTCTATCCACTTTTCAATAGCACTAAATCAAGGAGATATTTTTTTCTGAACTGAAGCACCACACCTACTGTCAGTTCCCCATTTTATCACACAGATCAGATTACCTAAGTTGTGCTATTCATTCACTGAATGAGAATATGAGCTATACACAAACAATTATTAAATCAACAAAAACACCATATCATAGCAAGGTTTCTGTTAGAATGATACATTAAAGATTCCCCGACTTAAAGACTAAAGCAGTTTCCAGTCCAATTTGTTAGAGAATGATAATTTTGTCAGTTTTATGTTCACACTTAGCATTATTTATTAATCATCCAAATTCTTGATATAATGGAGATGACTAATTAGAATCATTTATTCCCTTCCTAAATGGAAGCATCAATATCATCATGGATTGACTTTACACCTGGAACCCAATAAGTTTATGGGTCATCTAGTTTCATTTAAAGTTATAATCGAGTCAAAACGTGTGATATGAAGCAGAAATTGGATATATCACTTTTTGGGCTTTTTCTCTCTCTCTCTCTCTCTCTCTCTCTCTCTCTCTCTCTGTATGTATGTATGTATGTATTATATATTATGTGTGTGTGTGTGTGTATATATATATATATATATATATATATATATATATAATATACTAACTTATATGTGCATGTGTTCATCTCTGTGTGTATGTCTATATACATATATGTATATGTTTGTGTGTACATGTGTTTATCTCGATGTGTATGTGTGTATGTCTATATATATGTGTGTGTGTGTGTATATATATATATATATATATATATAATATATAATATATATATATGTGTATATATATATATATATACACACACATGTATGTGTGTATGTCTCTCTCTACATATATATATGTGTGTGTGTGGGGGGTTGTATTTCACACATAGCTGCACTCAGACACATGTATAATTTTTTTAAAAAAGTTATAGAATTAATGCTAATGCTTTGGATAGGTGGAGGGTTGTAAATGTTTGGTGTAGGGGGTGTGGGTGGGTGGTGGTAGGGGTGGGGGTAGTAGTGCACATCTATTGAACTCCAGTGAACTTGCCATGCATCTAGGCTGGTTTCTTGCTGTGATGGTGGTGCTGCTGTGCATCTTTCTGTTATTAATGCATTACCAGCCAACTAATTGCGTCCTGACAGATTCCAATGTCAGCATGGAACAAGCTGCATACTATGCTCTTTCCTCTTAGTAGTATCCCACTGCTGTATCACTGCAGCTGCCGCTGCTTGTATCTCCACTGCTACCACTAGTGAGTGATGCTAGCGGTACTGTGATAAGGATGCTCAAGATGATGCTGGTGGTAGTGGAGGTGGGGAAGGCAGTGGTTGTGGTGATGCTGCTGCTGCTGCCGCTGTTGGTGATGGTTATAGTGATGAGGGTGATGTTGCTGGCCCACGCCCTCTGACCTTGTCAAAGCTATTGATTCACTCTGTGTAAACATGTTACCTGCTGAAATATGAACTCAGCTACCCCCCACGCACACACTCGGTGGAAAAAGGATCCTGTTAGCTATGACGTAATTCTGTTAGAACTTTTGTATCTCACTGACCTTGAGATTCATGAAAATTTATCCCCCAGTTTTTTTTTTTTTGTATTTTTTTTTTTGACCTTGTTTGGTTAAATCATAAAATCTGCCTGCCAAAATTACAGTAGCATGTTTTGGTTACTTATTAAATCTAGTGTAAAATCTAACTGGCCACTTGTTTGTTCCGAAGGTTAAGTGACATATTTTTCTAGTTTCTTATACTTTCTAAGATAAACATAGTTAGTTTTTCTTTTTTTTTTTTAAATGAAGTATAGAAAAAAAATGTTGAAACTCCAGATAAACTTGTAAAATCTTGTATATTAGAAATTATGAATCATTCATTAGTAATGTTTATGGTACTTTTTAAAATTCAAAAAAACAAAAATTAACCCTGCACCCCTCTATGAGGGTAGGCTAAAAAGTTTATAAGCTGATGTCATATCTTCTGTTAATAACTTTTTTAACCAATAGGGCCCAAGCACTGCAACACTGATGGAGGAAGTTTAAAAAAAAAATTTTTAATTTAAGATTAAAAAAAAAAAAAAATGAACCCCACACTCCTCTATGAGGGTAGGCTAAAAAGTTTATAAGCTGATGTCATATCTTCTGTTAATAACTTTTTTAACCAATAGGACCCAAGCACTGCAACACTGATGGAGGAAGTGTGTGGACCGCACAAATTCACATTTGGTTACATTCAATGAGAGTATCTTGGTCAGCCAATGAAATTTGTACACAGGATGAATTTCCAATTTCAGATCAATTTTTTTTTTTTTTTTAAAGAATCAGACTAAACTTTTTCTTAGTTTGGGGAGTTAGTCTAAAGTTGGTCTGACAAAGGGGATTTCCCACCAGATACTTTTCTAAAACTACTAAGACCGCACGGTATATGACCAATTAACACTGTGACTATTGACTTCTAAGTAAGAAAAAAGTTAATAGTAATAAAGTAAAAGTATTTCCTCATTGTTTTTTTTTACTATGGACAACTATGGGTAAATAATAAGAAAAATGGGTTCTTTGGCCTTGCTTAGGCAACCAATCTAGGAGATAGAAAGCTCTAAATTTAAATCAGCTTTACACTGTTTTAGTTGTTTATCAATTCACTAAAAATTGGACATGAATGGAAAATATTATGGGCCTAAAAGTTAAAGTGTAAACTAAAATGATTTCTTTGATCTTTTTATTACATCGCATTCAGGTCATTATTTCTCCAAGTGAGGATGTATTAGATATATTAATAAAGGATAAGCTCTCAGTAAGACTTGAACTCATGTCTACTTTTGCCCCAAGGAAGCCTGTTTATCCCTCTCAGCTGCTTTACCAATAAAGCTATGTGAGCAGTTAGTATTATAGAAGCCTAATTCACACCTATAACTAATCTTTTACTTCATCTCTCAATCTGTCAGGAATGCTTAAGGTTAAGAATTTTCTTTAAGATATATTACTATATTAATAGGTTGGAGTGGCCTATTGTCAGTATCAGCTAGATAGCAAGGGGGTCTATCCCCTTTTTGCTAGTGCTAATGAATTTACTGACCATAGAAAGTTTTTTTTTTTTCCTTTTTTTTTGCGCTGGAGTGTGTGCTATTTAAGATTTTACTTGTTAAGCAAATGACTGAAGTTAGGATGTTTATTGGGAATATTATTGACTTAAAACTTTTGAGTGTAAATTTTAAAAAAAAAAAGCTTTAATTCTAGACAAATTAAAAATGTTTTTAGAAATTTTTTTTTTTTTTTTTTTTGTTGTTTTTTTTTTCCTTGATTATTTAAGATATCTTACTATACGGGTATGAAACTATTCTGCGTATGATGTCAAACTGCTTCTAATGGTGAAGTTCCAATTCTGTAGCTCTGGGGAGTGTGGAGTACCACTTCATTGCCATCACTCCCAGTTCAGATCCACTCTGACCCACAGTGGTAGTATTTATAAGGGTCCCATTTATGAGTTAAATAGAAAAAATATTAATTTAAAAATATGTTTAAAAAAAAATTGAATGCACATTAAGAATGAATAAACAAAACATCTTTGGCATAAAATAAACCAACAAGGGTTGACATGCCACAAAATCCAACCAACCAACTATATTAATACAGTGATCATGAAAGCTGTGAAATCTATCCCAAGGTCACTAATTAATTGGGAGTATAAAGTGGTTGACAAGTGAACTTAGATGATCACTACCTTGCAACCACAATTTCTCCCTCACTCCTTTTTTTTCTTCTTTTTTTTCTAATCTGTATTGTTATCCAATCATCTCATAATTATTGTCAGCTATTCTGTGGTTAAAGGATTTAGACGTCAGCACTCATATTCTGACATTTACTGATTGTTGATACTTATGTGATAAATAAATTAAAGAATTAATCCATTTTTCATGCATGTTTTTATCCTTTCAGTTAAAGGGTGGAATGTCTTGTTTGTTTGTGTGTATGTGTGTGCATACATATATATATATATATGTTTGTATCTGCATCTCTCTGGATTAACACTACTTAATTTTTACGCGTTCATTATAGATGTCACCTATCTGAACTCCCCCCCCCCCCCCGCGGCTATTGGATACTATCATTATTCCTTATACTTACAGGCTTTCCTTTTTGGGGACCTCGAGGCAGGGGGTGGGGTAAACTACATTGTCTGGTTGGTAAGGATTATAACTGCAAATGTACAGATTGATCCAAACGTCTCATTTTTTTTTTCAAATCAAGACAAAAGCTTCTTGACACACATGTTCATATACTTTTAAAATTTGAGCACCTGCTCTTTTTTTTTTTTTTTCATCTATTAATAATGGAGATTCACTTCCGGTTTTTGTCTGTAACAAAAATTACGTCACATTACCCAAAATCGTCATAACATAGAATAAATACACTCAAAATTTGAACATGCAACATTAGACAGTCCTCATTGTTTTTTAAAACAAGTTTTAATAAATACATGACTGGTATTATATATCTGTATATAGTTTGTTTTATTTTAATACATATTTAAAGTTTACATTTCAAATCGTTTTATTTTTTAATCTTTTAATGAATTTGATGATTTTACTTACTTCGGGTACAAACTCGCTGACTTTGAATTTTTTACTCCCACCCCTCAGGCTAATGTTTCAAAAATCTATTTTTACATCGCCCGGAGGGTGTTTTTTTATTGTGTACTAGTAATAATAATAATAATAATAATATGCAGTTTAGATACTAAAGACTGTTCAGTCCAAATTGGTAGTGGTGCTCATTGAAGTAAAAAAAAAAAAAAAAAAAAAAAAAAATTCCCCACATTCTGATTATTTAAAAAATCTGCAGGATCTGATATACTGTCTTCCTTTGTTTAATGGCATATCAACCTTTGTAGAGTTATTTAATGCCCAAGCTATTCATGTAAGGCTATTAGTCTGAAAGTGAATGTAATAGTGTAACTTGAGTTTGAACTTCCTTAACATGAAGTTGCAGTCTAGAACGTCAGCCACATCAGCCATAGGGACTCTCCTTGAATATCATTTGTCAGAAAGAAAAGTTTTTATGAGTTTTGTGTTGCCCTTTTGTGATCCCGCTAGAAATTTATTTGTACAGGCAAAGGAATATTAATACTGTATTGTACGACTGTTATATCTCTCTGGTTAAAAATGAGACTATTCAAATCACCCATGATGAGATGTAAAAATGTAATTCCTGATTATCTGGTATTGCTTATCTGATGAATTCTTATTTCTTAAGAGTGTTGTCACCTCAGCTAAATTATGGACCATTTTGTTTTCATTAGAAAGAAAGAAAGGGTAGAAAAAGGACATACTACACAGAAAAAACATAAGGGAGAAAAAAGAGAGAAGGGGAAGATAGAGAGAAGGGGTGAGCGCCTGGGAGTGATAATGATAATCTGTTTCAATAGAAAAGAAAGAAAGAAAAAAAAAGACTGAGAGAGTTAAATCAAGATTATTATACTTTTTACATACTGAACTATTTTGCGATAGCTCTTAAGTAAACATATCAACTGTTGTAATAATTGAATTATCATAGTGTGATATACCCACTGGTCCTGCTAGTGATATTTAATGTGTATATATATTTACTTTGTAGTTAATTGTTTTATTTTTGTAGTTTCATCTGGACGTACATACACACACACCAACTGCCATTATATATACTAGCAAATATATGCACCCTCCGGGTGCAAGTATTTAAGTTTTAATATAATAAAATATCATGTTAAATTAGAAAGGCTAATGAAACTGAATAAGAATTCAGATAAAAATATTTGGAACAGAGGGGGTATGATTGAAAAATAGAACAACTTTGAAACTAACTCTTCCATCATTTTCCCTTACTCCCGTCTTTCATTGGTAAATTTTCCTAATTTAACTATTTAGTTAAAATAAGAAGTAAAGAATAAAATAACAGTTATTTTTTCTTGTTAATGGATTTCTTTTAAGATTTATCCCCGAGATTTTTGCTCATATTCATTAATATAAAACCAAACAATTAGAAATCAATAATACTAAACATATATTTATTAAAATCAAATTTTTAAGATCAATATGCAAATTAGCCTTCCAATTCACACTGTAAACCGCTATTTTCTTGTATATATATAAATACAATTGCATGTTATTAGTATGTAGATATGGTCAACAGTCTTAATGATGTAAAACAATTTTATTAATAATTGAGGTTTAAATAAAAAAATAAAATCATGGAGTATGTGATGTAAATAACAAAGGGAATTGTGACTTGAATAGTAATATAGTTTCGGTTACAGACAGACAAACCCACAATCTCCATTATAATAAGATATATATATATATATATATATATTATATATATATATATATAATGTTAAATCTTTTGGAATAGCAAAAATAAATCTATTTTCAATCCAAAATCTTCTCCCTCCCTATCTTCAATTTTTGAAATTTGACCATTTGCTTCCATTTAGGATTTTAAAAAAAAATCTTATAAAATTAGTGAGGGATGGTGGTGGAGAAGAACTCTCCATCTTATCGGTATGCTTTAACTATTGCCGTATTAGCAAGGAATACAACAGATAATGGAAGGAGAGAAATCTGTGCTGACATTCAGCATCCACCCTGGTCTTCTTCCATGCTGTGAGGATACCCCCAGGTCTTTTGTTGTCTCTGTCTCTTTTTCTCTGACCATGTGCATGTGTAATTCAGCTAATGAACAATTTCAGAGTGCAAGCTCCTGAGAAATCACACTTCATTTGTAAATAGCAAATGGAAATCTGACCTTAAAGAGGTGTCAAAATACAACTAATTAATTGTATGCTGTTCATATTGGAATCTTTCTCGGACATAATTTGGCACGGTGCATTCAAGAAAAGGCAAGATCTCAATTTCAATGTGGCCAAATGTTTTGCTGGTCTTTCTTCTCGTAAAACTAGTTGAATATTCTATAGTACCAAAAATCTATAACAATTTAAAAAGATAAGAAAATAATTAAGATTGTATCACCTATCGGGTATAGAATTACTCTATACTGAATTTAGGGATTAATGTTTGGGTTAAGATATTATTTTAAAAGCTGCCTGAGTAATATCTTGTATAAGTATATTTGACATGCACGCACACATTTTGTAATTCTAACTAATGGCAACTTTATATATAATATATTTATACACACATACAATTTAATCTCCTCTTTGTGTCAAGACATTTTGGCTAATCTATTCTAGTAAACAGATTTTGACTATTTTATTCTATGATCGCTCTAAAAATCAGATTATCTAATATTATTATATCAATTTTAATAAGTAATTAAGTAATTAAGTCACCTCCCCTTTATGTAAATTTAAAGTTTTTTAAAACTATATAAACTCCCAAGAGAACTGCAAATGTATTCAAAGTAGAATAAAGCTTACTCAAGTCCGACCGTATCTGTTCTCTTATTATTACATCAATTTTTCTTATCTGGTCTTAGGAAAGTCTAATAAAAAATATCTTTTGAGTCCATAATGCAAATATTTGTGTTGCTACATTTAACATATTAGTTCTATATGAAATGCAAATAGCCTTGTCTATGATTTGAACTTGGTTCACTGTAACCATTTCCTATAATGGTAACACCATGAACAACACCTCCATCTTATTAATAGATACGATTATAAGTTTATAGATAATGTCTCTCTGAAGGTCTTGGGGCATAAGCACCTGATATATTAATAGAATATCTTGATTTTAACTATTTGGAAATGGGTGATTTTTTTTTCTTTTCTTTTCTTACTTTCTTTTCTTTTTTTTGTTTTTGTTTTAATAAGAAAATAAATAAATGACGTTGAAAGTTGTTGTGTAAATCAAAGGCCAGATCCGTAATTAGTATTGAAAATGATCAAAAGCTTAAAATCTTTTGCCATCAGGATTGTTAATGAACTTGAAGTTTTCTGGATCAGTGGTAGTAGCTGCGGGGGTAAGGATTTAAATGAATTTAAAACTGTGTTATTTGACTTACTCGAAAAAACAAAAAAAAAAGAGAACCCAACAAAACCCGAGTGATGTCAGCCTAGATCTGACATTAACACTGACTCATCTTTCTTTAAATACAACAGATTTCTAGCATTTCATCTCGTCACAATCTGCTGTATGTGTAAAATATTATTATTTTTGTAAGAGAAAGCAAAAGGAAAGAACAGATGAGGATGAAAGGCTTCTCTTTGTGAAAGAAAGAAGAGATTTTCATCAGTCACAGTAACAGTAAACATTTATGACCTCTTGGATATTGCTGATTTTATAAGTGCACAAATGTATTTTATAGATTTGTACAAAATCTTGCGGCTGGCCAGTTATACATTTGTACTTAAAACTACTGGTCAAAAGTATTGCATAAGTTTTTTTTTTATTTATTTGGGATATTGTTTACCTTACAATGAACAAGGATTTAATGAGTGTGTTTCTCCAGACAGCACATCTCTATTGAAAGGGATAAGGTTATGGTCAATGTCTGAGATAATCTTAAAGGAGTATGGTTGAAAGTGTTGAGAGGATGTCTCTAAGCTTTTGTGTGTATATATATATATATATATATATATATATATATATAATGAAAATTTAGAGTGAGATACAAGAAATGATTTAAAAATATCAAAGATGAAATTAGTGTTGATGAATATATATATATATATAAAGATTGTTGTAGGTCCATTGAAAGAAAAAAAAGTTCCACAAAAAGGTTCGATTTTTTTCTTCAATTTAACAAAACAAAATTCAAAGCATTTTGTGAACCTTATTTTTCTTATGATATATGTAATGGTATATATATATATATATAATATATATATATATATATATATAAACCATTACACACCAGTGGACTTGTGAGTGATGGCGATGAAGAAGAGTACTCCACACTCCCCAAAGCTCCAGAATTTGAACCTCACCCCTAGATGCAGTTTAGCATCATACCCTGGACATTCATCAAAAATTGGATTAAAGATATATAAAAAAAGAAGAAGAAAATTTGATATCAAGAGCAAATAGTCTCCAGTCCGATACTCTACTGACTTTGCTAGTATTTAAGTATGAATGCTTTGTATGGGCTAATTCGATAGTTGCCGACTCATTTGGTTGAATTTTCCCTTTGGAACATACTTTGAAATGCAAATGAGCACAGATTGTAAAAGTAATTTCAGTTACAGGCTAGTAATCAATAGACAACAGTTAGATAAGTGTGCCAAATTTGATGATTATCAATAACAAGTATCCTAACAAACTGTCTTGCTCAAAACTCATTATCTGGCTTGAAAATGTTCGGCTAAGAAATCCATTCAATTGCACCAATCTGACTTATATGTTTGTTTCAAATGCCACAAGGTTTCATCATTCTTTTTATTTTTTATTTTTCCCATTATCAGAGAAACATTAACTTTCAATTAATATTTGTTTTTTTTTCAACTGGGCAAATGGTAAGAATTACTATTGTGGGGAGAGAGAGAGAGAGAGAGAGAGTATTTTATTTGTATATCGGTGGTCGCAGATCAATTTATATAATAAGAGATTGACTTGAAAGTGCATATAATATTGCTTTCTTTTGGGTTAATTCTTAACCTTTATTCAGATATCTGACCCCCCTGTTAAAGGTCAGCAGAGTGTCTTATTGTTGGTATCAGCCGGACAGCAAGGAGTCTATCCCTTTTTGTTAGCGCTACACCAGGGAGATTGTTTTTGCATCAGAGGTGGAGCACCACATATACCATCGGCTCCCCTCCCCCCAAATAGTCAAGAAAGCCCTCTTGCTTTGTCGGTGTCTTACATGTATAGCTTGGTCAGTTTAGTGAGGTGGGATGTATGCATGGACTAAGGCAAAAATCCCCTGCTTTCCATAACCAGTGTTACATCAGTAACAGGAGATTGTTTTTGCATCTGAGGCGGGGCACCACACCTACCATCAGCTCCCTTCCTCCCAAATAGTCAAGAAAGCCCTCTTGCCTTGTTTGTATTAGTATCTTACTACATCCACTTTGGTATAGCATGGTCAATTTAGTGAGGTGGATGGGCTAAGGCAGAAATCCCTTGCTTTCCATAACCAGTGTTACATCAGTTTCAAACTAAGCCAACCTGGGGAGGTACTGCAATAGGATTGAAATCCACAGAATCAGCATATTTGTATATTTGCAGTGTAAAGTAGAAACAAAAAAAAAATATTTATCGTGATACACTTCTAAAAGAAAGAAAACAAAAATCAATTTTGTGCTTTCTTAATTGCTTAAGTAATTTTTTTTTTTTAAACTAAGAATTATGTTGGTTATTTTTATTTTCTTTCACACTTAACATGGTGTAATAGTTAGCAAAATAATTTTGCAAACCATTTTTAGTGATTTCAATTCTCACTGGGTGCTCTTAACTTCTGGAATTGTGCTATAACAAAGTTAAATTGTTGTAGACAGGGCTTGTTTTTTAAGGGCACTGCAGCATTTTTCCATTGTGTTGTAGTCTGAACTCATCCCTGTGTATATATATATATATTATATATATATATATATATATATATACACACACTGTAGTAATGATTAAAATCCACAAAGTAAATAAAGATAAAACCTTACGTACTTTGGGATTATTTGCATTAAAAACGTATAAAAAGAGATAAATATACGATTAAAAATGAATGGTTTAAAACAGACCGACTCGAGTTTCTTGTGGATCGCTAACCTTTGAACCTCGAAGATTCACGATCTGCGAGAAACTCAAGTTTCATTTTATTTTTAATCATATATGTATGTATGTATGTATGTATGTATGTAAATTTCAATTTCAATCAGAAAGTGGTGTTGAAGGCATAAGAAGAAAAACAAAAAGTAGGGATAGAAATGTTTGTCGAAAAGGAAGCAAGACTTTTGAGAGAAGATATCTATCACAGTTGGAGGAATTTTATTGGCCAGATTGAACTTGATGACCTCTATTGATTTATAACCACTTTTATGATAAAATTATTTGTGATAACCAATTTATGTTATCCGACCTATCCTAATATATTTATTTATGGAAGTAATTCCAAAATAGAAAAAAATCAACTAGAAATGAAATAAAATGTCTAACTTCCTCTCTTAATTTTTCTTACCATGTAAATTAAAGCAGATTTTTATCTCCTGATAAATCAGCTCCCTCGTCTTCATTTACTCTTCTTCCCACTTCATCTCTTTATGGTCCAAAATAATATTTCTTGTATAAATTCATTAAAAGTTGGAAATATTTATGATGGATAAGTAAACATTATCCTTTTTTGATATTTTATTTATCATCATACTGATCATTATATATGAAACTCAGAGTCATGGGTAGTATTTAATATTATGATCATTTTAATATTTTAGATTGGCTCTGCTTGAGATTCAAAGAAATCTCTGAAGACTACCCATTTTGTTTTTTCTGATGTAATTCATTAGTTTAATTGTGATTTAATTAGAAGGGAAGTTGGTGTGAGGGAATCATATATATATATATATATATATATATGTATGTGTGTGTGTGTGTATATATATATATATATATATATATATATATATATGTTTGAAGGACTAAAGAGAAGGTCCTGGATACATTTCCTACATTCAAGTCTGGCCATATATGTAGTATGTGTGGCAGGGCTTGAGTGTCACAGGTTGGTCTCTTGAGTCATATGAGGTCCCATGGTGACAGACAACCACGTGAAAAACGTGTGTGTACGAGTGAAAGTCAGGGGTCTCATGTGTCTTTTATAGGACAGGACGTGTAAAAGCAAAGCTGGACTTCTGAGCCATTTGCGTGCTCACAACCGAACTTTGTAGAAATGGCCTTCTTCTGTGAAGAAGTTGCAATCACCCATATATATATATATATATATATATATATATGTGTGTGTGTGTGTGTTGGTGTGTTTGAGGGACTAAAGAGAAAACAAGAAAAAAAAAGTCTTTTTATCATTATTAAATACCAGCTGCGATTGAGAAAGAAATTCCATATTTCACAGTTGTGCGGTGCTTTGCTGCATCTTGATATTACAATAAAGACTAATGGTTGTTAGCAATACATTTTTGTCATAACTGAATACTTTACTCCTGTTTATTGGAGTCCTGCATGGCTGAATTGCGTATTAGAAATCTTTTATTTCTCCCTTCACTCCCAGCAGCTTCCACCTTGCCTCACTCACCCAGCAAACAAGCCTCTATTCGAAAAACCCCCTGCACACATCTTCTCCAACACCGACCGACCCCTTCCACCACACCACCCCTCAGCATCCCAGCACCTTTTGGTCTTAACTTCTTTCTCTCTCCTTCATTTACTTTTATGTCCCGAGCTGCGGTTCTCTTGTGGACTGGAACTAGTGTACAAAAGAAACTAAAAATATCTGGCACTGATAAAGACTTGATCAGAAAATTTTCAGGAATTGAATGAGCTGTTCCTGTAGATATGCCGTGAGGGTGGGTAGTTACGATGTAGGGAAGATGTGGGTGGATTGTAAGTTGAGGGTTGGGGGGGGGCGCGATTGGGCATGGTGGTAGTGTGTGTGTGGGGGTGTGTGGGGGGCAAAAAGACAACTGTAGCAATCAATAATTCATATGGGAAAAATAGTTCTTCAATGCTAAGAAGACTCCACTCTACTGGCTTGCCAGTTTTATTTATAAAACTCATTAAACTACACTGAATGAAATGTGGGGTGGAATGCTCAAAAAGTTCCTCTTTCTCCTTTCCCTCTTTACGACTGGCTTCATTTTCTCTCTCTCTTCTTCGCCTTCTTTAATTCTGTTTCATATTTCTACCACTCACTATCTTCTCTTTTCTTTTTTTTATTTTCTCTACTCTCTCTCTCTCTCTCTCTCTCCCCCTTTTGAGGGAGGGTTAATGTCTTCCACCTCTCTGGGACCTTGTCTGTTAGTCTACCCACTTATACCTTTACTTCCATTCCCTCCTCTTTTTTTTTTAATTTATTTTTTAAATTTTTTAGCCCCCTATTTTTTAACTTTCTACCACACTATCTTCCCAGTTCTCTTTTCTTTTTTTCGTCTACTCTCTATCTCTCTCTCCTTCTCTCCCTTTTTAAATCTTTATTTTTATTTATTTTTAAATTTTTTTGGTTAATATCCCACCACCTCTCTGGTACCTTGTCTGTTAGTCTACCCTCTTTAACCATAACTTCCTTACCCTTACCTTTTCTTTTTCTTTTTTTCTTCTTCTTTCTTTTATAATCTAAATTTGAAAAAAAAAATCTTTGTCTCCTATTTTATGTCTTTATCATTTTCTCCCCTTCTTTCTTTCTATTCACTTCATTCTCAGGTCATTTTTGTTCCTCCCTCTCACTTCTTCATCCTCTCCTTTTTTTGTCCCTTTCTTTCTATTTCTTTCTTATACATGTATCTTTTCTCTTTGCCATTCTCTTTATATCTATTTCACCACCCATACTTCTCTCAATATATTTTCCTGGGTTTTAATCATTCATATATTATGTGAAAACAGAAGAAAAAAAAAAAAAAGAACCCTGATATGTTTCTCTCCAAAACACACACACACACACACACACACACACACACACACACACACACACACACCTCATATTTATTTTTATTTTATTTTAAGATGTTAGTGCTACTGTATATGCCAATATCAACACTGGAAAATTGCCAAAAATCAAGATTGGATTAGCTATACACAAATTATTTCAGATATCACAATCAAACTATTACTACTCTCCCTTTGTCCCCCCACCTTTCTATATATCTTTTACCTACCCTTCCCCCACTTTTTTTTATTTCATTTTATTTTATTCTATTTATCTATTTATTTTTCTTTGTAATGGGGGTGTTTTCTTTTAACTTCCTGTATTATCTTTTGCTTTACTTGATCTTCCATATCAGAGATGTAGAACGGAAAAAGATCCCTTTGACTCTGATTGCAAATTTACCATGTTCTTTTCTTTCTTTTTATTATGCCAAACAAGTGAAGGATGAATATCATCTTGTGTGTACTCAGCAATTACAGAAAATTGCTAAATGCTTTTATAAAGCCAATGTAAATAGAATGAATGAATCAATTGCATCGTGCTTCCAATCACAGATGAGCATTGGCCACATGCACCTAGAATTAAGCAGAAAATTAGATCCACAAGAATATATTTTATTATTTTTAATATTGTTGGCCAAATATTGCATCTTGATTGCTCTATTTTATTCTATTATCTTCTAACTAAATTTCTGATAATGTTGGAATTTGTTAACAAGGAACTTTATTAATTTATTTGATAGTTTATGACCTATGATATCACAGGTAGAATGTATACATTCGAAGATGTGACATATTAACAGTAATACAGAAAATAAATTTGTGTATTCAATTTTAAAAAAAAATCAATTCTTTTCTTAACACATTTTTTAAAAACTCATTTCTGATCTATTTAACCCATAGATGGGACCCTAATAGATACTACCCCCCTACAGTTCAGAATGAACCTGTGAGTAATGACAATGAAGGGGTACTCCACTCTCTTCAAAGCTCCTGAATTGGAACTTCACCACTAGATACAGTGTAATGTCATACCCAGGACACAGTATATTTTGGATCCTCTCTCAGAAAAATTTGTATTAGCTCATTTTTAATTTAAGAATAAATGCTATTAATGTTATAATATCAAAGCAATCTGTGAAGGTTGTTCATAATGCTATGAATGGAAATTACCACAGTATCATTAGTGTTTATTAAGGTTTATAAGAGAAGATTTCAGTTCCAATTTAAGTTTTTAAACATGAAGAAAAAAACAAGACTAAAAAAGAATTTTAATTAGTGAAATAGATCACTAATTAGGACTGAGCTTATTCTAGTTTTTAACAGGTTTGAATTCATAGTTTTCCTTCTCCTAGACTGGTTGCCTAACCAAGGTTAAAGAGCCCAGTCTGCCCTACTACTTACCCATAGCTGGATGGAGAGTAGTTGGATTCATATCTTTCCCAAGGGTATGTGAACTGTAGCTTTGTACAGGATTTGAACTCTGGTAGAAGAGTCCGTTTCTTACGATTCTAACCATTTGACCATATGTCTCAAACCGAAATTAAAAAATCTACCATAGAATGTCCTGCTAATTTTTCTGCATTTGCTTTCATACACATATATCTGTGAAGAGTAAATACTATTTATTAATTTGATATACTTGTATGTATCTGTGTTTTACTGGATCGCTTTCTCTTGGCCGCAGTTCATTTGTAAAAAAAAAGAAAAAAAAAATTTTTTTTTTTCTTTCGTCATTTGATAAAAATGTTTGAATAAAATGGGTGTTTGGATTCTTGCCAATCCCTGATGACTGGCCTTTTAAAAATGGCTAACAATCAATAGAATAGGGTCAGCAGAAGACTTTATTGCAGACAAAGCGGGACAAGTGAGGAGAAAACCGGAGAAGGAAAAACCACTTGTTGATGATGGAGGTGTTTTGGCAAACTTTGCTGACGATCAAGACTAATACTTTTCACCTTCCTTTTATCCCATGGAGATCAAGAATTTATCACTTTTCTTATACACACTTATTCTTTTTGGTTTCCATTTTTTTATTTTTTTTTTTTTTTTTTTTTTTAAGGGATTTGAAGAAGAGTAGTAAGAGAAAATTTGGCTATTAGACAAAAAAGATAAGTCTAGATCATTTGTTCCCAGTTGTTTTTATAGATTAGTATTATTTCTTATTTCTTTCATTTGTTTTCTTTTTTGTTTTGTTTTTTTTATACTGTTCAAGGATTTGGAACAAATGAGTTCATCTCGGTAGCCTTTGTCTCAGCTTTTTATTTCAATGCTTCACAAAAGGATTATATTCAAATCATCTTTATCTGTCATAATGGTATAAACATTGTTGGTTAAAAGTTTGCATATGACACACATGTGGGGGCTGAGGGGGAAATTTTTGTATCTCTCAACTGTTTAGAGTTCTAAATAATACAAGAATAAAGTATTAAAAGATAAAGTCGGTGTAATGGTCTATTGTCGGTATCAGATGTACAGCGAACGAGTCTATCCCCATTTCACTAGCATTAGACTAGGGAGATTGGTTTTGCATCTGAAGTGGAGCACCACATCTACCATCGGCAGTCCAGAGAACTCGAGCATTTAATATTAGCTATGTGTAAAAGTTTCCAGCACTCTTTCTCCCTCCCCATTTTTTCTCCTCTTTTCTATTTTAAGTGGAGACTGAATATACAATTCAAAATAATTTTTGTTTGTTTGTTTGTTAGAAGCTCCTGCACATGCTATTAGTAACGCGATTAACTCTGTGATCTGCACATGTTATGAATATCAGCATTTAGCTATAGATGATCAACTTTTCAAGAGGGCTAATTTTCATTTGTGGTTTCAGTGGACTTCATAAAAAAGATTTGGCTTAGTGGTTAGAACACAGGGCTTTATGAACGGTTAAAAGGCATAAAGCGTCCTGGGTGTAACGTTAAACTGCATCTAGTGGTAAAGTTCCAATTCTGGAGTTCTGGGGAGTGTGGAGTACCCTTTCATCACCATTACTCCCAGGTTCACTTTTACCCAGAGTGGTAGTACTTGTTAGGGTCCCATCTCTGGGATAAATACATAAAAAAAATGGGTTTTAAAAATTTGCAAAAAAAATTGATTATCAACTAAAAAAATATGCAATGCAACATACGAAATACTTAACATAATCAAACCATTACAAAATGAATCAAATTTTGGCATTAGATAATCCACAAGGAGTTGATATGCTGTTAAACAAATAAACCAAACCTAACCAAACCTTAATTCTTAACATGCTAATTATTTTTTAAATTAATTGAATTCTTCCTTCTAAAATCCTGGGATTAATTTAACTTAAGATGGGGGGATCTTCCCATGGCACAGTGGCTAACATGATGGACTGACATTGTAGTAAGCAAGTATGGACTCCAGTTGTGCTATTATGTCCACTTTTGGACTAACACCCTTTAAAAGGTATGAACTCCCTCATCTCCCAGCTATGGGTTAAATAGTACCACTACTTAACAAGAAAATTGTACAAGGATGGCTTTGGCATTAAATAACCCTTGAAGGTTGATATACCATTAAACAAATAAACTAAACCAAACATTTTAACTTGGTGGGATGGGGTCACAAAACTTTTTAGATCATTGATCCTTTCACGGAATCTTTGAACCATTATTGAACTCTTGGTATGTACAATGAATAAAAAATTGGTAGACACATTCACTTTTAGACTAATATCCTTGGGAAAGGTATGAACCCCTTCATCCCCCAGCTATATGTTAAATAGCATCACTAATCTTCTTCTACAAGGATTACTTTGGCATTTAATAACCCATGAAGTTTGATATTCCATTAAACAAAGAAACTAAACCAAACATCGTAGTGGTGGTGGTGGTGTTAGGGGGGTCGCAAAAATTCTTAGATCATTGAACCTCCCATGGAATTTTTGATGACTTATTCACTTCTTGGTAAGTACAATAAATAGATAAACAGGTAGACTTTGCAGTGTCTACTATACTCTGTTGTTCAGTCTGCAGGGCTGGTTTAGCTCGGTCAGTAGAGTGTCCAACTAGGATGCACAAGGTTCAGGGTTCTATACCAGCCCTCGCCAACTCAGTGTATGACTAGCACAGAGATCTGCATAGTAAAGTGAGGAGCTGATGGTAGTTGTGGCACTCCACTTCAGACGCCAAAACAATCTCCTTGGTCTAGCACTAGTGAAAAGGAGATAGACTCCTTTGCTGTCTGGCTGATACTGACATTAGGCCACCCTGACGACTTTTTTAAAACTTGCTACTTGTTAATATCGCTCTTGAAATATAAAAACAGAAAAAGGAAAGAAAATAATTTTGCTATTCAATTTAATCTTATCCAAGTTGCTGGAAATATGATATAGTAAATGAATATGTAGCACCAAGTACAGGGAAATGCATAGAGTGGAGAATCTGTTTGCTGTCGGTAGATTAGTTGGTCTGTTTTTATTACTTTATGTCAATTTTTGCTTCCCAACCATCATTTTATTTTTTATTTTTTAGGAGGTGGTATATTGTCAATCATTATTAATTTCAGCTAGTAAATTGAGAAGCTGAAAGTTTTTAAAAAAATCACAATCAATAATAATAATAATAACCCCCCCATCTCATTTATTGTGACCCCATTTTAACACCTAGTATTCATAATTGGTATAGACCCTGAGGACTTTGATAGATTGGAAAATTGACTTGGTAGATAGTCTATCAACATTTAAGAGTCAGTATTTTTTGTGTGTGACTATTTTGGTAATCCTTGCTTTTAACTGAATGAAGTTGATCAGATTTTGAAACTTTCCTTATTATCCTCATCTACTTAGACGAAACAGTGTGGAAGCCAATACTAATATTCAAATTTAAGTGTTTCGTTTTTATGCATAAATGTAAATTGGTTTCAGAAAGAACTATTTCTTTTTTCACATATCACACAATATTTATTTAGTTCTTGGCTTTCACTAAAGCAAGGAAATTATCAAAAAGTTAGTTTACTTTTTCCCTGCAGAATTTTATTTGACTTGCATAAAAGGTGTTATGAGCAGCAAATTGATTTAAACACAAACGTGGCCTTTGAGCCATGCTCTGAATTTCACTGTCCCTCCTGTCTCTTATCCCCACCTCACATCTGCCTGTTTATACATTTAGGAATTTTAAAATTCTGACATACCATATACAATATTCATGCATTTCACTTTTATCCTCAGATATAAATGTATTCACTCACATGCATCTATGTAGGTACATATTGATTGTGTTTATAGATGTTTTGTGTAAGTTTAACAGAATGTGTTTATGCATAAATATACAGTGTACATGTTTGTATGTGTAGATCTTTTTTTTTTTTTTTTTTTTTTTTTTTACACACACGTGTTACATTTTAATTTTTTATGGTAATTTTAGAATTGATTTTTTTTCTTTCTTCATAAATCTTTGAGTTAATCATACAAAAATTTGACCTCTGTTTGAAGAAGCAAGTATTTACTGGCAATAGAGAAAGAGGAAAACATTAGTTTCACTTTCAGTTTCACTTTCACTTTTTTAATTTTTTATTTTGTGCCGGCAGAATGTCAAAATAAATAGCTTTTTGCTTCCAGGATGCTGCTGATATTGATAGTAGTGGCCTTAAAGTAATAGATATGTTCATTCTTGCATATATATATATATATATATATATATATATTCTTTCCATTTCTTTTTTTCTCCAATCTTTCAATCATTGCTAACTTTGTCTGATTATGAGTCTAGATTAGTGCTGAGATAAATACAAATTTGATTGTCTGGAAAATAAACATAGCCATTGACATGTAAATAGCAACAGCAATATCTGTATTATTTTCTGCTCTTTTTCTTTCTCTTTTCAATTTTTAAATAACCAAAATTATTTTTCTATCCAGGGCACCTTGTTGTGTTATAATGTTTAGCAAGCATGCTTTATAGATCATTACTAGGGAATTTGATACTCATTGGGCTTTTCTTATATATCTATATATTTACGTTTATCTATTTATTTTTTGAGGGGGTATAAAATTTCATATATATATATATATAATATTTCTGGCCTTGTGCCCAAATCAAATAAATATTTACCATCCTTGACAAAATTTTCTCATTCATTTTGGTTGTTTTAAGGGGGGAGGGAGAAGCAACACACACACACACACACACACACACACACACACACACACACACAAAGTATTATACAGTGTATATTTTTCTAAAAATGATAAATAAAAACTGGATGGGATGTGGATAATAAAAATGACATCCTATCTACGAAATAAAAACATGAAGTTTTTGGAAGGGGGTGAAAAGAAAAAGAGAAGCAGAGGGCTGGGGGGAAAAACCTCAAATATCTGTAATGTTAGTGAGTTTTTATTAAAATGTTTCTGGACCCTGAAGGTAGAGCAGTCTATAAGCATGCTCACTTACATGGCTGACTTTAGCAATCTAATTATAAAGAAGATTTTCTCTTTGTGCTCTGCTTTACTCTAATGGATGCTCTTACTACTATTACAACTACTATGATCACCATCACTATTACTGCTATTACCAACACCAACACTACTACTACTACTACTACTACAAGTTTGGCTGCGACTGCGACTGCTTTTCTGTTGGTGTTGTTGGCAGCCATTATGGGTTATATACATAAAACTGGCATTTGTGTGTAGTTTTGCCTCTGGTTAGTAAACAGCTGATACTAACATTGGTGATAGTAATTTTTTTAAATTCCTTTACTTCAGCAAGTAACCTTGATTATTGACTGTTTCATGAAAGTGCTGATGTGTGTATGTGTGTCCTCGTTTCCATCTGATGTGTGTATGTGTGTCTTTTCCACACATTTTCTTAACAGGAATTTGTAGTTCATAGAGATGCCCTAGTTTTTACTTTTTATTTCTTAATTTAAATTTTTTTTCTAGATTTTAATGAAAGGTTTATCTATTTTTAAAATGATCTATAAAATTCTGTAATTCTCAATTTTATATTTTCTTATATCTAAAAAAAAAAAAAAATTCTTGTTATTGTTTATGGGATGTGCAGGTTGTGTGACGGTTATTGTAATTAATAATGAAATTAGAAAGTAGAGTTCAAATGATGCCCAAGGCAGTTTTCATTCACTTCATGGTTTGGTTTGTTTTATGGCATAACAACCTCGGTGGGTCATTTAATGCCGACTAAGTTTTCAGTTCATAGTGGTAGTTTGGTAGAAAACAAATGTATATATGCATAGATTTTAACTATTGTTTAATTGTTCATATTTCTGAGTACAATCCCACTTCTTTTAGGAAATGTAAAATCCATTCCCTTCATACTAATACCCTTGGTGAAGGCCTGATTCCATTTTTCCCTGTTTTTATTTATAAAAATAGTAAGGCAAACTGGTCTCTATAGTCTTGGTGGGCCCAGCTATTGGGTAAATAATACCACTACTGTTATTCTACAAGGATAGCTTTGGAATTAAAACCCATTAAGGTTGATATGCAATTAAACAAAGAAACCAAACCAAATCTCGCCTTGGTGGAACCACTAGTCTATGAGAAAGAAAAGTTTAAATTTGAATCACCAGCCAGTGAGCCAATGTGGCAGAGTAAGGTCTATTACTCCCCTTGTCTTACAAACAAGGTTTGAGTTATTTAGTAGGTTGAGATGAAGATAGTTCATGAATTTCTAAAAGTCTATGAGTAGGCTTCTTGTAAACTTAGACCCTTTTCTAAGACATACGCACAAGACTTAGGTGTGCTTGGGATCATTGTATGGTGTAATGGTTAATGAGCTAGGATAACAGACCATTTCTAGTGAGTTTGATCCTCACTGGGTGACTCATACTTCTGGCCTTGTACTAAACTAAGCTGAGCTTAGTAAATCACTACTTAGGTGTGAATACCTCCTTATAGTGTAATAATAATAACCGAGCTGGTCTCAAAGATCATTACTTAGTAGTGAGTTTGATCCTCACCGAGTGCCACTTACTTGTGGCAATGTACTTAAACTTAAACTAAGCTTGATAAATACCTACTTAGTTGTGTTCTTTCACCTCTGTGGATCTGTAGCTGGTGTAAAGGGATATTTTTTCTATTTCCGAGCTTGTGAGCATTTCAGCAAAGTCTTGACATTTTATCAGATTCTGAAAGGTGTATCTAGATCAAAATAGAGGGTTTGAACATTTTTTGCACTTAACAATATATGGAGGTGCTTGTTGTGTAATGGTTATCGTTATAGGAAATGGACATAGTAACCCGAGTTCAAATCCTGGATGAGGCTGTTTGCATTTCACATAGCACTAATACCCTTGGGAAAGGTATGCATCCAACTATGGGTAAACAGTATATATACATATATATAGAATAGGCTCTTTAACCTTGGTTAGGCATCCAGTTTAGAAGGAAAACTTTGAATTTAAACCTCTTAAACCCTGCTAAAAAAATGCTTACTTGTGCGGAGGGGTTGGTAAATATATACTTAACAATGCAATAATTTTAAGGTATCATTTAAATTCTTAAATGCTTGGAATTCTTTTTTTTCTTATTTAATTATTCACTTATAATTATTTCTATTTCCATGATTAACAACAATGATAATTAAAAAATATATATATATTCTAATACTTGTTCATAGACCATGAAGTGGTCTATTGTCAGTGTTAACCAAACAGCAAGGGATTCTATACCCTTTTTGCTAGCACTAGATCCCAGAGATTGTTTATTTTTGCATAGGTGGGGCACCACACCTACTGTCAATTCTCAGATGCTTTACCACACAGATCATATTACTCTAGCTGTGCTACTCATGCACTGAGTTGGCAGGGACTAGTATTGAATCCAGAACCTTGCGATTCCTAGGCGTATACTCTACCAACTTAGCTAAACCTGGCCCTTATTTATAAATTGTTAAAAAAAAAAACTTGATATTTAGTTATAAAGGACATGCCTTAATAATCTGTAGAATTATGACTGAGTCTTGTATATTCACTGTGGTGTCTGTTATTACTGTGTCTTTTTGCACAACAACCCTGAGTTCATGTCTCTAAATAAATAAGCCTTGTTATACATGTACTGACCTATTTATATTTTAATTACTTACTTACTTACTACATTTCTTAATTAACATTGCTGTTGTTAGTAAACATCAAATCAAAAAACAAACACTACCTAATAGTTAAATGTGACCCCAGCTTCACGAAAAAAAAGTACAATGTAAAATACATATATATATATATATATATATATATATATATATATATATACTTAAAATAGGTATATTTGGGCAGCATGTTTTCATTCAAACAAATTTGGTTAAGAATAATGGAATCCTTATGTTTTTGTAGTTTTTTAGTTTTTCTTTCAAGTTTTCTAACAATTCTTTGATGCCATCATCTTGAAAGGCGTTAATGAGTTGTCCCAAAAAGTTTTCATTAGTAAACCAAGTACTTTTGATTCTTTTCTGAACCATTATTAAGGCTGCTTGGGCCGGGTTAACTCAGTCGGTAGAGCATTCGGCTAGAAACCACAAGGTTTCTAGTTCAGTACCGGTCCTCGCCAACTCAGCGTATGAGTAGCACAGGGATCTGTGCGGTAAAGTAAGGAGCTGATGGTAGGTGTGGCGCTCCACCTCAAAACAATCTCCTTGGTCTAGCGCTATTGAAAAGGGGGTAGACTCCCTCGCTGACTGGCTGATACCGACTTTAGGCCGCCCGTCGTCTTTACTTTTACTTTTTATATATATAATCATCATAATGTCACGCTGATAGCACAGATTCCCATTGGTCTTCCCCATGACATCAGTGTATCTGCACAGAGCTGATCTATGTTAATCTTTGCTGGTTAGCCTACTCTGGTATGTCCATGTGTAGTTGTCCACAGGTGAATGTTACATATGAGTTTGCGCTTACTTTTCCTACAGTATCTCATTCATGTTACTTGGATGGTTTATGTGTGTGCATATATATATATATATATATATATATATCAGTCATCCACAGACATGTGTTTCGATGTTTAAGTCTCATCAGTGCGGTTCGACTTTTTTAACAGCTACCTCTAGCCGGGAGCGAAACCCAACAGAATTTTCGTCTGCCAAGTTCCTTACCCTTACAGCTGTCTGGGGTGAACAATTAATCAATACATACTTACAGGATATATGTTTTTACAATCACCAGAGAACTCAAGTCTGTAAATAACAGGCAAGTAAATGCTTACACTAAACGGTAAAATTTCAACTAATGTCTCCCCTACAGTGCTCTACCATAAACATTGGGAGATATATATATGGTACACAATATCTGAGTTAGGATAGCATAAACACAATCAACAAGTGCTACTGACTCTGTGTCTACCCTATTCTAACTTATATAACGTCTTTACATTATTTCATAGTATAGTGAAATAGCACTTAGCCCAAAGGATTAAGTATGTATTTACCAAATGCTCTGCAAAAACATGATGTGATGCAAGGTCTATTTTTAAGCAGAGCTTAAAGGATTTGAATTTAGTTTTCCTTCTCCTAAACCAGTTGCCATACCAAGGTTAAAGAGCCCAGTCTTCCCTACTATTACCCACAGATTGAAGGAGGACAGTTGGATTCATACCTTTCTCAAAGGTATTAAAAGATTTAGTAAGCAAAAAAATATCTATAGTAAGACATTTCTGTCATTTAACTTTTAGGAAAAGTTAATTTTTCATCAATTAGTTATTTGACACACATGTGTGTGTGTGTGTGTGTGTATGTGTGTGATATATATATATATATATATATATATATATATATATATATTATATATTTGTGAGCCACTACTACTTGATTGTTTAACCACATTCCATGTTTAGATAGAACCAGGAATATGCAATTACATTCACCCCTGATGATGGCACTTTGGAGTGCCAAAAGTACTAGAGGTTAAACCTTTGTACTAATCAACAGATTTCACTCTGATATTAAGAAATTGTCCTGAAAACTTGAAAAGAAGCTTGTCAGACACGGGATGTCCGTCTTGTTTAATATTGTCTGGGTAAAAGAAAAAATTCTGCCCAAATACACACACACACACACACACACACACACACATATATATATATATATATATATATATATATATATATATATATATATATATATGGGAGAATATGTGCTTAATTGGAGTCATACCTAATTTTGAAAATTAATTAATTAATAATGAATTAGGCGGCAATGCCTATTTAAATGTATGGCTAAACAAATCGAGAAAAAGTTTTAGGCATACATTTAAATAGGCATTCCCGCCTAATTCATTATTAATTAATTAATTTTCAAAATTAGGTACGACTCCAATTAAGCACATTTTCTCCCAAAAATTGTCGGCAAAAAGCCATTCCAAACACACCGTGTTTACAACTTATCATATATATATATATTACTTGACAAGTGGTCTTTGAAAATTGTTAATGTATTTAAATTATTTTCTTTTTGAGCTTTTTCTGTCTAAATTGAGCTGGTATCAATTTTGCTCAGTTTCATATGCGTTACTTTCAACCAAACTGAATCCAATTCCCTTGATAGAAATTGATTTGAAAAATGTTTCTCTAATGATATAAATGGTAGATATATTTTTTTCATTCAAAATATTGTTGTTAAATTAGAATTTGTCAATGTGTTGCTTGAAATTAATTGATGAATAAAATAAGGATATTTGGAAAAAAACAAAACCCAATTGTACATTGTCTCTGTATACAAAAATTTGAACACATTATATGAATATAAATTGAATTCTGTTGTATAAGAAAGGAAAAATAAATGTTGGATTCAAGCTTGGCCCTTATAGATGTTTTTCCCTCCCCTTCTTGTATTTTCCCCTCCCTCTTTTGGCTTTCCCTTCTCTCTCTCTCAAATTAATGATTGTAGAATCCTTTATTGATTTTTATCCATCTTTATTTTGGAGTTTTCCTTTCGGAGGCCAAAAAAGTGGAATATTCCACTTTTATATTCTACTTCCAATTTATCCTCAATACTTGTTCACTTTATATTTTCATAGGACATTGCTGCATATAAAAAAAAAAATTGGAAAATTTTCAAATTAGTTACTTTTAATTGATTTCCTTAATAAATATCTTCTCTTGGTGGATGAGCAGTCCATGACATGCAACACTCCACTTTGGCCCTTACTTAGGCTAGACAGGCGGTCGGAGAGACAACCTCTAATCAATCAGCTGGTCACGTCAAATCCTAGCACCTATATGATTGTCCCAACTCTATTGTCCTTATGACCAGCCCCAACCATTTTTATCATATGTGCTAGAAGGCGGTCGCTGAGGGTATTCATGTCCTGGGTATGATGTTAAACTGATGGTAAGGTTCCAGTTCTGGGGAATGTGGAGCACCCCTTCATCACCATTGCTCCTTGGTCCACTCTGACCTGGAGTGGTAGTTAATCTATGGGGTAAATAGAAAATTTATTTTAAAAAAATTGAGTTTAAAAAGTTTTCTATCAAAATATCGCAACAAATCTTTCATAACTTTTCCGGCATTAAATGACCCAACATGCTTGATATGCCATGAAATAAGACAAAACAAAACTATAATAAATATCTTCACTTTTTTTTTTTTTTTTTTCTGATGACATTTTGATAAAAATATTTCCAAAAGTTATTCAGAGTTATTCTTTATATTTCCAAGAACTATCCAGACTACCAAACTCATTCTTTTTATATTTTTTTTTTTGTGTATTTGTTACTACAGTAACATTTCAGCCACTCAATTCTACAGCATTCTTTGGGCATACACTGATGATGGCACTTTGGAGTGCCGAAAGTACTAGGGATGAAAACTTTGGTATACTAATCAACAGATTCTACCCTGATATTAAGAAATTGGCCTGAAAAGATTGACAAGAAACTTGTCAGAATTGAGATGTCAGTCTTGTTTAATACTGTATGAGTTAAAGAAGAAATGCTGCCCAAATATACACACATATTTTGATAAAAATATTTGCTAGAATTATTCAGACTACTGAAACCATTCTTTATATTTTTTGTGTGCATTTGTTACACTAACATTTCAGCCACTTAATTCTACAGCCTTCTTAAGGTGTACACATGGTTTCTTGATAAAAAAAACAGAACACATCTGTAGACTAAACAGCTCTTGGAATAATAATGACTCATCTAAAAATTACAAAAGATATCAATATCTATTTTGGAGAAATAGCATATGATTTTCAAATATATCAGATATGTCAAATATGTTTCAAATGTAGTTCTCATAAAAAGTTATTTTAGTCCAGTGTGATAAGGGTAACCTGAAGCCAAACATTTTTAGACCTTGGTTTTTACATTATATCAACATTTTTCAAATTTTGATATCAGATTGCTTACTGTGCTGGCTGTTGCTGAAATGGTCACCCATCTAAGTATTGAACAGGCTCATCGTTGCTTAACTTTGGTGATCTAGTGGTAACCAGTGCTTTCAATGTGACTTGAAAAGTTTATAGACCTTATTTTTCTGATGCAGATATTGCAGAACGAGAAAACTTTTGGTAAATGAACAAGAGCCTGGTGCATTTACTAAAACATTTTTTGTTCCCCAATGATACCTGCATCAGAAAAATAAACACTAAAAATGTTTGGCTTTGGGTTACTCTTACCATGTGTTTAACCTGGATCATTTTGTCTTTTCTTTGATTTCTTTAGCTCGTAATTATGTCTGATACAAAATTTACGTACATTACATATAAAAATATTTCCAAGAGTTATTCAGACTACTTAACTAATTCTTTTCATTTTTTTTTTTGTGTATTTGTTACAATACATTTCAGCCACTCAATTCTACAGTCTTCTTTGGGTATACACATGATTTCACACTAAAACAAACAAAACAAATCTGTCGACTTAACAGCTCTTGGATTGATACTGACTCATCTAAAAATCATAACAGATCTCAATGTGTATTTTTCATTTTTTTTGTTATCATGTTTTTATCTGTATTTGTTTTACAATCTTCATAATGATAACTTTATTACTTGATAATGCTAGATATTATTAAGTGACATTTTTTTTTTTTTTTTACCTTCGTGGTCATCTCAAAACTGACAAAACTGGTTATATTGAGCTTTTGAAATTTCTTGCCTGATTTGTGTAACTTCCTTAAACTAGGATTGAACTCTCTCTCTCTATCTCTCTCTCTCTCTCTGATAAGAGGACAACAACAATGATCAACCTGTTGTGAATTAACCACTTACTTTTCAAATTCTTAATATTGAATGTATGCATTTTTCAATTTTATGTTGCAGACTAGCATATTATCTTTTTATATTATCTGTTTTCAGTACTTGAATCTTTCTATTGTATGTTTTGCTACAAAAGCCTGAACTGTTGTTTTTCATTACTATAGTCTCTTTTTCACCATTATTCTTTCTTTCTTTTTGAAAAATCCATTGTAAATTATTACTTGGTTAGATTTATGTATGTAATATTTGCATTGTAATGACTTACTAGAATATATAGATAAGTATATATATATACATATATATATAAATATATATAAAGTGTTTTCACTGATTGTTTTAAATTACTTTCTCAACACTTGTATATACATTTGATTCTTAAATTTTTCCTTTATACCAATTTTTCATGGGGCTACTGTATATATATATATATTTTTTTTTAACTCGAACAAATAACTTTGAAATTGATATAATTGTTTTATTCGATAGCCAAGTTATAGTTTGCCCCTCTTTCATTTTTACAAAGAAGGTTTTATTCTTAATTAGTAGATATATTTAATTAGATAGCAGGGTAACAAAAATATATAGTACTTATTGATTTCACTTATTTTTAAAATAATTAGTCCCACTTGTTAGTTATTTGTTCTTTAATTTCATTTTTCTTTTTTTTTCTTTTCTTTTTTTTCCCTTATTTTTTTTTTTTCAATGCAAAATTTTAAATATAAACTTTTTTCATTTGTGTTCATTTTGCTTTTTATTGTTTTTGTTTGCTTAATTTTGCCATCTTATTGAATTTGAAAAGTAAAAATTAAAAAAAAAAAAATACTGGCAGTATTCAGCGATTTTCATCGTATAAACAATACCAGACGACTGGTTTATCGCTTCTTACCTTTTTTGTCATTTTTGGCTCGCCCCCTGACAGCGAAACAGTGCGAGTCTGTGGATTTACCAAGCGGTGTGTCTTGTCGGCCTTCTGTTAGCCCCTACATATGTAAGTACTGCCATCTTTTCCTTATACAACTAAAAACCAAACCTCGTAGACTCTTAGCAGACACTGCCCCCCCTCTTTTATTCCAAACCCACAATTCTGCCTGTTTTCTTTTTTTGGGAGATTACTTTGCAAAAAAAAGGGTTTTGGTGCTGAACCGTTTTTGCAAGTGGTGTCGGCGGGCAGCGGCAGTGGTGGTGGTGGTGGTGGCTAGAGTAGACATATCGTTCTTGTTGTCGTTTTTCTCATCGTATTCGTGTTGGTAGATGTTGTAGAAGTAGCAAGAGAAATTATGGGGATCCAAACAAATTTCCAATTGATCCATATCCTTTTGCTTCTTCTTTCTAATTTAAATGAACCTGAAGAACAATCAACCAATCAAATTCCTTCATTTTCTAATTTAAATGAACCTGAAGGGCAATCAACCAATCAAATTCCTTCATTTTCTAATTTAAATGAACCTGAAGAGCAATCAACCAATCAAATTCCTTCATTTTCTAATTTAAATGAATCCGAAGAGCAATCAACCAATCAAATTCCTTCATTGATTTTTGCCAGAAGAGTGAATGGCAGAAATGCTCTTTTCTTACGAACTGGGCAAAGTATCTTTTAAAGAATTTTTTAACATTACGAGAAGTTTCTTATTTGGACATTATATGCATCATAGAACTGATAGACTAGGTAATTGTATGATGAAGCTCTTTTGATATTATATATATATATATGTGTGAAAATGGAAAAGGAATTGAATCCGACAATATGAGAAAAAATGAGTAAAGAAAAGAAATGTAAATGGATAAAATGAATTTAATTGATATCACATTAATCGATATCACTTACACATGTGTTTCGGTCAGTTTATATGTATGCAAATAAATGTTCACTCTGATGAAGGTCGATTCTTCTATGTGTGCGAAATATTTTCACACACATAAACTGACCGAAACACATGTGTAAGTGATATCGATTAAATTCATTTTATCCATTTACATTTCTTTTCTTTACTCATTTTTCCTCATATATATATATATAAGTTAGGGTAGCATGGACATAGAATTAATGGCACATGGTTACTGATAGTTTATCACCTATGTGATTGTTCAAACGCAGTGCACTTTGTTTGAAAAATCACATAGGTGAGAAACTGTTTGTAACCAAGTGCCATTGACTCCATGTCTATGCTACTCTAACTTAGATATAAATGCTCTATCCATGATATTGATCAAAATATAGCACCCATACTTTCAATATTAATATATATAGTAATATTGGAAAAGTGTTAAGGTTCTGCCATAGTTTCGATCTAAATGATCTCATCAGGACCCTACCTTATAGTTGATTAACTTGATATCATTACTTAGTTAAACTGAGATAAAGTTATTTTCCGATATTAAAGGTTTAACTAAGTAATGGCATCAACTTGGCCAACTATAAGGTAGGGTCCTGATAAGATCATTTAGATTGAAACCATGGTAGTCCTTTAACACTTTTCCACTATTACTATCACTAATATTATTATTGCTCTGTTTTTGGATAATTTACTAATGCAATAGAAAAGTTAAAGTGGCAACTGGATACTATATATATATATATATATATATATATATATATATATATATATATATATATATATACTTTCTTATAGGGGGAGGGAAAGAAAGTCTCTACTAGATTGTACAATTAACAAACTTCTCACAATGTCTAAAAATTTCTCTTATTTATCTTAAATAGCATGATTTTTGGCACTCTGAATTGTTGTTATATTTGTTGGGTCGGGGGAAAAATGTTATTCTTAATGCAACCAGAATAATTCATTAATTTTTCTTTTTTACCTTTCTATAAAATATCCATCATTTTCCATGATGGTTTATTATGGTCAAGTCACTGGTTTCCGCTAGTTAAGCAGCGATGAGCCTTTTTAGTACTTAGATGGATGACCATTTAAACAACAACAACAAGTACTGAAAACGGATATCAAAATGACTTGATTCAGCATTAAATGACCTGAAAAGGGTTGATATGCCATTAAGCAAAACAATCAACCAACCATGATGGTTTATGTTGGCAAACATTTTCTCTTGGCATTTTATTAAATTCAAAATTCAACCCTGTTGGCTGGGGCTTTAGAATACAGACTGTACCTCTGCAGAGGGGTAAGACCCCCCCCCTTCAAATGGGGCCTCCTGTTGGCCATGGATGTTGACCCATAATTATTAAGTATGGAATCCTGGTGAATGAGCAGTCCATGACATGCAGCAGACCACACAATCAATCGGCTGGTCACGTCAAACCCTAGCACCTATATGATTGTCCCGACCTTATTGCCCTTATGACAAGCCCAACCCTTTTTATCATATGGGTTCTAGAAGGCGGTGGCTTAGGGTCTTATTGTCCTGAGTATGACGTTAAACTGATGGTGAGGTTCCAGGTCTGGGGAATGTGGAGCACCCCTTCATCACCATTATTCCCAGGTCCACTTTGACCCGGAGTGGTGGTACCTGTTACGGTCTCATCCATGGGTTAAATAGAAAAAATGTGTTCATAAAAATGTTTAGTACCTATCAAAAATGAATTTATTTCAAAACTTTGTTGGCATTAAATGACGCACCTAGGTTGATATGCTGTAAAACAAACGTATTCTCTTGCTATTTTATTAAATTCAAAATTTACAGCTGAATACCCTTCCTGGTGACTGCTCATTTTGAGCTGTATTTTCTGTAATAACTTCAAATGCCCTGTGTTTGGGATCATGAAGCAAATGTAGACCCAATAAAATCCTGCCCTTCCTGAAGACTACCAATCTATAATAGTCTGGTTGTGTGCTATCATCAACATTTAAAAGTCCCAATTAATATGTGAAGGGTTGGTTGCCATACAATTCAGACTTAGTGAAATATAGTTTATTATCAAAGCATCCAATTTTCTTAAATAAATTGTTTTTTTTTTTTAAAGTTTGATGACTACTTAGTAATTGAACATGAATGCATTTGGTTCAATGAAGATTGCAAAGGGAAAACTTTCAATTCGGGTAGCAAAAACACAAACATATTTCAATGAAAATGTTAATTTCTTGATAATTTAATGTTAGATACATAATTCACAGGCAGTTAAATTACAAAGTGGTTGCACTATACAAGTTAAAAATTACCTGGTAATTGATTTTAAATACCTTTCCCAAAATAGCAAAATGCACTTTTGTTTAATAAATATCCTACATTTATAGGGTTATTACACATACACACACATACACACACACGCACAAACATATATATATATATATATATATATATATATATATATATATATATATATATAATGAAGCTATTTTCTTTTGTTTTTTATTATTTGAAAAATCATTTTTTTTCTTTTTTCTAAATCTATGGTAAAGATTTTTTTTTAAATACGTTTACTACTTTCTCTTATGTTGCTCCTTTTAATGAATCCAGTAATCACTTACTGTTAAGAACTTTGGAGAAAGAAAGGCTTTTTTTTTTTTTTTTTTTCTTTTTTTTAAAGAAAAAAGTTTTTCTGGGTGTAGGGGGTGATGATGGTGATGGTGTTTTTATTGATGTCCCCTCTCCCTTACTTAAAAGGTAAGTATGTCAGACATACTGGGCACAGATTTTAAACCTTGCACTTGAATATAAAGGTATTTATTATATTATGAATATTACCAAACTGCATTACTAAAAACTAATATTTGCTACAAAAGAACTTATCAAAAATGTAATTAATAAATTCTTGTTACAAATATGAAAAGTTGACGATAAATATGTATTTTATTTTTGTTAAAGATATGAAATTTAAATTCGACTTTTCATATTCTCCAGTTAAATTTTTTTTTTAGAGAAACTTTAAGCTGGATATGGTCCAGAATTAATGTTTTCTCTTAACTCTTTGCCTACCAAAATTTTCCCCATGAGTGTACCAAATTTTCCATTCAACTGGTTCCTTATTGCAAACGGATCAAGTACCAGTCTCAGGGTTGGTTCACAGACAAAACAAAAGATGGCAGGGGTGTTCACATAGTGATTTTTTTTTTAGTGTAAACAAGTGACACGTGCAAGAGCTGCTGCCAGTGCCTTATGGTAGGATCGCAGTGGTGGGTGAGCCACTGTGAGCGGTTTAAAGTAGGCAAAGAGTTAAAGAGTTTTGAAAATTTTTGTTGACATTTTTTTTATTTAAAGAAAAATTCATAATGTATCTGTGTATGTGTCAGTATTTAACTCGATTGCCTTTGGCTGTAGTATGTGACACAGGGTCAGTTTAATGAATGAGCTGATTCATATAAGTATGGGCAAGACCAAAAATATCCTTGGGTCTCTGTGACCAGTGTCAGGAGATCCAGGCTGACAAAAATACAATTGGGAGAGATGAACAAATAACACTTTAATTTCAAACTAAAAGCCAGAACAAAATCTGTTGGATATGTACATGAATCATAAATAGGATGTTTTAGAAAAATTGATATCATTTCATCATCTAATAATTTGACCAATTCTTGTTCAAATGATCTCAAATTTTAACTGCATGTGTAGAAACTTCTCAAAATCTATGTTAAAATCAGTTTTCTTTTCCAGTGAATAGCATTTCTACACCTTTAAAAAAAAAAAAAAAACATAAATTTTTAAATTGTTTATACACATGATATTAAGATTTGAGGTAATTTGACTGAGAATTGGTCAAGTTATTAGATTATGAAATGATATCAATTTAAACCTGTCTATAATATATAAAATGATTGTTTAATTTTTGTTGCTCAAGTCATCAGATGTTTTTGATCTTTATTGATGGTTTAGTGTCTTTTTGGTTTCTTGATTGATGGTGTAAATGAATGGTATGATCAAGATCTTGAGTTTTTATCTTGGATGTGTGTGTATATATGTGGGTTTTATTCACTTTGATTCTTTAATGGTTTCTTGAAAGAAAGAAAGAAAGTAATGGATGAATGAAAGGTTCTTGGAGTGTTGGTTTGTTTAAAAGTGCAAAAGTATATCAAAATGAATGCAGAATGAGTGACCTGTGAACAACTGGTAATGTCTGAGGTTTTTCTTTATCAGATTAGTATTGTCATTATATCTAGAGGGTCTCATAGTGGTTTCAGTATCTTCTCTGTTGGATTTGTGATGACTTGAGGAAAAAAAATAACATATATACATTATATATATATATATGTATATATGTATTGTAGTGACGATTAAAATCAACAAAGTAAATAGAGATAAAAACTTGAATACTTCAGGATTTTTTTGCACTAAAAACGTGTAAAAGTGCTCAATACAAACAGCTAAATATATGATTAAAAGTGAATGTTTTAAAACAGACCAACTTGAGTTTCTCATGGATCTGCAAGAAACACAAGTCTGTCTCTTTGAAACCATTCGCTTTTAATCATATAATATATATATATATAAATAAAAGATATCAGTGGTCTGAAGAAGCTCGTGGGCATACTCACGAGTGGAAATGGTCCATAACCACGATACCCATGGTATTTAAGGCCTTTTTATTCACATATATATATATATATATATATATATATATATATATATAAACAATAAAAAAAAATTGGTTTCAATGATTCATGTATTAAAAGATGTTTTAAGAAAATCCAGCTCCACGTCTATAATTTGACTGTTTGATGGCTCAAACAGAAAAGTGCCAAAAATAAGAAGTGTATCATGATATACACAGTTGTCCTTGCCTTTTCATTGCTTTGTAATTCTAATAAAGTAAGTACCAATGTCATGCCACAGAAAAAAGAGATGTGTTCAAATATAGGAAGGACAACTATTTGGAACTCGCCATACAAAGTGGGGGTAGATTTCCACTTGATCCAGTTAAGGCCAGACACTTATGGAAATATTTTTATTTCATTTGGCTAGATTCAGACTAGGTCTTAGCAAACAAAGGAAATATTACTCTTTCTTTGGCACTTTATATCACACACTTGGTTATATTTGTGATCATGAAATAATCTGTTAGAGGTGGTGGAATCAGCATTTTTTTTTTTTTCAACTGAAGTGAATCCTTTTTTTTTCTTCTTTTTTTTTGTTCTTTCTTTATTTTTTGCCTTTTTATGCCTGTATCATTCTGCTACATTTATGCTTATCATGCCAAGTTGCCCTTTATGTCAAGATGGAGTAAAACAATATTCATGTATATATATATATATATATATATATATATATATATATATATGGTAATTTTTCCGAGTTGAAATAAAGGAAAATAAAGTGCTCAATTACGAATGTAAGAGCTGTATTTATTAAATATGAGTGTTTATAGAGAAGTTTTTAAAAACATTTACCTAAGGTTTCTGGCTAATGCCATCATCAGAATGTTATACCTCTCGCGTTAGTACCAACACGAGAGGTATAACATTCTGATGATGGTATTAGCCAGAAACCTTAGGTAAATGTTTTCAAAGACCTGTATAAACACTTATATTTAATATATATATATATATATATATAATATATATATATATATATATATATATATATATTATTTTTTTTTTTCTCAAGACTCAATGTATTTTTTTGACTATGGGTAAAAGAAAAAAAAAATGGAAAAAAAATGTCTTCTTTTAACTTCATTTTATTTTTTTATTTATTTTTTGTGTCTTTGTCAAGGTGCCTTGTTTAAACTTTATGGCAGCACCTCTCTTCATGCATGGCAACATTTAACTGTCATTCTCTGGAAAAACAAAACCTTTGTCCATGTTTTCGTTGCTCCTATTTCATTCTTTCATTTTCATTTATTTTAGTCTAACCATATATTAGGATAACTAGTCTTGATGGATTATTCCATGTTGACAGATAGCAACATGGAGTAAACATTAAAAAAATTTTTTCTTTCTTTTTTTTTTAAATCTTAGAATTTCTGAGATGAGGAATTACCAATATGCATTGATGTACTCTGATTAGTATCCTCATCTTTGTTGTTATTATAATCACATTGTTTCAGCTGTTTTACTCTCCGACTACAGCATAACCTGAAGAAGGCTGGAAAGAGGACAACAGCTGAACGGTGATGACACTTGTCAGAGTATTTTTATTTTATTTTTATTTATTTATTTATTATTTAAAGAAAGGATCAAAAGCAAAAATCTTATAAAATGGTATCATTGATTTTTTTTTCTTCATTCAAAAAAGAAAAAAAAAAAAAAAAAAAAATTTCATTTAAAAAAAAAATCCATAAGCAAAATTTCCTTCCTTTCTTTCTTTCTTTTTTCCCCCTCCCTAAAAAAAAAAAAATTATCAGATTCTTCAAATTAGACTGTTCTGAAATTTTATTTTGAAAATCAGATACTTTGATAAAATTTTTGTTGTTTACTTGTTTATGCTAATTCTTCTCCATCTTCAGGCACTCAAGCAAGCATTCACACAAAGACCTAATTTTGTTTATTCTTCTTTGACAACAGACCTTTTTTTTCTCTCTTCACACACATATATATATATAGTATATTTTGGCAGCATTTTTTCTTTTATACATATTTTGTTGAACTCACCACTTCACATCTGATGATGGCACTATATAGTGCAGAAAGTACTAGTGTAAGAACGTTTGTGGATTCATTCACCGATTCCACTCTGATATAAAAAAAATGTCCAGACAATTGGAAAGGATAGAAAAGAAACTCGTCAGATAAGAATTGTCTGTTGAGTTCAACAAAACATGCATATATATATATATATATATATATATATATATATATATATATTTCTGTATTTTTCTTTTCTGCAATTGATTATAGTATCAATTATAAGTTAGTTGAAATTGGAATGTGAACATCTTTGACATTCAGTCTAATGTTTTACCACTGAT
Source organism: Doryteuthis pealeii (assembly GCA_023376005.1). NCBI lineage: Eukaryota > Metazoa > Mollusca > Cephalopoda > Myopsida > Loliginidae > Doryteuthis > Doryteuthis pealeii. The sequence continues at coordinate 68,744,737 of CM042140.1, read as the reverse complement.
TTGCTGAGCACACCTTATTTTTTAATCTGATTGTTTTTGTCTATATAAATACTACTGAAATAAATAATCTCTTTGTATACCAAATATGCCCATGTAATGAATGACCACTAACTACAAAATTGTGTTTTTATCATGTATTGTTATAATGAACGATGGTAAGGTCTCAATATTCAAAGACATATCTTGTTTAATGAATAACCTCTCGTTTTTTTAGATGAAAAAGTGTTCTGAAAAGGAAATTCATTACATGAGTATATACAGTAACTTTTGATTTTATCAAAATTTATATTAGAAAATATAAGGAAAATGTATGATCTTCATTTTAAAATCTAATATATATATATATATATATATATATATAATGAAGAAAATGACAGATTAATAAAAATCCAACAAAATGTGAGGAAATATATTGGAAAGGTGAATAACAAACACAAACAATCAATTCAATTAATATTTCATCTAAGTTGATATCAGAAACTTCATCAGAATGCTATGAAGGTCTGATGAAATTTCTGAAATGAACAGAGACAAACTATTTATTGAACTGATTGTTTGTGTTCATTATTCACCTTTCCAATACATATATATATATAATGTGAACCAGCTTTATAGTACTTGGTAAGTGTTATATAAAGTTGGTGAATTGGAGATAACTTCTTGCTTAATGATATATTTACACTATGTGAATGATCTGTGGTCGAATTATTAGACTGAATACCATAATCTCTACAAGTTCAATTCCTGTTGTACAAATCTCTTTTTCTTTCTTTTCTTTTTTTCCCTTCAAAACAAAAATTATTAAAAAGAAGCAAAAAAAAAAAAAAAAAAGACTAAATGATTATTTAGTTTTGGTAATATTACTCATCTATATGTAAACATCATTGATCCACTACTTCCTGAGGCAGTGTAAAACTTATAATACTAATACTAATAACATTATTATTATTATTGTTCCAAATTGCATCTCTTTTGCTTTAATCTAGAACAAGTGTCTGCTTTTATCCGGAGACTGGATAATACACTTCATTCTCAGGTGAAGCTTCAATTCACACTGTCTTTTTACTGGCAATTTCTCTTGCTTACCAGGTAAATTAATGTCTACGAGGAAGATTGATAAATGTGGAGAATTGTTGTTTTGATGGTTATGTTTTGTGAGATAAGTCATAAAAAGATATAATGTAATGTTTTCTCTCTGTGTATGTGTGTGTGTGTGTCACATTGACTATATCACATGTTTGTGTTGAGGGTTGTATATTATATATATTATATATATATATAGGGATTGGAGATGGCCATATCAAAAGTTATATTTTGGAACACTGGACATCGTTTAAAAAAAACAAAAAGCAAAAAAAAAAAAAAGATGTTATTGGACCGAGTCATATAAATAGTCCTCAAAAAAAATTATTATGAGGAGAAATATGTGCATACAAGTTTTCAATGTATATTATTTCCTCAGCTTCATATAGTTGTTATATCTTTATGTACTGTATGTACTCGCATATCATACAACTTTCTGAAACCTAAATTTGAGCCTAATATTAAGGAATCGCACCATATGCAAGATACAGACTTTGTATGTGTAAATAGTTGGTCAAGGCTAGACCTAGGCCAGCTGGTACGCCTACAATTTCCAGCTGCTAAAGGTCTCAGTTTAAGTTTCTGAAAGTCACATGATACACTAGTATATGTTGTAAATTCCACATTCTAAAATGTAATAACTATTATTTAACGGGTAATTTTTGTAAACACTCATTAATGATGTGTTTGTTTTTTGGCAAATTAAGTTTCATATTTTATTATTTGTTGAAGCATTAACTTAAATAGATCAACTTTGTACATACCATGTAATGAGCGACTTTTTACAAACCATGTAATGAGCGACTTTTTACAAGCCATGTAATGAGCGACTTTTTACAAGCCATGTAATGAGCGAATTTTTACAAACCATGTATTGAGCAACATTTTATACATAACATGTAATGAGCGACTTTTTACATAACATGTAATGAGCGACATTTTCCAAAACATGTAATGAGCAACATTTTACATATCATATCATGTAATGAGCGACTTTTTACAGCTCAATCACAAGAAATACTTTAAAAAATATTTTTGTAGGCCAGCCTAGTCAAAATCTTTGGGTCGTTCATTACACTCAATTTATAATAAAACATATTTTTGTGGCTAAAAATTAAGGGTTGTTCATTACAAGAAGTTGTTCCTTACTCATGTATAAACAATAAACAAATTTTTAAAGTCTGATAATGATGTCTTTTTTTTTTTTTTTAATAGAAACATTTGACCCACAGGATTTTCTGGTTTAATGTGGTCACTTATAAATATGAAACCCTCAATCCTACAGTGTAATATAAGTGTGACTCTTAACTAAAATGTTGTGAATAATTGTTTATTACTTGAATTATATTTGGCATTTGACATTTTGTTCTATGTTCAGTGTGTTCATCTTTCAGGTAAAAATAAATAAATAAACAAAAATATTTTGCAATCAAAACTGTCAGTAACTATGTACATTTTAAACTTTATAGAAATCTCTATGAAATCTTTTGTTAAACTTAAAAAAAATTAATTGACTCTTGATTAACTCCCAAAGCTCAGATTACCCCAAACTGTGTTACTCATGCGCTGAGTTGGCAAGGACCAGTATCTAAAAAATCTCTTTAGAAACAACTATACCAAAAATGTTAATATAAATGGAATATGTACACAATTCCCCAGCCTCTAGGCATAAAATAATCCTATATGGGTTGAAATGCCATTTAAAAGAACTTTTCAGCAACTTCATGTATATATCTGGAGGGTTAGAACTGATGCAATAGTCAATGTCAACATATAAAGAAATATTGTCCTCTTACTTCCACTCTACCCTGTGTGTGTGTGTCCCTCTATCTATCTATCTCTCTCTCTCTCTCTCTCTATATATATATATATATATATATATATATATATATATGACTGCTATATTTATAAGTAAACAGTGCTGAAGATCATGGATAGAGCATTTTTATCTAAGTTAATGTAGCATGGACACGGAATCCATGGCGCCTGGTTACTGACAGTTTCTTGTGTATGCAATCTTCAGACTCCATATCCTTGCTACCTTAACTTTGATATAAATGCTCTATCCATGATATTGAGCACTGTTTAGTTGTAAATATAGCAGCCATATTATATATATATATATATATATATATGATTATGATAGTATTAGATGTGCTATAATAAGGGGAGGAAAACTGAAAATGTTACTAAGACTTCATTACAACAAATAACCAATCTTTTTAAACTGAATGCTGAAGTTGTAAAGTATTGAATACTTGAAACAATTTAACTGTTGTTTATTGTTCTCTTATAAAATTAAAACCAAACCAACTACTAAAATAAATTTAATTTCCCTAAAAGTTGGTGCTACTTCAAATGATTTAGTTTATGGTCTTTGTCTAGTTACATACAATGTTAAAAGTGAGTTAAGGATATTTATTGTTATGCACATAAAGCAACTTAATGTCATTTATCTTTGCCAAAAAGCTCAAATTTCTGATTCAATTTTTAGTGTGTGAGAGAAGCAAACATTTAATTTTTCTTCCTTTTTTTTTTCTTTCTTGGGTTTCACTTGCTGTAAATTTATAAATCCAACCAGCTCTCTAACTACCTCACCTTTTTATTACATACTTAAAAGCAAGGCAATTTTACCAGACTTTCTCAGAACCTTTTGGTGATTCTGTTTCTTTGTGAACATTGAAATGAATGTGCTGCTGTATTGAGAGATTTATGTAGCTTTTCGCAAAGAGCCATTAGTGATGGTTCTTCTCCAAATAATGGCCAGCTTTTGAGTTTGTAACTCATAATTAACTATGGAAATCTATGAAAGATTGTCAAGAGTCTCCCCTCAACCATCTTTTGATCATGGCGCAATTTGCATGATTTTTCTAGTTATAAAAATGCCCTCATATCATGATAACTCAGTTTGCTTCACGGTATATGTATATATATATATATGTATGTATGTATGTATGTGTGTGTATTGTAGGAACAATACATTATGTGAAAAGAAAGAAAAAAAAAGTTAAACAATATATATTGGTTATATTGTTATAGGGTGGGGGTAGAATGAAATTATAGCTTGAGAGGCAAAAAAAATAAATAAATAAGAAATAAAAAGAGAAAATAACTTTTTTTAAATTCTAAATTTTAAAAGGAAGGAAAAAAAAAAGATGATTCTATCTCTTGAGAGCCGTATAGACAATGAAAATAGATGGAAGTTGTATGTGTGAGTCTTTTGTGTTTGTTTTTTAATTTTTTTTTAGAGATCAGAATGGTCTTTTTAGTGTTTGTTGGTAATAATAACGGAACTTTTCTTTTTTTTTTTCCCCCAAGAGCAGATTTACTGTTTTGGACAATGGGCTGTGGACAAGTTTTCTTTTTGATAAAAATTTCCACCCGCTCTTTTCAGCCAATTGTCCCCCCCCCTTATCCCTGCAACCTTTCAATTTATTAGATTCTTTTTTTTTTAATTCCAATTTTTTTTTTTTTTTTTCATTTAATGAGTTAGCTTCTTTCTATCAAAGATTACAATTTAAAGAAAAAAAAATCATACTAGTCCTCTTTTATGATCTTTTCATTGTATAGGGATAGAAAAAAGTCATAAAATTGTATTTATTTTTTAAAATCTTTTTTTTTTTTTATATCTTATTTTGAGAGTACTTTTTAGTTAAAACAACTTTTTCATCTGTTTTTGTTTGTTTGTTTGTTGTTGTTTTAAGAAATATTTGTGTTAGAATGAATTGATATTGAACCTAGTTACAAAGAAAAATAGAATGAATGGCATTTTTAGATATTAGATCTTCTTAAGCAGGCCCCACTTTGAACTTGATGTTAAGAGTGACCTTAATTTGACTCTTTGGACCACTGTTTGCAGCAGCTGAGAAAGGAGAAGATAAAAACACACAAACAAAACAAAAAATGCACACACACACACACACACAAAAAAAAAAACAAAACAAAACAAAACAAAACAAAAAACCACCCTGCAAGGGAAGCATAAAATATAAGGAAGAAACCCAGATTTCTCCTTTTGGAATGTGTAATTAGTCTTCCTCATGGCCTTCTTTGGTTCTGAGTAATCTTGAGGGACAAGAGGTTGAAGACAATATACACCACATACACACACACACTCACACACAAACACGCACCCCCTCCATGTGTTCACATTTATTTACAAACAGTTATACTGTCATAAATATATGAACTTTTGCAAACACTCTAGTATAAATAGACATGATTACATTTCTCAGTACTTGTAGATATGCATTAATCCTTATTTTTCTCTTGTTTCGGTATATATGTATATATGTATACACAAACACTATATATATATATATATATATATATATATATATATATATATGTATACACAAACACTATATATATATATATATATATATATATATTATATATATATATATACACACACATAAACACTGTATATATATATATATATTTGGAGGATATGTGCTTAATTGAAGTCATACCTAATTTTGAAAATTAATTAGTTAATAATTAATGAATTTAGGCTGGCATATATGTTCAAATGTAAGGCTAAACAAATCGAGAAAATGTCAATCCCTGAATGTACATTTCGACCTAGGGATTGACATTTTCTCAATTTGTTTAGCCTTACATTTGAACATTTATGCCTGCCTAAATTCATTAATTATTAACTAATTAATTTTCAAAATTAGGTATGACTTCAATTAAGCACATATCCTCCAAAAATTGTCAGCTTAAAGCCATATAAGAATAAACACATTTGTTTGTTTACTTACCCTCATATATATATATATATATACACACACACACACACACACACACACACACTGTGTGTATATCTATTGATATTCATAATATAGTTTGCTATATTCATAAGTTAAGAGTGCTCAATATCATGAATAGACCATGTATATCTCAGTTAAAATAGCAACGGCATAAAGCCAACAGTGCATGGTTACTGTCAGTTTCTTGCATATGCAATTTTCTAACCAGGCAATTGGAGAGAAACTAACAGTTACCAAGTGCTGTTGACTTTGTCTTCACTATTCTATCTTATATATTATTCATCTGTATAAAGACATTTACCTTCTTCAAATACACATCCATATTTCAGAATGCTTATATACGTAAGTAGAGCGGATTTATGTGTACATGTATATATATATATATATATATATATATATATATATCCTGAAAGTGGAAAGCTGTTAACTTTAATACATTTTGTGATTTTGTGTATTGGGTTATAGAATTTAAGTTTCTAGAACATTTTTAAGTTATTTTCTTTATTGATATTCTATAAATTGGTGCTTACCATATCTTACCTTTTCTTCACATCTTCCTCTTCTTTTCACACTCATTAAGTCAATTTTGTGTGTATGTATGTATGTGTATATATATATATATATATAAACACACGTGTGTGTGTATGTACCTTTTGGCCCACTTGAAACAAATATATTGTGGAATCTGAGAGCATATTAAATGGAATATTTGACAAAAGTATTAGAGAAAAAGTGACAGTAGTATTCATAATAATTACAATAATAATATACTTTAAGGACAAGAATTTTTTAGCTGAATTCCATTGTGTGAAGTGTAAAATGTGTATTATTAGGAGTTGATAAACTGAAATTATGGTTTAAAAGAATGAAAATAAAAACAAAACTTGGGTAATGTTCTGAATAAAACTGATTCTTTCCTTTTTAATGAGGCTTTATCCAAAAATGCACATCTCGTACATTTTATGTATCCAATATATTGCCACTCTCAAAGAATTGTTTACATTTTCTTTATCAGCACTCTTGCATACAAAATTTATTAATGATCCAATATTAAGAAGAAAGCTTCTTTTTTACTGGTTTCTTTTAAATCCATTTTCTTTTTTTTTAATTTACAGGGATAAGTTCCCTTAATTTAGTACATAAGAGGATGCCCCCACCTCTCTCTCTCTTGTAGTAATAATAATAATAATAATAATAATATATATACATACATATATATATATTCACACAGACACACACAGAGACACACACACACACTGGGTTAGCTCAGTCGGTAGAGCGTTCGGCTAGAAACCATAAGGTTCCTGGTTTGATACCCACCCTCGCCAACTCAGCGTATGAGTAGCACATGGATATATGCGGTAAAGTAAGGAGATGATGGTAGGTGTGGCGCTCCACCTCCAACGCCAAAATAATCTCCTTGGTCTAGTGTTAGTGAAAAGGGGATAGACTCCCTCACTGCATGGCTGATACCAACTTTAGGCCACCCTGACGACTTTACCATAGTTTTATATATATATATATATAATATATATATATATATATATATATATATATAAGTTAGGGTAGTGTTGACATGAAGTCAATGCTGCTTGGTTAGTGACAGTTTCTCACCAATGCAATTTTCAAACCGAGTGCATGACTTCATGTCCACACTACTCTAACTTAGATGTAAATGTTCTATCTACGATATTGAGAACTATTTACTTATAAATATAGCCCACTATATATATATATATATATATATATATATATATATATACTAATTTTGATGATATAGTTTGCTATATTTCTAAGTAGAAAGTACTCAATATCATTGATACAGCATAGTGAAGACATGAAATCAGTGGCAGTTGGGAGTTGTTTCATACCTATGCGACATTCAGACCAAGTGCTGTTGACTTCATGTCTTCGGTATCCTAACTTAATATATAGGTACATCAAGAAGTTCATAATTTAAAGATATGAAAAAAAACAGTTAGATTATAAACATAATCTCCTTACTTGTTTTTGAAGTGGGGAGTCCGTGCAGTGTAGTGATTTATGTGCATAATTGTGACATCTTAGTAAGCAAGTTTGAACTCCAGTCTCGCTATTATGTTCATTTTTGCACTAGTACTCTTGGAACAGGTACGAATCCCTGTACCCCTCATCTACAAATTAAATAGTACCCCTATTGTCCTTCTACAAGAATGGCTTTGACATTAAATAACACAAAGTTCGATATGCCATCAAGCAAAGATACCAAAACTATCAAATAGATTTGTTATATAGGGATATTTGACATTACATAACTGCAAAAAAAACCCAAAAAAACACAAGAAACAACTTCACAAAAAATGTAAATGTAAAATGAATGCAATTCCCTAACTTATAAGCATAAAATAGCCCTAAATGAATTGACATGCCATTAAAACCAATCGATCATAAAATCAATATGCTGGGTTATGGATTTATAGATATACCTTTGTAAAGTTGAGCATGTATGAGGGTTGACTGAAAAGTTCATAGGCTGACCAAGATAATCTCATAGAATATGACCAAATATGGTTTATTTTTCAATTGTGGTCCACCCATTTCTTCTATCAGTGTTGCAGTGCTTGGATTCTATTGGTAAAAAAAAAAAGTTATTAACAGCAGATATGTCATCAAACAAACTTTTCAGTCTACCCTTGTATCTATGTATATGTATTCTTATTTGACTATCTTATCAGTTTGTCTCTGCGTCTTTGATAACTTTATACATGTAACTATTCTAGATATATTTTTTCATGTTGCCCTTTCTTCTTGCATGCGTTTTTTTGATTTTCCTTCTCTTTAGTGTGTTGCATTCATTTGTATGGCATACTCGGTTTACTTTCATTTTTAGTCATTCTCAGCAGAAAATATAGTAGACTTTAATCAAACAAATGTTTTCATTTTTCTATTCATCTTCATTTTTTTCTTCTTTTAAATGTGAAAACAACAAAAAAAAAAAGAAATATATATATATAAGTATATGAATTACATATGAAAAAAAAAAAAAAAGAAAAAAAAAGAGTTCATGTATTCTGTATGTATTTGTCTGCAAGTGTCTGATAATGCCGAGTTTTGTTCCTTGGGAGTGAGCCATGGTTACAAGTGAATTCCTGAAACTTACTTAGATAAAAGCCTTGTAAAGCCAATCTACCCTGGGATTAGACAGTATTAGAAAATAGTCAGAAGCCTCATATACATACATACATAAATATAAAATGAAAAAGCCAAAAAATAGTCTGTCTGTTGCTTGAAAGCAGCTCTGGTGTGTGTTGTAAATGGCATGTTGCCATTGTACAATGACTGGACGACCACACTACCAGCATCACACTCTATAGCTTTCACTGACAGTTTTTAGGAATGTTGCCTTCCTTTTACAGATTATATATATATATATATATATATATATATATATATATACATATATATATATATAATGTATATAAATTTTTTTTTTATTTTTTCTCCCATCTATGTCAACTCTACTGGGTTAGAACAATATCAGCATTTTAACCTTTACAATACACTAGTCTGTCTTGGTACTTCAGTAAAACGGAAAGGTCGTAGGCTTTGTAAACCGGACTTTTCATTGGCAGAGTTGGTGGCAAGCTGCCAGGTATTGGCCCAGCATTATTTACAACTTTCTATATATTTACATATATATTTCTACATGCATACAGCCTATGAACCTACAATGTATGTATATATATATATATATATATATATATATATATATGATGTGCATGAGGATGTGTGGGTGGCATAATGGTTATGAACATGCAAAATGGTGTTGACAAGTTGAGTTCAAATTCTAGGTGATACGGTTTGTATTCACTTCATAGTCATGCCTTTATGGAAAGTTCACCACTAACTCACCAAGTGACATCGTGATATATATATATATATATATATATATATATATATATATATATATATATATAATGTATATATATGGTGTTATGGCTATTATTCTGCTTGTGGGTGTAGCCTTGCTTGTTCTTTTTGGACTTGTATATGAATATAAATGTGTTTTTATAAGCATTTGTTTGTATGTACCAGATGCTAATATCTTTTGTCACTAATTCAATCAGATGTACACATATGTTGAATGGTACACTCCATAGTTTTATGCACTCCTCAGAATTTGAGGCTTTTTGCTTCAATATATATATATATATATATATATATATATATATATATATATATATATTGATATTGATAATATAGTTTGCTATATTTATAAGTAAAGAGTACAAAATATCATTGACAGACCATATACATTTAAGTTAGGGTAGCAAAGACAGAAAGTCAATGGTGCTTAGTAACTGTCAGTTTCTTGCCTATGTGATTTTCAAACCAAGACAAGGTAAGGAACTAGCAGTTACCAAGCGCTGTTGACTTTATTTCTTCCTTACCTTAACTTAGATATACATGCACCATCACTGATATTGAGCACTCTTTCGTTGTAAATATAGAAAACTATATATTGGTTAGGAAGTTGATTTAGAAGGCTATCACAATGCAGATATAAAGAAAAAAAATAATAATACGGTAACAATGGTGTTGTGTGTTAACCTGTATTTTATTCTTGAAGTGATCTTTTGACTACTTCAGTTCCAGTGATTTTTTGAAAAAAAGATTTTATCTCAAAAATTCAAGAATAAAATACAGGTTAACACACAACTCCATTGTTACCGTATTATTATTTTTTTTTTCTTTACATCTGCATTGTGATAGCCTTCTAAATCAACCTCCTAACCAATATATACACAATGCTTCAAGCAAATTATAAAACTCTTTTTTATATATATATATATATATATATTATATATATATATATATATATATATATATAAAGTAAAGTCGACGGGGCGGCCTAAAGTCGGTATCAGCCAGTCAGCGAGGGAGTCTATCCCCTTTTCAATAGCGCTAGACTGAGGAGATTGTCTCTAGCATCTGAGGTGGAGCGCCACACCTACCATCAGCTCCTTACTTTACCGCACAGATCCCTGTGCTACTCATACGCTGAGTTGGCAGGGACCAGTATCGAACTAGGAACGTTGTGGTTTCTAGCCGAACGCTCTACCGACTGAGCTGAATGTTTTCTTTAAGTTGATAGAACTTACAAAGAAACAGATAAATTCCCACTATTATTGTAATAGATAAGCAGATGGTCAAGATGATACTGTCTCATATTGTTTGAATTTAATTTCTAAGAGTCGCAAGTCAACTTTACTTAATTAGCTTCTCTATTTGTCTGAATTTTTGAGATGAGGCTTGATAATTTATATCATTTGGATTTTTCAGACTGTTGTCCTAATCTCTATTGTTATATACTCAACATTTCTGCTGTTGTGCCCTGCGGCTTTCTTCAAGTGTTTCTTGTTGAACTCAGTAACCTTCTCACACTCGGAAACCTTCTTTTTGAACTTGGGAGCCTTCATGGAACTTTGAACTGAACCCTTTATTCAATCCATGGCCGGGTACAAGTGTTAAGCTATGTTAAGTATTCTATATTGTTATTGCCCTTGACCAGGACTATATATCTATAAATATTTAAAGGGTAGTTGGTGTGTATGTCCAGATGAAACTATGAAAATAAAACAATTAATGACAAAGTAAATATACATATATATATATATATGTGTGTGAAGAAAGGAAGTGAATCCGACGGTATGTAGTATATTAAGAAAAATGAAAAAACACAGGTTGAACTCTTCCAAATATTGGCCAATAAACTCACCACTTAACCCATTTAAACCTGTGTTTTTTCATTTTTCTTAATATACTACATATATATATATATATATATATATATATACACACACACACACACACATTAAATTTCACTAGTTCTTGCTTTTTATGCAAAAATTATATAGACTTAATTTGTATTCACAGATATTTAAAAAATTAAGGTATACATAGAAATCGCATGGAAATTCTTATTTAAAATTTCCAGCATTTGTAAATTTAAAAAAAAATCAATCAATACACTAGGGTTTCCCCATCTCTACCCAGGTAATGTTGGGTAGTCGCTTCTAGTATAACAATAAAGATGAGGACACCAGTCCAAAAAATACAAATAATACAAATAGCTGGTCTATATTTTACAATGTTATAAATGTTTCTATTTTTCTATTGATTTATTCTTAAAATTTCCTCTGGAGATCCTTTGAACAAGAAAACATCTGATTGATATATCATGCTCCTCAAAGTTGACTCTGCCGAGAAGAGTTTATAGTTGTTCTCTTGAATAAGGTTGAAGTGGTTTATTCTCAAAGGAATGATATTGCAGTTTCTCTAAAAATAGAAACATCTATGGAAGCACTAGCCATAAGATCACGAGAAATCAGACATGAATAATAATGATTGGGGCTAATGCCTTTTGTATTTTGGTCACTTCAAAGTAGCAATGGCAAACTTTTGTTCATTAAGAGAAGAGAAAGTTATTTGCTCTTTTGATTAAGGCGATAATCAAAATCTTTATAAATAAAGTTAATTTTTTTCTTTTTCTTTTTTGCTTTAAGTATTTACTGCAAAGCTGAATTCTCAAGATTTTTTTTTTTTTTCTAATCTGATTTTTGTTACTTTTTTTTTTTTTTTGGTTGTTTTTTTTAATTTTTTTATTTTATTTTTTTACTCACATTCTCTTTCTGTGTAATTTTGATACTATGTATTTTATTTTCCTCTTTTGAGAGGTGAGGGTAGGGGATTGATTTCTTGACACACCTGTCACAATTTTCCAAGTGGTTCTCAATCAGTTTGACACTTAAGTTTTTAAAATTCTTCATGTTACTTTCTTTGGTGTGTAGAAGACAAAGGTAGATTCATTATAAAAAAAGGAAGGAAAACATCTATTTGAAGTCATATATATATATATATATATATATATATTATCATACTAAAGCTGAGTAAATCAATGATTGTTTGCTAAAGGCTTTTTTCCTATTTAGTTTAATGACACAAAATTCATATCAAACTATTCCTTAGTTCTAAAATTGAGTTATGTTTGAAAAAAAAAAACCATTTTAATTAGTTCTAATTTACATAATTTCATAATTTACAATTAAGTCAAAGACTGACCCATCTCTTACCCCACATTCTGTCTGTTATTTCCCCCTCTCTATATATATCTTGATTACCTCCTCGTTACATATGTTACTTTCTCTGTGAGTGTAAAGAGAATGATTTAGAGAGTGTGAAATATATTTGTATGTTAAGTTTCAGCAGCTAGATGTTACCTTGTTTAGAAATCTTACAAAATGATTTTAATGTTTGTTTTTTTTATCGGTCAGTTTGGGGCACTCTGGTAGATAAAGGGTTAAACTTGACCTTGTGTCGAATCTGTTGTCTGTTAGTTCAAAATTGTGGAATTATGTTTTTGTGTAGAGAATGCGGGGGCATGGCTCAACTGAAATCTTTTCAAATTGCTCAAGTAAACAGGAGAAGTAAAGTATGGGAAGAAGAAAACCACAAAGAGAGAATAACTTTGAAGGAAGGAGAAATTGGTGGAAAAGAGAACAGAAATGTGAGAAGAGAAAAGACTGGAGTATATAAAATTGTGAGAGGATAGAATAAGAAAGAGTAAAAATAAGAGAGTAAGATTAAGACGTGTTGTTTACTTAACTATTCACTTTTGTGTTGAGTAGTGCTGAGTACTTCCGCCTGTTACCATAACAATGAAATTTCTCATTACCCTGTAGTAATACCAGGTTGAATGACCATTGTATGTATATATATGTGTGTGTGTATATATATATATATATATATATATATATATATATATATATATATATAATATAAGATGCCACTTTTCAGGTCTTGTTTTCCTTAGCATTTGTCCTGCCTTGCAAAATGGGACATTCTATGCTCTTGAATTGTATTAGGCTGTAGGCATATATTATTGATGATATATAGAATATAATGATCATTCTCCAGCCATCTTGAGGTATCACGCACAGTTTTTTTTCCCATCTCTCTCTCTCTCTACATATATATACACCTATATTTGATCACACAAGTGATTTACCAATATAAGGATATATCAATGTGAAATAGAAATAGTTAAAACTCTGCTTAGGGTGGTCACTACTGGAATAGACTCAGTCCTAATTAGTGATCTATTTCACTAATTTAAATTTTTTTTTAATTGTTTTTTAATGTAATTAATCTTTTGGTTTATACAAGTTAATAACTTCAGCATATCAATGCACTGTTCCTACTTAACCACATTTCCAATACTGAAGAAGACAAAAAAAAAAAGAAGGTAAAATGTCTTTATTTGCTATAAAAATGAAATACAAAAGTTAAACACTCTAAGAAGAGTATGATCTTACATTAACCCTTTCGTAGGCAGATAATTTTTTAAATCCTTTTAAATTATTTTTAGAAATTTGCAAAATAGAGGGGATATTCAAACAAATATTAATCATGTATTAAAAAAAAGCAAAAAAATGAAAAAACCCTAAAAATAACATTTTTTAGAGGTAAAATAATTACAGGGTAGAAACTGAAATTCGAGAAAATAATTTGATTTTTAAAGATTTTTTTTATGTAGACATAAAATAATTACATAACTTCTATTTCATAACAAAACAAAAAATAATGATAAAGATAAAACAATATGTGAGGGGTGACAAGACTTTCGGACCACCCTGTACAATAACATAAAAACAAAGCATTCACATTTAATTACAATATTTTGCAAAACAACTTTTATATAATCCTACACTACAGTAGTGCCTCCTAGTAATGTTTATATACATTAACATTGAATTGGTCAATAGGAAAATGCCTTACATTGAGCAAAAAAATACAAAAGAGTACAAAAATATTTTCCTCTACTTGTGTAAAAAAAAGGAGTTAGAATGTACTCCTTTGACAAACTCTCAAAAAGAGGTAATATAGAATTTACGTATTTCTTAACTTAAGGAAGGAAAACATCTATTTGAAGTTTATATATATATATATATATATATATATATATATATATATAGTCGGTAGAGCATCCACCTCGGAACCACAATGTTCTGAGTTTGATACTGGCCCTCACGAACTCAGCACACAAGTAGCACAGATTGGCCCTGTGCAGTAAAGTGGGGAACTGATGGTAGGTTTGACACTCCACCTCCGATGTAAAAACTATTTCTCTAGTCTAGTTCTCGTGAATAGGGGATAGACTCCCTTGCTGTCCTGCTGATATTGACAATTGGCCATTCTCCTGATTTTTCTATAATATTGAATATCGTACTCTTAACTTGGACCTGAACAACTCTAACATTCTGTTGTTGGAAGGAAGGTCCAACTTAGAATCATCCTAATACCAACTTACCTGGTAATCCACTTAGGGTATAATATATATATATATATATATATATATATATATATATATATATATATAATTCTAAAAGACAAGAAATGACCAACAGGTGATGGTAATTGAAAGTAGTAATAATAGGACTCATTTTAAA
>CM042140.1:68711891-68724391 GCA_023376005.1 Doryteuthis pealeii | reverse complement strand
AATGTTTTTTAAACTTGGAAATGTAAGAACTACTCTAGATCATTTACAAGGGCCAGCTGAAAAGTTCAAAGGCTGACCATGATACTCTCATGGAATGTGACCAGATGAGGTTTATTTTTCAACATAGTCCTCTTTGTCCACACACTTTTTCCATCAGTGTTGCAGTGCTTGGTTCATATTGGTAAAAAAAGTCATCAACAGCAGATTTGATGTTATCATATGAACTTTTGAATGTGTGTGTGTGTGTGCATATATGTATGTATATATATATATATATATATATATATATATATATATATATATATATATATAAATAACCCCTCCATATGAGCAGGATGTAACACAAGGCCAATTTCTTAACCAGAGTTTAACAGGTTTGAATTCAGAGTTTTCCTTCTCCTAGACCAGCTGCCTAACCAACATTAAAGAGCCTGGTCTGCTCTACTATTTACCCATAGCTGGAAGGAGAGTATTTGGATGTATACCTTTCCCAAAGGTATTAGCGCTATGTGAAATTCAAACAGCCTTGTCCAGGATTTGAACTTGCATTGACAAATCCATTTCCTACAACTCTTTACACCACGCACATGTATGTATGTTTGTTTATAATGTACATGTTCAATGTATGCATTTGTATATATAAAAACAAAAAAGATGGTGTTACGGTTAGCAAGCTAGATTCGCAGACCATTGTTAGTGAGTTCGATTCTCACTGGGCGCCCCATACTTCTGACCTTATGCCACATCTAAGCTAAGCATAGTAAATAACTATAAAACAAAAAAAATTGTATTAAAGCAATTTTCTCCCTATTATTACTTGATTTAAAGAAATCGAAGTAAGTAAGCATTTTTATATTTGTATCAAAATATAATAATTCAATGTTGTATAATAATGAATAATAATAGTTTTGGATAAAAATAAAACCTAATTTTCTAAGGGGAATGCCAACTGTGTCATTAGGAGCATTTGATTTGTCTCCACTAAATTTCCCTGATCAAATCACTTAGAAAAATTTGTATAAATCTACTTAATATAATATATAATGTGTGTGTACACACTGTGCCGTTTAATTACTCATCTCCCAGTAATTACTGCAAATTTGCATTCTTATTCTATTTTCGATTCCTAATTCTTACTTAATTATAGTCAAGCAAAATTAGTACTTCGATTGAAAAGGATAAAAAAAATGGTTATGAACATGGATGGAACATTGATATTTGTTTGGCTTACCTTAGTATGGCACAAGGTCAAGAGATAGATAGTGACAAGGATATTATATTGCAACACACTTCCAAGTCAGAAGTGCTTATCTGTCTCATATATATATTTACCAAACCCCTTTGCACGAGTATGATGTGACGCAAGGTCAATTTCTTCAATAGAGTTTAACAGGTTTGAATTCAGAGTTTTCCTTCTCCTAGACTGGTCACTTAGCCAACATTAAAGCCCCAGTTCACCCTGCTATTTACCCATAGCTAGAGGGAGAGTAGTTGGATGCATACCTTTCCCAAGAGTATTAGCGCTATGTGAAATGTAAACAGCCTTGTCCAGAATTTAAACTCTGGGCAGTGAGTCCATTTCCTATGACTCTAAACATTACACCATGCGCCTCCACATGCTTATCTGTTTTATAAGACAGCCTATATTTGTCTTATAAGTCAGGTTGGAGCTGCGTGATCTAATGGTGACCGTTGTAGGAAATGGACTCGATGGGTGACCGTTTAAGCAACAGCAGGTACTCTAAGCAACCCTAGTCCTTTGTTTATCAAAATGATTTTTCAGTATTAAATAACCTGAAAAATGTTGATAAAACACAACAGAACAATGATCTATCTATTCATCTATCTATCTGAGTATGGGCAAGTCATGCTGAAAGCACAGATTCCTGCTAGATCATCTCAGTTAAGTAGCGATGTATAAGTATATAAGTTCAATACTTAGATGGGCAACCATTTAAGCAACAACAGGTACTGTAAATAACTTAGTCCTTTGTTTATCAAAATTGACTTGATTCGGCATTAAATGACTCAAAAAGGGTTGATATGCCATAAAACAACTAACCAATATGGCAGACATATAGATGCTTGGATTTATCTGGTTATAGAAGATGTAATAAAACTTTGTATCCTAAGAATTTTAAAGGAATATAATTTTGCTTCAAGTATTTTTTCTCTCTTTCTCTTTGAAAAAAAAAAATGAATCTTATCACTTGATGCTTAAGAAAAACTATTGGGGGGAAAAAAGACAAAAACATAAAACTGTGTCCTCCTTCATGCCTTTGTGATTTCTGAAAGATGGGAATAATATTGTACTGATTCTGTCAACTCTCTCTTTCCCTCGTTCTCTATGATTTTCACCACTGACCATAATAGATGGAATAATGTTATTGTCAGGTACAGAACCTTCATTTTTCTTGTTTTTCTTCTTGGTTCATTGCTCAAATATATGGACAAACAGACAGACAGACTTTCAGTCATTTGCAATGAGTCATAGAAGAAAAGAGAAGAATAGTCCCAGATTTTTTTTTTCTCTCCTGTCAAGTATTTTCTTTTATTTGGACTTTCTGCCTCCGTGTTAAGAAAGAGAGAGAGTGAGAGAGGGAGTGTGTGCACGCGCTTATGTGACCGTGCGTCTATCCGGGATGGGAGCAAAAGAGATGTCTTCTGACTATAAGTATTATTGAGTGAAAGAACAAGCAAGTGTGAGAAAGCTGAGCCATCCAGTTGGAGAATCAAGTCTTCTTCTTCGTCAGCTGACTCAAGACATTTGCTGAACCTGCCTCCCTGGCACTCCTTGTATTGTTGGGTCGCTGGTTGTCATGGTGACTCAGCCCAGTCTGACCTTTCTTGCCTCCTCCTGCCCACTTGATATTGCATTGCCTTTAACAAGCTGCTCTGCTGGAGTATGGCCAGCAACCATTGCAGCGATCAGGAATTAACTCTTTCCCACCGGGGTCAGCCAGACCCCAAGGAATATTTAGGCCCTTTTGCCACCATTTCCTGCTCTCGCCCGCCTGACCCGATATCTGTAATACACTTGTTACGAGGCTGTCCGTCTTTCTATCGTTTCTCTGCAGTAACTAATTTCTACTGACATGGATTTCCAAAGGTTAAGTTTCTTCTTGAGAATTCATTTTTCTTTTTTTCTATTTTTCTTTTTAATTTTTAATCCTCACGTAAAAGTTTACTGTAGTTGTGGGAGATTGGGGGCGGGGAGATGGAAACTGAAAAGAAAATAAGCAAGTTACTTGAACTTTCTAAGGATTTTCATTTATTTGTTTTAATTAAAGGCTGCTATTTTATGTATGTGTGTATGTAATATGTAATTTATATATATATATATATATATATATATATATATATACATACACAAGTAAACAAACATGGCATGTTATACTGGATGGAAATTTATTACATGTGATATCAACATTATAACGTTTCGGTCTTTTAGACCTTCTTCAGGACATGAGCTGAGTTCTTGTATTGAAGGATTCAGTTCTCTTACTGTAAGAGAACTGAATCCTTCAATACAAGAACTCAGCTTGTGTCCTCAAGTAGGTCTGAAAGACTGAAACGTTATAGCGCTCTGGTTAAATTTTAATCTATCGCACAGTTCCCAGTGGATAACCTCTCCCACCCAGTCATGCCTACTCTTGTATGCATTATTATTATTATTATTGCTATTCTTTGAGCTTTGGACAAATTTTAATCTCTTGTACAGTTCCCAGTGGATAACCTTTCCTAGCCAGCCATGCCTACTCTTGTATGCCTTGTTATTATCATTTGAGTTTAATTGCTTTTTCTACTTTTTAGTGTTATCATTTGTTTACTCCACCTTAAACAAGTTTTACTGTCTTGAAACTGAAATAATAAACCTTGTAATGTTCAATTCATTGTTCTTTTCATACAGCTTATACCAAGTAATAGATAAGCTGATCCTAGTTTATTTTTGGTTTAGTTTACATTAAGAATAACCTACTTTTTAAAAACTTGTCTATTTATTTATTTTCTAGTCATCTCTTCAATCTTTTATTTTCTAGAAATGAACATTTTCTTTTAGTTTTTAAGTTAGTTAGTGAAATATATATTTTTGATCTGCTATTTTTAAGACAGCTGTTTGTTTATTTAGTTGTTTTTTGTTCCTTTGGGCTACATCAGTCTTGTGTTTGTTCTTGCTCATACAATTCTGAAGAGAAAAAGTCAGAAACTCTATATAAGAACAACAGTTCTGACCTGTGAATGAAGAAACATGAATGAACTGATGCCTGAGGAGAACAAACAGTTTCAGCCATTGTTATAAGAGCAATGACAATGATGAAAATATTAGGGAAAGAAAAATGAACCAACAGACACAGGCATTTTACTTCAGTAATCATCATCATCATCATCATCATGTCACGCAATTAGCACGGATATCCATGAGAATCACTCACCAACCTTCTCTATCATTCATTGTACCAGGGAGGTCCTCTGCACAGCATCCAGTATCCTCGCAGAGTTGGTCAATGTAGGTCCTTGGTGGGCGGTCCACATTAGCATGTCTATGTGTTGGCTTCCACAGGAGAATGTTGCTTATCAGTTCATCCTTGCTCCTCCAGCAGTGTCCAGCATGCCTTGTCCCACAAATAAGAAAGGCATGATCGACTATAAGCAGGTTATCAGTCATATGGAAATCCGATCTCACTGACAAGTTAGTGACAATTCTTCCAAGCAGTGGTTGTATCAGTACTGCTGTATGGCTGTACCACTTGGACCCTAACAAGGCGCCTTGAGAATAAGCTGGATGGGAGCTGCACAAGAATGCTGTATGCAGTCTTGAACAAGTTGTAAACAGCACCCCACTTCAGTAATACTGCTTGATAATTAGTGTATTCACACATTACTTTCTGCTTGATAATGATTTATATATATATATATATATATATATATATATATATATTCACACATACAAACCCCTCCACACGAGTAGGATGTGACACAAGGTCAATTTCTGAAGCAAAGTTTCAAAGGTTTGAATTCAGATTTTTCCTTTTCCTGGTTAACTGGCCATGGGTAAAGAGCCCAGTCTTCCTTACTATTTATCCATAGCTGGAGGGAGAGTAGTTGGAGGCATATCATTCCCAAAGGTATTAGCACTATGTGAAATGCAAACGGTCTCATCCAGGATTTGAACTTACACCACATATCTTTGATAATGAAATATAAGCATCTATGAGCAAATAGGTGACCAATAAATATAAACAATGTTGAACCCCTCCACAATGCACAGGATGTGACACAAGGTCCTAATGGAATAACTAACAAATTTCAATTGTAGAGTACTTCCCCTTATTTATTTGGATAGACATCAAAGGTGTTCTTTTTTAATGCAAATAAGTTAATACTATTTACATTAATATATTGGTAATCTTATTTTTTTCACTTGGTTTTGTTTTCTTTGTTTAATGGCATATCAACCTTTGAGGGTTAAATAATGCCAAAGCCATCCTTGTATAAAAACAGTGGTGGTATTATTTAACCCATAGCTGGAGGGATGTGGAGGTTCATAACTTTCTCAAGGGCATTAGTCTAAAAGTGAATGTAATAGCGTGACTGGAGTTTGAACTCGCTGACTACGATGTTACACTCCAGTATGTTAGCAATTATGTCACGGGGACATCCTCTACTCTTATATTACTTGGGTCTTTAATTGTTATTAAATATTGATTGAATTTGAAAACCTGTCTATAGTCTTCTTGTTTCAAATGCAGTTTTGACACAAGGAGACTAGAGATAGGTTTTTAGAGTCAATTTTATTAAACACAGTAAAGTAAATATAAGCTTAATAGCATAAAAGAATCTAAAGTACAATTGCTGATTCCTAGGTTTGAACTTGTGCTCACTGTTGTTGAAATGTGTATTTCTACAAGATAAAACAGGATCAGTAGAGCTTTACTCCATTTACCATGTAGATATAAATCAGTTTATATGTGCAGAGAACATTGATGTAATATGTGTGGGTGGTATATCTATTGTAGGAAATGGAAATGTGCAATTTCAAATGCTTTATGTAATTCATAGTTATCATCTATAGATGATATCAATGTCTGATATCAAAAAATAAATATATTGGCATATGGCATTTGACACAAAATGACATCAGTTCAATATATGTTGTACGTAATCAATTTGGAGGATTTCCTCCACCCATTATTTTATTTTTATTTATATATATATATATATATATATATATATATATATATATATATGGCTGGTTTAGCTCAGTCAGTAGAGCATCTGCCTAGGAACCACAAGGTTCCTGGTTCGATACTGGCCCTTGCCAACTCAGCATATGAGTAAAGTGGGGAGCTGATGGTAGGTATGTCGCTCCACCTCAGGCGCTAAAAAACAATCTCTTTGGTCTAGTACTAGTGAAAAGGGGATAGACTTCCTCACTGTCTGACTGATACTGACTTTAGGACTTTACATATAGAATTTATTGATTCATTTCTGCTGATAGTGACAATAGACTTGTTGCTATAACAATTAGATTGCATATGTATTTTTGTTTTCTTTTAAGAGGTTTACTTATTAGCTTTCTGTTAATATATTTCAAAACAGTTCTTTTTTTAAATTTTATTTTTCTCAATAAATAAGATGCAAATCTATTAAATATAATTAAAAAGAAGAAAGAAGGAATACATTTTAGCTACATCTTATTTTACTCATTAGTGTCCTTTTTTTCCCATTCCAACTTGAATAATCTTGTCTACTTTGTTTTATGTAAACTTGGAGATATCTGAGGAACTACTTTTCCTAAATATAAACATGATCTCATTATTTTATAATTTGTCTGTGGGAAATGAGCCATATTTATTTCATAATGGGTTTGAAGATTTTAAAAAAGATTCTTTTAAATTCAATTTTTCTGCTCTGTGTGTATCCACTAATGTTGCACAGAAGGGACACACAACCATTAAACTCTTTAATAACACATTGCCTCTCCTCATATTTTATACACCTTTTATTTAAAAAAAATATTAATTCATTCAAGCACTTATTGTTGAGGTTTCCTTCTACTCCAGTTTATTTTGATATGATGTATTCATCTTTCTATATTCTTTCCCTCTCTCTCTCATCTTTATTTGTATATATATATATATATATATATATACATATACTCCTTGTGGGGCATTAGGTTGCAGTCTCAGTGTGTTACTAATGCACTGCAACTGCCCCGTTGGGGGGCTTAGAATATACTGACTGACCTCTCCCCCCCCAAAAAAAAAGTGTCCTGAATATGATACTAAGCTGCATTTGATGGTGAGGCTATCCCTTCATAGCTATTACTGCCATGTCCACTCTGACCCGGTAGTACCTGTTAGGGTGCTATCTATAGGTAAAATAGATCTATTTGAAAATCATTAATATTCGATAGGAGCATATACAAAAAAAACTCTTAGGAAACAGCTACATAGAGAATCTAAATATGAACAAACAATAAATGTGATTCCCTAACCACCTAGCATAAAATAACCCTAAACTGGTTGACATGCTGTTAAAATCAATCAATCAATAATAGTGTCAGTGATAGGTCTACAGTTTCAAGAGCAAATATTTTTTTAATGGTTGAAGTTGTTAGTTCCATGTCTACTTGATTTTGAATTGCCTTTCTCCTAGACTGTCCACCAATCTAACCTTCTATTTCACTCATTACTAGTGGTGAAGAGATTGAACCATGCTTTTCCAAAGGCTTGGAATTTAAACGTTGGCTCCTGATGAAAGATTGTGTCACCTGGCCCCACACCCTCCCACAAGCATAATGAGAAATTAAATATGTTTCTGTAAACAGCTTGATTATAGATTTAGATATTTTTTTCTTTGTTTTTTTTTATACTAAGATATTTCATTTAGCATTTTCTCCGGTCATTTTGAGGTTACATCTCGGATAAATGTAGAAAGGATTATTGTGGAATTGTTTGGATCTTACTTAACTCTCATCCTCCCCACAAAAAATGCACTTTAATTATAATTGATTTGATGTTTTTTGTTAGCTAAATATTGCCATAACAAAGATTTACTAAAATACTTCAAACAGACTTTATTCTTAGAACATAGACATGTTCTTTTTTGTTGTTGTTGTTGTTTTTTTTTGTTTTTTGTTGTTGTTTTTTTTAAGTTAATGTTGGTATTGTTAATAACTAGGCAAATCTTTTTGAGTGAGCTGAGTGGTCTTTAGGCAAATCTGTCTCGTTATTTTATACCCCGGATTAAACACTCTGGTCTAATGGCATGTTATTTTTCCTGCCAATTAGGGGGCGCTTGATATATGCAACATACAATTAAGTAAATTTGCCATGTTATCAGATATATTTTTTATCATTATTTTATAAGTGTGTTATATTCAGATTCATGAATGCTTTCAGAATTCAGAGAGAACATTTTTGAAATAGCTGTTTTCCCCAGGCAAACTTAGGCAGGTTTTTAGTGCATACATATATATATATATATATATATATATATATATATATATATATATATTGCATTGAAGACATGCCTATATATATGTATGCATGAATGCCTATGTGTATGTCTATATATGGCTGGGTCTCTCTCTTTATAATATATATGTCTATATATATATCACATTGAAGACATGCCTATATATATCTCTCTCTCTCTATATATATATATATGTATGTATGTATGTATAACAATGCGTATGTCTATGTATGCCTGGGTTTCTCTCTTTATAATATATATATATATATATATATATTATATATATATATATATACACACACACACAGACAGTCTGTATAGAATACTTAGATGATTCTTTAAATAGTCGATATATAATCATTCCATTT
Organism: Doryteuthis pealeii; assembly: GCA_023376005.1. Taxonomy (NCBI): domain Eukaryota; kingdom Metazoa; phylum Mollusca; class Cephalopoda; order Myopsida; family Loliginidae; genus Doryteuthis; species Doryteuthis pealeii. The sequence goes on along the minus strand of CM042140.1, from coordinate 68,715,542 downwards.
TATAATGAAAGTTTTTGAATTGACTGGAGGCAGTTCGATTCTAATTTCGTATATTGATGCCCCCACTTCTACGCCCATTACTACTAATACCTCTTATACCATAACTAAAAACTTACCCTTGTTTGCTGCTGTTGTTTTCACCACTACTGTTGCTGTAACAACATCGTAATTTTTTTTTTTTTTTTTTTTTTTTTGAATAAAAGGAGAAGTTAAATGAGCAAAGAGGGTAGATTAAAAAAAAAACAAAAAAACAAAAAAAATAAACTAAAATTGGCATAATATCAAGCACTTCTCAATTTATCGCCCACACTTGTATCTGTGTGTGTCTTTTGCACGTCTGGTGATTGTTTGGTCAGACCTTGGACTGGACGTTTGCTTGCTTGCTTGCTCGTTGGCTGACTGGCTTGCTTCTACTTATTTATTGCCAGCTGCCTGCTTTGTATCATGGCAAAAGGGTTGGTGGATCATCATGGCTACAGCCTTGCTCTCCTGGGATGCTCTTCCAATTTGGATGGTTTGCAGAGTCTCATCATTGCTGCACTCTGCGGCACTTTGGTATTTCCAGAAAAGAAAGGCACATCATTACTATTCACAAAAGATATTTACACCTCCTTACAGTTTTCATCCTTTCTTTCTTTTTTTTTTTCTTCTTTTTTTTTTTTTTTTTTTATATATTTATTTATTTGTCTATTTTTTTTATTTTTATTATTATTTTTTTTTTTTATGTCCGTTCTGCTTAAAACCTTTTGTGATTCTTGCATCGGTTTTCCACAGTTCCATGTCATCCCTGAGCAAGATTTACACCTTCTTAGAATGCCGGTTCACATATCGTTCTTACATCATTACCATGTGTCCCAGTTTTAGATGTTTTATGCTTATTACGTTGCTCTTATATGCAGTAGATATCTTGAGTGCATTAAAAGCATTAATTCTTTCTTTTCTTTTACTCCCCCCCCCCTTCTCTGTTGCTTAAAACTCCGCAACACAATCATCTGATTTCATTCCACACATTCTTTGTATGTGATTTATTTTTGATTGCGTCTAATTTTCTTTCATCACTGACAATGAATACACCAATCCAGATATACATAGTTTTAGTAGGGTTTTGTTTGAAAATTAGCTTCCAATTAAAAAATTGGTAGGGGGTGTACTTATTTATGGACTACCGGTGGAGGCTTTTGTGGTGTAATGGTTACCATCATAGGAAATGGACACAGGGATCGGAGTTAAAATCCAGAACGTGGCTGTTTGCATTTTATATAGCACTAATACACTTGGAAAAGGTTTGAATCCAAATATTCTCCTCTAGTTATGGATAGAATAGTAGGAAAGACAAAGCTTTTTAATATTGGTGTATACCAACCAGTCTAGGAGAAGGAAAACTCTAAATACAAACCTGTTAAGCTCTGACTTTGTGTTACATTCTGCACATACGGAGGAGATGTTAAATACATACAATGAGAGCAATTCCATAACATCTAGGCATAAAATAAATCTGGACAGGTTGATATGCCATTAAAATAAATTAGTCCTCAATATCATTGAATTAGTTGTGATAAAAAGTAATTGTTTTTTAAGAATTGTTATTTTTAGTTACTTTAACTGTTTGCAAACAAATGATTATTATGAGATAGAAATAAATACTTAAACCATTTAATTTTGTCTAAATTATTATTATTATTAGGTAGGAATACTAAAACCATATAACTGTGTGCAAAAAACTCCCAAGAAACAACTGCACAAAAAATGTAAATATAGATAGACAATGAGTGTGATTTTCCAATGTCTAGGCATAAAATAACCCTGGACAGCTTGACATGCTGTTATGGTCAATTAATCTTTCATGTCATAGAATGAATCGTGATAAAAAGTAACCATAAATTAAAGGATGAAAAAAATTAAAAAATATGAATAATAATGATAATAATAATGATTGGAAAACACATTTAATCAAAATATTAAAAATAAATTGAAAGCAATTATGAACATTTCAAAAGAAATTCCCAGTACGAGTGCCAATGTTCAAGGCCCCACTTATAAAAAAAATAAAAAAATGCCAATGTATTGAATGCTGATGTTTCTATCAGGTAGACTCTCCTCATTTTGAAAATTGTCTTAGACTAATAAATCACTTTGGCGTATGAGAATCTTCCTTCCCATATTTTCCTCTATTTAGCGTTATGGAATAACTAAGCTAGGCTTCCTGAATATTACAAGAATTCATTAGTGCTTTGTGTGTATATGCGTGTGTGTATGATAGTATTTAAATTTCTTAATTGAAACTTGTCTTGTTTTCTTTCCCAGCATCCATTCTTGCTTCTTAGCTACCTACTTTTGTCATATTATTATAAGAAGTCCATTGGTCAATAAAAGAAAAGAAAAAGACTAAAACAAACAACAAAACAAAACAAAAAAAACACATACACACATACACATAAAAAAATAAATAAAAAAGATATTAAAAAAAAACTGTCTTGTACTGTTTTGTGATTAATTTCATCTTTCCACTCCTAATATTTCAATACATTTCATTACTAATTAAAAAGATTTTTTTTTTTCTTTTTTAATAAGCTGACTTTAAATGGTAATTGTACCTTTAATTATAATAATTAAACTTGTTTGATTAGTGAGCTTTCATAGGTATAAAGATTGAAGTAGATTGGTTGTAAGCGAAATTGATGGTGTGATGTGGATGGAAATATATATATGAAGGAATGCAGTAGTGTAGAAGGATAGACTTAAAAGTGAAACTATGAACCCTTTCTTTTAGCTGTAGATATTTATATAAGCACATAGAACATTTTCAAATCTTGTTCAGCTATTTCGATAATTTTGGTTGCAATTTCAACATATAACTGAAAATTGTTTTTTTGCACTGCTTTGAAGATATCAAGGATAATTTATACTGATTTCTGTCAAGGTTGATAATGGCTGTATCAACCGATTTCTGTCAAGGTTGATAATGGCTGTATCAACCGATTTCTGTCAAGGTTGATAATGGCTGTATCAATTTCTGTCAAGGTTGATAATGGCTGTATCAACCGATTTCTGTCAAGGTTGATAATGGCTGTATCAACCGATTTCTGTCAAGGTTGATAATGGCTGTATCAACCGATTTCTGTCAAGGTTGATAATGGCTGTATCAACCGATTTCTGTCAAGGTTGATAATGGCTGTATCAACCGATTTCTGTCAAGGTTGATAACTGTATCAACCGATTTCTGTCAAGGTTGATAATGGCTGGCTGTATCAACCGATTTCTGTCAAGGTTGATAATGGCTGTATCGATTTCTGTCAAGGTTGATAATGCTGTATCAACCGATTTCTGTCAAGGTTGATAATGGCTGTATCAACCGATTTCTGTCAAGGTTGATAATGACTGTATCAACCGATTTCTGTCAAGGTTGATAATGGTTGTAGCTATTATTTTACAGCTACTACAGTTTAGCACAGTTGATAGAGCATCCACCTTGGAACCAAAAATTCTGGGTTCGATACTGGCTCTTGCCCTCTCAGCACATGAGTAGCACAGGTTGGGTCTGTGTGGTAAAGTGGGAAGCTGATGGTAGGTGTGATGCTTTGCCTCAGATGCAAAACAATCTCCCTTGTTTAGCGCTAAGGAAAAGGCGATAGACTCTCTTGCTGTCCGGCT
>CM042140.1:68604391-68706891 GCA_023376005.1 Doryteuthis pealeii | reverse complement strand
GAAAAGTATGGAATAAATGAATAAATAAATATATATATATTCATTAAACTGCAAATTTTATGGAAATTCCGTAAAATAATTTCCAGAAATTTTTAAGTCTGATGAAATCGAAATATATATATATATATATATATATATATATATATGTGTGTGTGTGTGTGTGTGTGTGTGTGTGTGTGTGTGTAAATAAATTTATAACTGCTAATATGACTGGTATTTAACCCTTTTTCTTTGCTAAATATATTGCTCTGTATATAATTCCTGATTATTGTACATTGAGCTCTCAATTTGGACTATATCAAGTTTAACATTCCATTGTTAAAAAAAGCCACTGCTTAGAATCATTCCTTACACCAACTAACCTGGTTATTTACTTATTCATTTACTTAAAGAGAGAGAGAGAGAGAGAGAGAGAGAGAGAGAGAGAGAGAGAGAGAGAGAGATATAGAGAGGGAAAGAGACTTCTGAACTTAAATTGATGAATAGGTAAATTTCTAAACTGTTTGTATCCTTTTTAAAATGAATATTTTTAAACATTTCTCTTGATTTTCTATTTCGACCTTCAAATGTCTAAACCGAGTAAAGGGTTAGGAATAATTTACATTACTTGATGAAAAACAAAACCTATTCAAATTATTTTCTCTTCATCCCTCAAAATTAAAGCCTCTTTTATTCTATTCATATCCCTAAATGATTCTGTGTCGCAATTTTGAATATTCTTTTGAATATACTTTAAAATCATTAGAATAAATAATTGTAATTAATTCATATTAGCTTTAATTTTAGTTACAAGTCAATAGAATTGTGTTTGCATTTGAAGCTATGAAAAAGATCTTCTTGGAGATACCAGTAATGAAATATCTTTGTGTACAGTCATATGTAATACCACTGAAGACAACTAAAATCCTTTGTACTTTATTTTCTTTCATAAATAAATTTGTATTTTAAACATTGTTATGTCTTTACATACAAATAAAATACGGAACACTGAATGAAAATGCAAGACCAGGTTGTTGGAAATTAACAAGGTTTTATCTAACACAGGGTAAAGAATGCTCCTATCCTAAAAGTAACTTAGGAAATTGAATTGGTAACCTGAGTTCAAATCCTGGACAAGGCTAATTGCATTTCACATGGTGCTAATGCCATTCGGAAATGCATGAATCTATCTCTTCTCTTTCTATCTTTGAGTAAATAGTAGGGCAGACTTGGTTCTTTAGGTGTGTTAGCATAGCAATCATCCTTGTAGGAAAGGAAATTGGCAACCTGAGTTCAAATTTTGGATGAGGCTGTTTGTGTTTCACTTTGTGCTATTGCCTTTTTGGGGAAGGGTATGAATCTATCTCTTCTCACTCCAGCTATGGGTAAATAGTAGGGCAGACTGGGTTCTTTAGTCTTGTTAAGGCAACCAGGTTATTGGAAGGAAAACTCTGAATTCAAACCAGTTTTACTCTCTGCTTAGAAAGTAACCTTGTGTCACATTCTCAAAATCCTGGCTGAGCCTGTTTGTGTTTCACTTTGTGCTATTGCCTTTTTGGGGAAGGGTATGAATCTATCTCTTCTCACTCCAGCTATGGGTAAATAGTAGGGCAGACTGGGTTCTTTAGTCTTGTTAAGGCAACCAGTCTATTGGAAGGAAAACTCTGAATTCAAACCAGTTTTACTCTCTGCTTAGAAAGTAACCCTGTGTCACATTCTGCAAATCCTGGATGAGCCTGTTTGTGTTTCACTTTGTGCTATTGCCCTTGGGAAAGGGTATGGATCTATGTTTCTTTCATTCCAACAAGTAAGACGAGTGGGTAAGTAGTAGGGCAGACTGGGTTCTTTAGCCCTATTAAGGCAACCAGTCTATTGGAGGTAAAACTCTGAATTCAAACCAATTTTACTCTGCTTAAAAAAATGAACTTGTGTCACATCCTGCTCCAATGGCAGAGTTTGGGGGGTTGAGTAAATAGACAATTTCTTGCTAATCTGATACAGATGTGCAAGAAACTAAAAACTCGGCTTTAAGTGTCAGTGAAATATAACTTGATCGTTTTCACTGGATGACTGCACAAAAGAAAGATTACAATATTTACTATAATAGCTTCTATGTCAACAGATTCCACATTAGAGCTAAAAGTATTTCATCATTCAATATCATTTGTATATGTCACATCCTAGCAACAACAGCTTGCTGCTTTTGTGATGAGTATACATGTGATGTGCGTTCAGATATATATCCCTGTGTAATTATACGAGGGCTCTTGTTAGTATGTGTGACTGCTTAGCTACAATATTATTTGAGTTGGAGAGTTTCCAATTTTCCAGAAACCGGTGGTGAATAGCACTGGTGCTCTGTGCAGTAGTGTATCCAGTATTGGAATATAGATATGCCCAGCAACAAGCATTGTTCTCTCTCTCTCTCTCTCTCTCCCCCCCCATCTCTTTCTCTCTTGCAACTACATGCCTCCCCCTGCTCATCTCTCTCTCTTCTCTCTCTCTCTCTCTCTACCCTTCTCAAGACTTTTGGAACCCATTGGTAAGATTGTGTATATCTTCCATATTTAGGTTAGAAGAAAAATAAAATCCTGATCACTGTGTCTGGAAGAAATCCAGATATTTCCCCCCCCCCACACTGAAGTGATTTGCAGCATTTTGAAACAAGTTAATAGATGCTGGTTTTAAGTAATGATGTTGCCTTTTTAAACATCACTAAGTGGTAGCCAAAATAATTGTGTTTTTTAGCATTTATAGTTTTTAAGGGAAAAAAAAATTAAAATAACACCAGGCATTAATGACACAATAGTCCATGTGTGTAGGTGTGCATAAGACACACACAGACACTATTTCAGATTTTAGAAACTGATGGTAATCCTGGAAAAAGGACTTTGCAGACTGTTTTTGAAAATTGAAAAGAATGTTGGGATAAAAGTGTACCTTAAAGTGGAATAAGGTGCCATTTCCCTAGGTAGGCTATTTTCCCGTATTAATTTTGAATGGCTGGATACTTTCCAGACATACTGTATTTTAAAGTGGAATAAGGTGCCATTTCCCTAGGAAGGCCTTATTTTTCATGATTTTAAATGGATGGAGACTTTTCCAGATATACTTTGTAATGAGTTACTTTTAAATATTGAAATTGCAAAGAGAAAATATTAAAGGGTTAAAGCAAGGTTTTGTGAAGGAAAAAACCCCATTAAAAATGCCTTACCACATCATGGTCATAATAAATGAATGATAAAAGTAATAAAATTGAACATTAAAATTTATATATATATATATATATATATATATATATATATATATATATATATATATATTGTTCTATAATAGACTATGGAGGCACACACAGCGTAATGATTATTGTTGTGGGAAGTAGACTCAGCTACCCGAGTTCAAATCCTGAAGAAGGTTGTTTGAATTTCTCATAATGCTGATACCATTGGAAAAGCTATGAATCCAGTTATTCTCCCTCCAGCTATGGGTGAAATAGTAGGGCAGACTGGGCTCTTTAACTTTGGTATGGCAATCTTTCTAGGAAAAGGAGAAACTCTAAATTCAAACCAGAAATGTTCTGCCAGGCTATTCCTGCTTAAAACACGCAACATGAATAACACTCCCACAACCAAAACAGGTTACATGATAAATCTATGTCAATAATGGATTTTTTTTTTCAATTTTGAAAAATAGGGTTTTTTAATAGCTGTGAAGTCCCCGGGTTAACTGCAGGAAGTAGGTGTGTGTGTGTGTGGGGGGGTATTTTCTTTTGTTCATCATTGGTTATGGTTTATCATCAACAAGCAATATTATTGTCTTGTGCAGATCTAATCACCTTTGTCATCCTCGAAAGACTCCTTGATTTTAAAAGCCACCACCAACATCACCAGTTATATTTTTCCAGAGTGGAATCATTGGAGAGTTTTGTTCCCATATGTTTCACTGGTCATCTGACCTTTAAACATATAGCTTTTAGCATTTTGTCTACTTTCACTGGAGTCTTTTCTTCATATATTATTTGGAATGTGAAATTCTAAGTATGTAGCAGCACAGCTCAGAGTGAAAAGGTCAAGTTTTTTTTCAGATTTTTCAAACTGAACATATCTTTTCTTTTAGAAACTGTTTTTAAATATTCTATTTTTACTTTCTTGTGGGATAATACTGATTTTTTTTCTTCTTTTCTTTTTAAAAGAATATCAATTTAATGACAGTCAGCTTTAAGTGATCTAAAATATTTCATCTGTTCATTAACTATAAACAAATGTTTGTCAAACTTGGTTGGTTGGGTTTTACAGCATGTTAACCCTTATTGGGTTATTTTATGCCGAAGACGTTTTCTTTTATTCATTCTAACGGTTAAGCTTAGTAAAAAACGTGACACTTACATGGTGTCATGGTTAGCAAGCTTGATTAGTAGGAAATTATTAGTGAGTTTGATTCTCACTGGGTACCCAATACTTCTGGCCTTGTGCTAAACTAAACTAAGCTAAGTAAATGACAAGCAGACTTTCTGAAATTTTATGAATATTTTAATTTAATTAAAAAAAAAAAAAATTGATTTTTTTTTTTTTTTTTTTTTTTTTTTTTTAAATATTAAAAAAAAGATTATTTGAAGGGTTAAAAAAGAACTTGAGAAATGATGCACTAAGTGTGTTGAACTGCAGCATGGCTGTATGGAATCGCATGGTCCTAGGTCATTTTTCTTCTTGGTTGAGAACTTTTCAGCAGACACCCCCCTCCATACTACTACTACTTTTACCCTGCCTGCTCACATAATACTCAACTCTATAGTCATAGTTATGATGAAACAGAATTACCTGCTGACCTGTTGGTAAATGTGTACCTGTCTACCTGATTCTTGTTGTGTGGGTCTGTTTCCTACTCTGAGGCATTTATTAATCGGTTGGTGACAGATGGCTGGCAGCCTTCTGCTGGATGAGCACCTGATATCATGTTGCTAGGGATGGGATTCTTCTTTAAATCTAACCCTGATATGCTTTCTTGCTCTCTACTTTGTCTAGAGATTAACATCTATCACCACTAGCTACAACTATAATGACTTCTCTACCACCAGCCACTGACCCCAGGCTGCAAAAAAGAAAGAAAGAAAACAAAAAACAAATAAACAGGTAGGCAAGTTAGTGGAGAGCATGTCATAGGAGAGTAGGTGGAAAAGGAGAGGAAGGAGTTCTTTCTTTTCTTCTCTTTCTGTTTTTATTAAGTCTTTTCTGCAATCAGATTAGCTTTAATCAACAAACAATTAACTATATAAAGAAGAAAAATAAGAAATAACAAGAGAGGGCGTACATCCCATGATTCAAACCTGTTGATATCACCTGAAGAGTAACACAAAAACAGATGGCAATTAAAACCTTTTTAAAACGAAAACTGACGAAACAAATGTCTGTTTACAGGAAGTGCATCCAATAATGTTCCTTAGGAAACTTCTGGAGGCTTCTTTGTTTACAAACTAAGAAAGATATCATCTCATTTAAGTCATTTTGTTTTTCTGTCTGTCTCATTCTATACATTATTTTCCTTGCCTTGTCCTTTTTTTTTATATCCTTCTTCTTTTTTGTTTTGTTAAACTGTATATAATAATCTTATCTATTTCCTTTGTAGATTTAGTATTGTCTTAGCCCACTCAGAATTAACTAAACAAGAAAACAAGAATGCATTGTAGAAAGTTAGTTTATTCAAACTGTTTTGTCTTTAAAGTTCTCTATGTTTGTTTTTGTTGCTATATTTTCTAAGCAGTTTCAAATAATGCAGCTTTTATATCTTATTAAAATTCAGCTAGCAACTTTGTGCTATGTCGTATTTGTATAAAATAAACAGCAGCAAAGTTTTAAGTGTTCTTTTATGCTAATAAGAATCTCTTTTTTTGGTAAGAATGATTTTGTTTTTTTTCCTTTTCTTTTCATAAGTACTATAACTTATCAGTTGTGGGCAAGACTTTTAAGGGGCTGGTCTAGCTCAGTTGGTAGAGCAACTGTCTTAGAACCACAAAGTTCTGGGTTCGATACCAGCCTTCACCAACTCAGTGCATGAGTAGCATAGCTTGGATCTGTGCAGTAGGTGTGGTTCTCCATTTAGACACAAAAATAATCTCCCTGGTCTAGTGTTAGTGAAAATAGAATAGACATACTCGGTGTCCAGCTGATACCGACAATAGGACACTTTGCTGACTTTAGTTATTAATTTCCTAGTTTTCAAGGAAAATACTGGGAACTTAACCATACTAAATAAAAATAAATAATCTCTTAACCATTAAGTATCATAAATGATAAAGAGTGCTCAATATCAGTGATAGAGCATATGTAGATCCAAGTTTAAAAAAAAACAAAAAAAAACGTAGGCACAATCAATGGACAAATGTCACCAAGATAAAATTAAGTGTTAACCATTTTGCAGGCAAAACGGCATTTTTTGTATTTATTTAGTAACTCAATATAAGGCATTTTCCTATTGGCTGCTCATTAACCAATTCAATGTTGATGTGCAGTGTAGGATTGTGTGAAGGTTGTTTTACAAAATATCATAATTAAAAGTGAGTGTTTTGTCGTTATCATGTTATTATTGTACACACAATTGCTGATCAAATCATAATTTTTTGTTTGTTTTCATATATATATTTCAACACACCTATTTTGTAAATTTTCTGAAAATAATGCACCCGCTCTAAAAGGATTAAAATAATTATGTATGAAAAGGGTTAAAACCAGGGTTTTTTTTTTTTTTCAAAAACAGAAGCTGGATAAATGTTTAGTTATTCTATTGATATTGTTAGCTTAACATCTTTCATTAAATAACTATATTAAGCTTTCTCTCAGAAGATTTTCTTTATGAAATAATAATAATAATATTTTGGACAAGAGAACAAACTGATGCTGACCAGTAGTTGCTGACCAGTCAAATGCCAGTTGTATTAATAGTAGCCATTACAATAATAACACCAAGAAGGGCAGTTGTGTATTTGATGTACTTAGATAATTATATTGCTGGCTTTATCACTGAGTCTGTTAGGTTGGCCAATTGATACCACCTTCACAAACCTGTTTTTCAGCTGTTACCCAGTTTTAGTACAATGTGTGTGTGTGTGTGTGTGTTGTGTGTGCCTTGTCACACTTATCACACCATTACCATTCTTCCACTTCCCATTTCTCCTTTCTTGTCTTCCTCTTTTCCAATGATGGATTGGCTACACAAACACACACACACACATATACATATATATATATATATATATATATATATATATATATATATTATGTGGCAATAGATAGACTTGCATGTGTAACCATCACTTGCTGCTCATGGATGATGATGTTGATGGTGATGATGATGATCCTGTCAGAGATTTAGCTTCTTTCTCACTCACATAAGCGGGCACACACACACACACACACACACATGTTCTCCCCACCCACACTTCTCACAGGTTATAGAGCCAGGTGCTGTACTGAGTAACCTGTTCTTTCCAGAATGCACTTAGATGTGTAGTTGAGCACACCTAGTGAACAGCCGGAAAGGATGCATAAGCAAAAAGATTCTCTCTATATTTACTAGCAAGCAAAATAGCTTGTGTGCAGGCGTGTGGGGAGGGAGATGGAGGTGGTGGAAATAACAGTGTGTGTGTGTGTGTGTGTGAAAGAGAGAGAGAGATAAATAGGAGCACTGAACCCCCCACCCCCCAAAAAAAACAAGTGATTCCCAAAATTACAGATGATTTGGCAACTGTCAGAATCAAACACGATCAGTTTGCTTGTCCATACTGTAATTTTTGTGTTTGTAAAATCCAGGCTAATGTTGAGTTAATTATTTCTATTTTACACTCACCCTGAAGCAAAAAAAAAAAAAATGATTTGATCATCTTATTTCAAAAGTAAAAAAAAAAAAAAAAAAAAAAACTGGTTAAGAACTGAGATGTGTAAGTAAAAAAAAAAAAATGATATAAAAAAAATTTCCAGCGATGTTTATAATCAGCGTCAATATGTTGGTGTGTGGTGTAATGGTTAGAGTTATAGAAAATGGACTTGTCGGTCCGAGTTCAAACCCTGGAAGAGGCTATTTGCATTTCACATAGCACATGAAATGCAAACAGCCGAGTCCACTTCCAATGACAATAACCTTTATTCCATGAACATCTCCACAATGGTGTTATACACAGTTTTACTAGTTACTTTTTAATCCACTTCCATAATGATAATAATAATTAATACTAATTTAACTTATTTATACAAAAACCGCAACAGTCTTCACCATGTGATCATTTAGGAAACAGTGAACTGCAGTCCTCAGAATAAATATACAGTTATTAAGATTAAGTTCATGGAACTGACTGGAGACATCCTGTTATATAATTTCTGCAGTTCTTATCTATTTATCTATTTTTCTTCAACAGTCTTCATTTCTTAAGCATGAACTGCTGTCCTTAGAATGAGTATACAGTTCATAGGACTAAGTTCATGGAACTGACTGGAGACATCCTATTATATAATTTCTGCAGTTCTCATTTATCTATCTAATTTTCTTCAACAGTCTTCATTTCTTAAGCAATGAACTGCTGTCCTTAGAATGAGTCTACAGTTCATAGAACTGACTGGAGACATCCTGTCATGTAATTTCTCCAGATCTTCTTTATTTTCTGGATGCATAGTTTCTAATTGTGTGTGTCTTGATCCATTGGTTTGAAGGCTCAGTGGACTTGTAATGGGATTAGGATTGAATGTCAAATTTAAGATATTCTTCACTGAATTAGTGAATGTTATTTCATTCCTGCATATTTTCTAAATATGTTTAAAGGGCTTGGATTAAGCCAGTGACTTTCAAAATATTGAGAAATCTTTTATAAGGATCAGTAAAGATCTAATCCTTTTGATGGAAATGCTTTGCTTTCTTTATTTCTTTCTTGCAAATGTTATAACATTTACATATACTTTCCAATTGGCTTTTGGCATTATTCTTACTTTTCTTTCTTTTTTTTTTTTATTCAATATAAACTTTTATTAAAATGTTGGATTCTGTTTCATATATATATATATATATATATATATATATATATATATATATATATATATATAGTGAGAGAGAGTTTATAAAGCCTGTGGAGTAACCTATTGTCGGTATCAGCCAGACAGCGAACAAGTATACCCCTTTTCACTAGCACTAGACCAAGGAGATTGTTTTTTGCTCTGAGGTGAAGCACCTCACCTATCATCAGCTCGCCACTTTACCACTCAGATCTAAGCTGTGCTGCTCAGGTGTTGAGTTGGTGAGGGCCGGTATTGAACCCGGAACCTTATGGTTCCTAGGTGGATGGTCTACTGACTGAGCTAAACTGGCCCCTTATATATATATATATATTATATATATATATATATATATATATATATATATATATATATAGAGAGAGAGAGAGAGAGAGAGAGAGAGAGAAAAATAAAAATAATCTGTTTCTATCAATTTGATTTCGTTCGATAGTGAACTCATACTGGATTTTGTTTTTAGTTTTTATCTCTACCAACGGAAATTGTATAAAGTGTGTACAGTAGTTAAGAATGGTCTGAGAACGTACCGATCTCATTGTGATATAACGGAAGACGTTCATCCTAATGGATTACAAGTTGTCTCATTCAGAATTCTAATCGTTCATCTTATTAGCTACATTTGTTGAAAAATGATTAAGAAAAAGAAAATTTATCATGAAAAATATTTTAAAAATGATGTTATATTTTCTCTTAAATTTTATTCTAGTTACCTCAATTGTCTTTGTGTCTAAAGAAGATTGAAATAAAAATATTTCTTGCTTATTAGAAGAGTCAAGATTGATTTTGCTGATTTTTAAAATATTTTTTTAATTTTAAATTCATGCACACACACACACATACACAGATATATATCAGGGAGGCATGTTGTGTAATGGTTAGAGTCATAGGAAATAGGCTTGTTGACCCAAGTTCAAATACTGGACAAGGCTGTTTGCATTTCCCATAGCACTAATGAGGCATGTTTAGCATAACGATTATCATGAGTAATGAATGTATGTTTAGAAAAAAAATCTAAGTATTAAACAAACTCTATTACAGTTTTATATTTTGTACTTATAAAATTAATCTATTATGGTCAAGTCTTGTGAAATTGATACTAACAGTACATCTGTGTTTTGGTCAGCTTTGTATTGAGACAATGTACATAAAATATTACTATCTGTCCCAGAATAGTTGTTACACTTATATATAAGTTTTATACACAAAAAGTAACAACTATTATAGGACAGAGGTTATATTTCTCACTGGTCAGATGCTTTGAGAATTGATGGACTAATCTTTGTGATTATGGTCAAGTCATGTTGAAAGCACCAGCTCTCATTAGATCACCAAAGTTAAGCAGCGATGAGACTATTCAATACTTAATTGGGTGACCACTTAAGCAATAGCAGGTACTGTAAGTAACCTGTCCTTTGTTTATAAAAATGGCTTGATTCAACATTAAATGACCCAAAAAGGTAGTTAAGCAGCAATAAGCCTGTTCAATCCTTAGATGGATGACCATTTAAGCAACAGCAGGTACTGTAAGCAACCTGATATCAAAATGGCTTGATTTGGCATTAAATAACCTGCAAAAGGTTGATATGCAGTAAAATAAAACAAACACCCAAAAAAGGTTTTTAATATGCCATAAAAAATAACCAAAAAAGCATAAAATTAATCTCACTTTAAGATTTATTAACCATCTATAATCTTTAAGAAAAATTCAGCTATGAATAAAGACAGAATTTTTTTTACAAAATTATCAGTTACTAGTCTCATCCTCTTAAAATCCTGCATATCTAGGTCAAGTAATATATATATATAGTTGTAGAAAAAAGTTTTTCTCTCTACCATGGTTTCGGTGTTCAAGGTACACTCTCTAGAGGAAGGTGTACCTTGAATACCGAAACCATGGTAGAGAGAAACACTTTTTTCTATAACTATAAATGCTCTATATTTTACGAAATATATTGAGCCCTTTTTGATTAACTACTTATGCTACTACAATGAAAACATGGTAGTAACTTTGTGATGAATATGTATATATATATATATATAGATACATATATATATACATATATATATATATAGAATCTGTTAACTTCTGTCCTTATCATTTTTGTCAGAACCATTTATATCTATAGAATTTTCAAAGAATTTGCCAGAAGATAAAAATTGATCCTTGACAATGACAGGTTTTCTTTTCTTTTTTTTCTTCTTTTTCTTCTGATTTTCCCTGCTGCTGCTTCTTCAATATGAAACCTGTGTCCAGTCAATGTCTTAGCCTGGTGACCTTTAGATGTTGGTCAGTCTTCACAACTGACCATTTAGTCCTTATGCAGCACTCTAGCTCGAGTATTATTTGTTTGCACTGTGAACTTCGACACTAACTGGAAGCTTTTAGATTAGAACATTCAATGACACTTGTAAGAGAAGAAAAGCAAAAACAGACACCATCTCTCTCTCTCTCTCTCTCTCTCTCTCTCTCTCTCTCTCTCTCTCTCTCTCTCTCTCTCTCTCTCTCTCTCTCTGCATTCTTCAAAATAGTAAATAAAATGAATGAATGGAAAAAGAAAGGGGGAAAAGAAGAAAACGATGAGGACAATAACAGTGACCTCTCTCTTCTTTTAGAAAGGAAGACAAGACAAGAAAAGAAAGTCTTTCGAAACGGTAATTCTAATAAAGAACAACAAAAGGATAAAAGATATTTTAAATTGGATAGATTATTTCTTTGGTGTTTTATTTCTTTTGAGTTTTTAGAAAATTCCAATTGTTCTGCTTAGAATATTCTTTTATTTTTATTTTTATTTTTATTTTTTGTCTTCAAGTGTTGAGTAGACCTTAATCCTTAAGGGGTGTCGTTTATATCTGCTCTCTCTCTCTCTCTCTCTCTCTCTCTCCTGTCTTACTCTCTTCTCTCTCTCCCTGTCTTACTCTCTCTCTCTTGCTCTCCCTGTCTTACTCTCCCTCTCTCTTGCTCTCCCTGTCTTACTCTCCTCTCTCTTGCTCTCCTGTCTTACTCTCCCTCTCTCTTGCTCTCCCTGTCTTGCTCTCCCTCTCTCTCTTCTTCTCTCTCTCTCTTGCTCTCCTTCTTACTCTCCCTCTCTTTGCTCTCCATGTCTTACTCTCCTCTCTCTTGCTCTCCATGTCTTACTCTCCCTCTCTCTTGCTTTCTCTCTCTTACTCTCTCACCGTCTTACTCTCTCCCTCTCCATTGACTTTCTTTGTTCTTGTTTTCCTTTTCTCTTTCTTACATAGTTGTTTGTGTGAATATCTCGAAGTGAATCCATTTTTTGAAACCTGAACAAAACAATGAGTGGGCAGTTCGTCCACTTGAAGGTTTCTCTTCATGAATTTTATTAAGTCTTTCGTTTAATGTTGTAAGAACAGCAGGGAGGGAAGCTGCCATTGAAATTCATAAGGTTGCCTGGGTACACTTGTATTCTTTGCCACCTTTAAGCAAATCTTCAGTACTAGCTGATTTATGTAGAGCTACTAGATTTCAGCTAGTGTAACATACCACACCATGACCTGCCTACACGGTTTTTGTGTTCTTGCAAGTCTTCTGTGTTCTAAATACAGGTTAGGGATTCTTAGATATTTTTGTGCATGCCCCTGAAAAGGTATTGAGGTGATTATCAGGTATTCAAAGTCTACTTATTTTATTAGTTGTCCTGAACATGCACAGAAGGTTAAAAAGAGAGAGAAAAAAAGTACAAGTATTATTTGGATTATTCAGACTATTGTACTCATCTTTATTGTTATCTGTACAACGTTTTGGTCAATGTGCCTTCCGGCCTTCTTCAGGTATTTCTTGTCGAATAATAGTTTGAATAATCCAAATAATACTAATTATTAAGCCTCATCTAAAAAATTCAGAAAATAAAAAAGTACTAATTTTCTTGTGAATTGGACAGCATTTTGTCCTGATTTTTTTTTTTTTTTTTTTTTTCTTTCCTTCCATTCTGTAAATACTAGGTAAATTTCTGATGCTGCCATAACAAAATTATTATTGATGTCTCGACTTCTATTTCCCTCTTGGCTCTTATGTATAAATTCTTCACTTCAATTCTTTATTAGTTGAAATCTATTTGGTTATATTTACCATTCTGGTCCTGGAATCTGCCAAAGGTTTTCGGCAAACCTACTTGTAATTATACATTTCAACAATTATTTATGGGTGGAACAAATGCCCGCCAACTATATTTTTAAAGCTTAAAAGTTTCTATCAGGTTTTATTGCATTTCATTTAGATGAAGAACTGTTTTAAAAAAAAAAATCTAAAGTAGATGCTATAATATCCTTCCTAAAGGCAATGGGTCTATATGGAAAAATTTAAAGATCTGACAAATAAAAAAAATATAAATAATACAAGTTAATATCTAAAAATTACTGAAGGAAATGAACTGCACAAAAATGTACACCATGAATAAGTATTTGAAGATATTAAGAAATTGGAACATAGAATATTTTATCAAAATAATTTGATTTGGCATTAAATGTCCCAAAAAGGGTTGATACACCATAAAACAAAACAACCAACAACCAAATCATTTAGATTCTTAAATATCAATTTGTCATTCAATTTGGTCATCGCTCCTGGAAAGTCTTCCACTCAGCATCCAGAATCCGCACGGAGCTGATTGGTGTAGGTTTTGCTGGTTGGCCTACACTGGTGTGTCCATGTGTAGGTGTCCACAGGAGAATGTCACTGATGAGTTTGTCCTCACTACAAATGCATTAAAATTTTGATATGCTAATGTTACAACCAACAATTGTTTATTTGTACACATTAGGTACATCGAATAGTTATAGAATGAGTGTTAATTTATGGAGTGTTAGACTCATGTATTAATGCTGGGTTGGGGATGCTCCTCATAAGTTTAAACCAAAAAGTCTTTTTCTTTTGAGCAGACAGCCTGTTATTTGTGGAACCCGTGATACTCATTGCTTATAAACATCTGCACCTATAAACAAAGAACATATTTTTAAGTGTGAAAATTAATAGAAATGTAGAAAACATTTTTTGATAAGTTTATTTGGGTGGAAAACAGACTAAATCATGTGCCCATATCTCTAATGCACTTTGAATACGTCTTTGATTCTATAATGGTTGCTAACAATGTATTTTCTAAGTTGAATTTAAGAAGGGGTGGGGGAGAGAGAAAAAATTCTGATTCTAAGAATGGTGACATTGAGTAGAACAATTCTTTTCCTTACATCCAACAGGTACAAATAATTATGAGGTCTTGTATTCATATGAATAGTATTTCAATATCATTAACCGTTGTTACCGGCTTCCATATTATGGTCTCTGTTTCCGAAATAGCTCTTCACCAATGGCGGAATTTTTGAAGAAATAATTGAGTTCCAACACAAGAGACATACACTTCCATAAATGTGTTTGTGATATCTATATAAAGTTTTCTTAGATTTCTTCAAAATTGGAAAAAGATTAAAAAAAATAAAAAATAAAATAAAAAAAAGCACCAGGAATTATTAATCCCAACAAGATAACTTTGGTAAGGCTTCCCTTTCATTCGTTTGTTCGTTCGTTTGTTCATCACCCCCCTCTGTAAAAAGGTTGAGTAGGCGTGTGTAGGTTTACAAAATAACTCTGTGAAGATTTCTTTACTTTTGTGCTAGACTTTTTTTTTTAATTCAAAAAAAAAAAAAAAAAAAATTATCATCTCACCACCCTTATCCTCAAATCCTTATCCCCCCCTATTTTTCTTTATTCTAAAACCCCCCGCACACTTGCATCTCCTTTCTTTTATAATCTGTTTTCATTCCCAATTAGTTCTTTTCAAAGGAAAGAAAACTGAGTCTTACTGTTCTGCCTGTGGATCTCAGCCTCTCCTTATTGAGTTGCCTATTATATTTTACTCCAATCAATAATTATTTAAAGAATAGAAAAGGTTTTTTTTATTTTTTTATTTTTTTTTATTTCTCTCCTTTTCTAAAAATCCTACTTGTTCTGTTTTCTTATTCTTCTTTTATTTGTCCTTTTTTTGTACCCCCCACTGTATATATATTTTTTCTTTTTGTGGATAAAGTTAGTTTACATTTGTCTACTTACATGATGACTACCTGTTCATATTATCTACAAGTTGTAAGCAACTTAGAAAACAGGTGTATAACATAGTAAATTCCCAATATCTATCTATGTGTGTATTTACTTATCTATTCTATTATTTGTCAATTGCATATGTAATGTACCCACTTGCGTACGATCATGGCTAATATAAATGCAGATTTATATTTATTGTATACCTTACATGTATATGCATAAATGATATATAGAATTCTATAGACTATAGTTCATTGAGTATTTTTGCCATTCTGACTGTATACCAGTTACCCTGAACTCTTTGATAAAAACAGCAAAGATTAGTAATTACATGCTGTTCAATAATGTCATAGTTAGCAAGTTGGTTTGGCAGGCTACTTACTAGTGTAATAAGTTTGAATTTCACCCTGGGAATCCTATACTAAACTTACTAAGTATTAAAGAATACTATTTATAAAGGCATGTGGTGTAATGGTTAGAATCATAGGAAATGGACTCATCGGCACGAGTTCAAATCCTGGACAAGGCTTTTTGCATTTCACATTGCACTAATAGCCTTGGGAAAGATATGAATCCATATACTCTCCCTCTAGCTATGGGTAAATAGTAGGGCAGACTGGGATCTATAACTTTGGATAGGTAAACAGTCTAGGAAAAGGAGAACTCTGAATTCAAACCAGTTAAACTCCACTTAAGAAATTGGTCTTGTGTCGCATCCTGCTCATGCGGAGGAGTTGGTAAATATATACTAAGTTGTATTACTGGGATGTCTTTCTATCTAACGGTACTGTTTTTCATTTCTATATAGTTTCTACTTTGCACTGCATCACCTTTTGGTATAGTTTTCTTTCTGCAGTGAGTTAAGTTCTTACTAAATGTGTGCCCTTGTACCAGACAAAGCTTACTAATTATTAGTACAGTCTTTTTCCTGATTTGTGAAAGACTATTAAATGATACAAGAAGCTAATTAAAAAAAAAAATCTTTTTCTTTTTAGTGTGATGTGTTTATTTGAATCCTTACTACTGGAGATAAAGGATGTATCCGACTTATTTTCCTTAATGATTTTTCTAGATGATGTCAGCATTCTAATGGGATGGGTTTTTATTGGTTAATCCATGATTCTCTATGATAACAAACACGGAACATCCTGGTCTGTCTGCTTTACAAACCTGGGTAAAAATAAGTTTATAACATTAGTTCAGTGATAAAAGTAAGTAAAGTCGTCGGAGTTGCCTAAAGTCTGTATCAGCCAGACAGCAAGGGAGTCTATCCCCTATTCATTAGCACTAGACCAGGGAGATTGGTTTTTAGCATCTGAGGTGGAGCGCCACACCTACCATCAGCTCCTCACTTTACCGCACAGATCCCTGTGCTACTCATACGCTGAGTTGGCAATGGCTGGTATTGAACCAGGAACCTTGTGGTTTCTTGGCGGATGCTCTACCAACTGAGCTAAACCAACCCTAAAAGCAAAGTGATTTGAAGAACACTCTGTTACATTTGTCTGATTTTTTTTTAGATAAGACTTGATGTGTATAATTTTGATTCTTTGGACTGTTGTCCTCATCTTTATTGTTTGTATGTAAAATGACAACATTTCAACTACTGTATCCTCTGGCCTTCCTCGTTATTTGAATAAGATCTTCAAAAGTTCTTTGTTGATGCCTTGTTTGATCAACAGCCAAAATATTCAAAATGATTTCCCAGGTTGGCTCATTGCTATGCCCAGATACACAGGGAACACCTGGGGAAGGCCGGAGGATACAGCGTCCGAAACCTTGTGATTTTACATACTATAATAAAGATGAGGATAACAGTTGGAAAATTCAAAATTATACACAATGCTACAGTTTAGGAAAAAAAACAAAAACAAAAAACAAAAATCTTTATGTCTACTGTTCTGTTTGTAAAGTCTTGGATATTAAAATTAGAGAAGTTATGTCCTTTTTTTTAATGAATAAATAAACCTTTCAAATGTTATATTTTCCAATTTTCTGTAGCCATATATTCCAGCATAAAACTGTGTATTGTCTGCATTTGTAGT
The DNA here is from genome assembly GCA_023376005.1 of Doryteuthis pealeii. Lineage (NCBI taxonomy): Eukaryota > Metazoa > Mollusca > Cephalopoda > Myopsida > Loliginidae > Doryteuthis > Doryteuthis pealeii. Next base: position 68,689,765 of record CM042140.1, on the reverse strand, counting down.
CAGTCATTCTTGAGTCTGAATTGTGTATAATTTCTTTGTGGGTCTGTTTAGTACAAAGTGACTTGTATTGTTTATCTCTTTTTACTTCTCTTTCTCTTTTCTTCTTTTACTTTATGAAGAATATGCAAAATTATTCTAATTTGGTGTCAAAATAACGAGGAATTTCTCTACAAAATTCCCCAAGTTGAAAATATGGACTGATATAGAATCTGACTATGATTGCATACAGCATGGTGCTAGGAATTTGATTCTAGTTGAGCTGCTATTGAAAAGGATTTGAATTTCATATAGTCCTAATAATCTTGGAAAAGATATGCATCTAACTTTTCTCCTTCCAACTATGGGTAAATAACAGGGCCGATTGGGCTCTTTAACCTTGGTTAGGCAACCAGTTTAGGAGAAGGAAAATTCTGAGTTCAATTAATTGGGTGATCACTTAAGCAATAGCAGGTACTGTAAGCAACCTGAGTCCAAAAGTGATTTAAATTGGCATTAAATGACCCAAAAAGGGTTGAAATGCCGTAAAACAACCAAACCAATCCACTTAAGAAATTGACCTTGTGTCGCATCTTGCACATCTAGAGGGATTTGTATATGCATGTGTATGTGTATATATATATATATATATATATATATATATATATATATATATGGATATAATTTTGATTTCTCTTTTGTGATCTTTGAACTGAATGTCTTTTAAATTTAATGTCTGATTCTCCAAACAGGAACTAGTGAAGTATTGTTGACAAGGAGCTAACTCTGAAAACAGATTAATAACAATTGGAATTAACTTGATCGTGAATAATACTCCAAACAAAATGTCTTAAAAAAGGTTAAGTATTGAAAATGAGGTGTAAAAAGATAATCAGCATTTAATCCTGAATCTTCAATAAGAATTTTTTCCTGCATAAAAATTGTCTACTAGTTTGTTTTGTTTTTTAATTGCAAATGATGCCATAGAGATTAGATACTCAGTTGTGTGGAAATATTTTCTTGAAGTAAGATTAAAAATCTTTCCATGCAATACTCTTGAAAAGTCTTGAAATCTGTTTTTCTTTTAATGTTTTTTGTTTTGTTTTGCAAGTTAAACTAAAAAAGGAAAAAAGATTTATTTTTTTAAAATGTTATGAAATTTTTCACTTGGAATATTATGATCCTCAGAGAAACTGGTGAATATTAAATTTCTGTTAACTAAAACAACTCCAGAGTGAAATTGCCTTAACTTGTAAAAGAAAAAACCTGACACTGTCAGATGAATCAAGGTTCTTGATTTCTTCTTTCCATCTCTTTAAGAGTAGAAGATAGGGTAGCTTTAAAAGGGTGGAATTTCAATAGAATTTAATCTGATGTCGAAATGTATGAAAGCTTGTTTCTTTTAGAAAGTATATAGCTACCATTTTAGTGACATTGATGGGGGTGCTGGTACTGATAGCAAAATTAAGTAAAGTTCAGAGATCATTACTACATATAATTCGTAGTTTTTAATATGAAATATTCAGCTGAAATAATCAAAATGAAATCTTTATCATTTTCTTCATTTTTTTATGGTTTTTCTTTCTATTCCTTCATTTTCCTTTTATGGTTTTTTTTTCTCTACATTCTGTTTTCTTTTTTTTCAAAAGTGTAAATCTATTTCTTTTCTTTTCCTTTCTTTTCTTTTCTCCCTTTTTCTTTTCTTTTTTCTTTTTCCATTCTATTCTCTTCTCCTTTTTCTTCTTCCTTTCTATTGTTCCTTTTTCTCTTTCTTTCTTTCTCTTGTCCTTTTTCTTTCTTTCTTTCTTTCTTTCTCTTTCTCTTTCTTTCTTTCTTTCTCCCTTTTCTCTTTCTTTCTTTTCTCTTTCTTTCTCCCTTTTCTTCTTTCTTTCTCCCTTTCTTTCTTCTCCCTTTTCTCTTTCTTTCTTTCTCTCTCTTTTCTCTTTCTCTTCTCCATTTCTCTTTCCCTTTTCTCTTTCCTTTCTTTCTCTTGTTTCACTTTCCCTTTGTTTTATCCTCAACCCTTCTCTCCGGTTTAGTTCACAGATTTCCTCTAAGTTTATGGTGCTTAATTCAACATGACCTCTTGAGGTGTCAAAGCACTCAGCCCCCCCCCCAAAAAAAAAAACAACCCCCAAAAGATGACAGCTATCATATAAATCCAAATGAGAACCTTCTCACTCTACTCAGCCTTTTTACATTTATTTAACCATTTCTAAAATATTAAATCTGTTAATCTAACTGAGTCAATAGATGTTTGGAAAATCTTCTGCAAACTGCCATCAATCAATAATTTTTCCATGTTGTCCCGCTGTAAAAAGTTGAAAAATCTAAAACTCTAAGCCACCCAAGGAAACAACACGCCATGTCAAAAGTTGAATACAAACAGTTTATTGATTGTCAAGCATCCAGCTTGTGATACTGCTACTCAAGAAATTCCTAAACCTTTTCACAAGTAAATATCTGAATGCATTTAAAAAGAAAAAAAAAGACAGAATATGAAAAGAAAATGATATTTGATGGCACTAAAAATGCATGTATCTTGCTATATAGATTCAAATCGATAGAATCTTTTCTTTTTTTTTTTTTTTTTTTTACACTCTCCTGTTAACATCAGACAATTCTTTCAGTTTTAAAAAATGCAAAGAAAAAAGCAACAGAAAAAGCTAATATAACTAGTCATTTAAAAAAAAAAAATTCTTATTTCACTTTGTATTTATATAATATATTATATATATATATATATATAATATATATATATATTTCAGTATATTTTCTAACTGTTGCCCATAACTTTTGTTTTTCTTTGTAATTACTTGTCTATTACAAATCTGCCCACCTATTCTTTTCTTTATCCTCCCCTACTTTAAAAAAAAATAATACCAAACAATAACAAAAAAAGTGTATTGATGTAAAAAATGCATGAATAACTTCAATATTTCTTTCATTTTCCTTTACATATATATATATATATATATATATATATATATATATATATATATATATGTATGTATATATATTGGCATTTCAGTCTCGGAAGACTATAATAAGGTTTTTATGTGCCCCTGAAGTTACATCGCCTCCTGTGACTGTGAAGTCCGATGTTTGAAAAACATTCTAGACCACAGATTTCGCATTTGAAGGCTGTCCCTGAAGATGTTGATGTGCCAGTGCTTTGTTGCCACTGCTTTCTTTTAAATCTCTTAGCTTCATGGTGTTGCGTCAGGGTGACTTCTGACATGAACAGTCCTCTACGGAGATTCTGCCGCAACCGAGGGTAGTCCTGGGGCAATGCCAAAACACCTGAGATCATTCTTGCAGAATTTTATATATATATATATATATATATATATATATATATATATATAAGGATTGGTTTAACTCAGTCGGTAGAGCACCTGCCTATGAATCGCAAGCTTCCTGGTTCAATACGCTGAGTTGGCAAGGGCTGTTATCAAACCAGGAACCTTGTGGTTGCCATGCTGACACTCTACTGACTTAGCTAAACCGGCCCTTTAGTTTATGTAATGAACTAAATAATTACTTTTTTTTAATGTATTTTCATTAATGACTTTACTGTAAATATTATTTTCTCCACTTCAATCTTAGAACAAATATATATCTTGTATCTGGGATTGGTCATATCCTTCTTTTTTATTAGTGTATGAGGAATCGAGCACCAGTTGGTGATGTCATAAAGAACTACCTCCACCCCCACCCCACTCCTAACCATTACTAAAACAATCCTATTGGTCACCTGGCTGCACCTTTTTTTATTATTATTATTATTGTATGAGTCGTTCCACTCAGGGAGTGTTTGGCTCTTTTACAGGCATCTAAAAGATTCTTGTTTTGATTTGATAGAGAAAAGCTCTATATGAATATTAATACATTGTTGTCAACATGGAATTCTACTAAAAAAAATAGAAACAACTTTTAAAGGTTTTAAATATCTTTCCTTTCTTTCATTGATTCTTTTCTTTATAAAACAAGTCTCATGGCCAAACATAGAGAGTAGCAGTGTGAGGAGTTAGGGATTTCAGGGACATCTCCAATACTAGGTGGCTAATCTTACTGTACAGTCATATATTGTTCAAATGGTATATATAATTAAAAACCTCTAAAATTCTAGTAAGGGTAACACAAAGCTGAACGTTTTTAGACCTTATTTTTCCAATGCAGGTATCATTGGGGAACAAAAACAGTTCTTGTAAACAGTTTTTAAAAAATGTGTTTAAAAATATTTGAATACCCATCACGCATGAAAAGAAAAGAATGACTTCGGCATAAAATGATCCAACAAGGGTTGACATACCGTAAAATCAAACAAACCAAACAAATTATTATTGGTATTATTTTTAACATATTTCATTTTGACTTGATATTTTTTTTTTAATTTTTGTTTTTATAAAGTCTGACTCTATTTATCTCTAATATTTGAACTGTAGCTGTTTCTGTAAAATAAATAAACCATGCCATAAACTATTATTACTATTAATCTATTAATAATGGAGATTCGCTTCCGGTTCTTTGTCTGAAACAAAAATTACGTCACTGCTTACGTTACATTACCCAAAATCATCATAACATAGAATAAATACACTCAAAATTTGAACATGCAACATTAGACAGTCCTCATTGTTTTTTAAAACATCTATATATAGTTTGTTTTATTTTAATACATATTTAAACTTTACATTTCAAATTGTTTTATTTTTAATCCTTTAATGAATTTGATGATTTTACTTACTTAGGGTACAAATTCGCTGACATTGAATTTTTTACTCCCACCCCTCAGGCAATGTTTCAAAAATCTATTTTTACATCGCCCAGAGGGTGTTTTTTTATTTTGTACTAGTACTAATAATGACGATGAAAACTGGTGGTGATATATTATTTCCTTTCTCTGTGTCATTGCGTCTATTCTGATATTGGGCTAATGCTCTCTACTTAGGAAACAAGAGAAGTTAGATTTTTAAAAATATCTAACCATCAGCCCCAGGGGACAAAAGTACTGAAGATTAAACGACCAGAAAGAGTGAGAACATTTCCAATTCTTCAATTCTTCTTCTTTCCCCACCTTCGATCATCATCATTTTCTCTTTCTTGTAATTTTGTAAACCATGCCCATATATGTTTAAAGGTGAAAAATCATCAGGTCGTGCTGGCAGCACAGATATCCATGACTCTCTCTTACCAACCGTCCGTATCAGTCATTGCTCCTTGGAGGTCCTACACGCAGCATCTAGAGCTGATTGATGTAGGCTTTTGCTGGTCGGCCTACACTGATATATCCATGTGTAGGTGTCCACAGGAGAATGTCCCTAATGAGTTTGTTCTTGCTTTCTCCAGCATTGTCCAGCATGTCTTGTTCATCTTACTCTGATGGTTTGTGTCATAGGGGGCAAATTGCTGTACAGTTGCTTTCTTGTAGAGTGCTGCTTCCAAGATTGGTTCAAGGCAGGATCCTTGTGTAGCTCCTATCTATCTTTTTCTCTAAGCACTTCGTTAGAGTCCTGGTGGTGCAGTCATACAGTAGCACTGATAGAACTTTCGAAGAATTTTAATTTTCATCGCATGGAAGAAATTATAAAGTATATTTAAAACCATATTTTTCTTGAATTCAATCTCTCTGTCCTACATTGGAAAATGCCGAGAGCCTGCTGCTTTTGATAAAGATATTACTCGAAACCTTTAGGCTTTTTTCATCTGATGATGCCTCTAGAACATTTAATATTACATTCTTATTTAAGTTAAGCTAGTGTGTACCTCCATGCTATTATAAGTAACTAATTAGTGATATCATATACGCGTTGGAGATATGGTTAATTTCTGACTCAATCTTACTATTGATCTTACTGAAGGTATCTAACTGCTTTTTTTTTTTATCAGAGCAGGGTACATGAGATAAAGTATAATACAGCTCCCTTCTTGAGAGTCGGGACAAAAAATTTTTCTCTGCTCCTTCAGCACTGAGGATGGACCCTGATCCTAATATTGCCTTGGGGTGGTGCTGCCTGAGATAATGGCTCCCTGAAGCTGCATGCCATACTTAGTTTATCCATGGCTATAGATAACCAGACACCAAGTAAACCTATCACTTACTGTGTACCAACTTAAACAGGAAGTACTTGGTTATCATCATAGGAAATAGACTCAGCAACCCTAGTTCAAGACTTGGACGAGGCTGTTTACATTTCACATTGTCTTAATACCTTCAGTAAAGATACTTATCTAGATATTCTCTCTCCAGCTATTGATAAATTGTAGGGCAGATTGGGTTCTTTAACTTTGGCATAGCAATCCGTCTACGAGAATGAGAACTTTGAATTCAAACCAGTTGTGCTTGGAGGGGTTAGGTAAATATAAACTTATATGTGAATTATTAGAGGCACGTGGTCTAATGGTTAGAGTCATAGGAAATGGACTCGTCAACACGAGTTCAATTCCTGGGCGAAGCTGTTGGAATTTCACATGGTGCTAATACCCTTGGGAAAGGTATGAATCCAATTCTCCCTCCAGCTATGGGTAAATAGCAGGGCAGACTGGACTCTTTAACCATGGCTAGGTAACCAGTCTAGGAGAAGGAAAACTCTGAATTCAAAACCTGTTAAACTCCGCTTAAGAAATTGAACTTGTGTCGCATCCTGCTCGTGCGGAGGGGTTGGTAAATATATATATATGTGAATTATTAAATGAACTTAACTAGTTTTGCCCCCAAAACCACCCACCCACCCTGTTTCAGATTATGTTTTTATTTAATCAACTATTGGGAAACATACTACAGGTAATTTCTATGTCCTACTGGGAACTGCCACTCTGTGCCTGCCTCTTCAGTTGATTTGTGTGTGTATATATTTACCAACCCCTCCACATGAGCAGGATGTGACACAAGGTCAATTTCTTAAGCGGAGTTCAACAGGTTTGAATTCAGATTTTTCCTTCTCCTAGACTGGTTGCCTCACCAAGGTTAAAGAGCCCAGCCTGCCCCACTATTTATCCATAGCTGGTGGGAGAGTAGGATTCATACCTTTCCCAAGGATATTAGCGCTAAGTAAAATGCAATTACCACACCCAGGATTTGAAATCGGGGCGACGAGTCCATTTCCCATGACTTTAACCATTACACCACACGCTTCCACTGATTTGTGTGTATAAGGTTATTTTTTCTTTAAACTCTCACTCTTATTTCACTTGACTAAGTTTTAGCTACACTCTTCAATTATAGTTGAAGATGTATGTATTTACCCAGCCCATTTGCTACAGGTAGGATGTGACACAAGGTTGCAAGTATGGGGCATCCAGTGAGGATAGAAATCACTATTCAATAGTAATGACTCTGTGAGACTATCTTGCTAACCATTACACCACAATGGTATACCCTTGATATTTACCCAACCTTTTTGCTATGACACAAGGTTGTAAGTATGGGGCATCCAGTGAGGATAGAAATCACTATTCAATAGTGATGGTTCTGTGAGACTAGCTTGTTAACTACAACACCACAATCGGTCCCTTGGTATTTTTTCAGGTAGATGTCTACTTTGCACAGTTAAACAAAAAGATAAAGATTTGGTTTAACTAACCTGATTGATGTAGAGTAAGGGTCCATTTTATCATTGAAAAATGAACCCTTCCCACAAAAATTAATAAATAAAAGTAGTTTTGTAATTTAGGGGTGGGGGATGCTCCTTAGTCCCATTGAATAAGTGAAGAAAATTTTGTGGCCCTAGCTGAAGGGATTGTTAAGTTATATGATGACAGATGTATAAAAATGGCATTCTATGAATTGTCATAAGATTGTAGTCAATATTTTTTGGATTTTGCTGGCCTTGGGTTTTTGATGGTTTTTTTTTGGTTTTTTTTTTTTTTTTTTTTTTTTTTTCCCTCTTTAATCTGATATTTTTTCTTCTTCTCTGTACCACTCATCAGTTTCTGATTAACAAGTCTTTAACTATTCCCTGGGGTCTGCAACCCTCAATTTAAAATACTAATCATAATGCTAACACCCAAAACAATATTGTTCTTAGCTTTTTTTTTTTTCAAATGGTTGTTTATTAGAAAGAGAATAATGAATATCTAGTTTGGGAATTGCATTTTAGTTTAATATTTTCAAGGAATTTTTTTTTTCCGCAGTGTTGTTCGTTCTCATGGGACTAACTCTCTCCGCAAGCAAAAATTCTTCATATAAAACCATGTGCAAGTACTGGAGAGAGTGAACAAAAAAATAAACAAATAACTCGTAATTTTTTTTTTTTTAAACTCTTTCTTAAAACAACATGACACAAATTGCTTAATGACTAAAATTCCCCAAAAATTTCAAATATAAAATGTCTGGAATTCCCTTTTTTTAATTTTTTGCGCAATTCATCTAAAAAAGAAAAAAAAATTCATATTCTAGTTTATTCTTCCATTCAAATTTCCTTCCTCAACCCATCCTGTTTGTTCACTCTACTCGTCTTTTTTTTTCTGATTCTTTTTTTTTTTAAATTTTATTTTTTATACTGCAAAACTATTTTAAAATCTTCTAATGAGACCACATCCCTTGAATTCTGCAGTATATATTCTCACCCTGTCTGTTTCTGTTTTTAGGGGTTTAATTTTTTCCCCTTGCCCATATTCAATCAATCTACTTGTCAGTGTTGATAGAAAACCAACAACCAAGCTGTACACAAACAAATGCAGCATGCTCTGAATTTCTTCATTCACTTGTCCATCGTTATTTTGTTAGTTTTTCTTAAAGAAATTCACCTCTCAAAAAGGTTTATAAAAACTTTAGATTGCATTATTTTTACAAACTATAACAGAGCAGAAAATATAGAACAAATAATTTAATACATTCCTATTACAGAATTTTATCTACACATAAAGAAAGATTTGTTTTTATTCCCATAACCACCCTATTATTGGTCTTTTAACGGAAAAACTGGAAAATTTATTTTTCCTTTTATTTTCCAAATTAAATTAAATTTCATTTTTTTCTTTTTCATGACAATTATTGTATGTAATTTTTCTCCAACTTTAGAAATAAATCTATTAACAATCACAAATCCTTTTAAAGTTCTACATTCAGAATATGAGGCCTTGTAAAAAAAAAGCCAGCTTACTTTTTTTTTCTCTCTCTCACAACTCTAGTGCTTGTCTTTTAAATAAATTGTCTTGATCAGAAAACTGACCTGAATAAATAATGAATATTCTGAAAATTCCACATTTTGTTTTTCCTCACTCTTAATTTAAAAATAAAATTAAAAGTAAAAGTAAAAATAAAATAGAAAAGCATTTTTTTTTTTTTTTTGTAGGGCATGTTTTCTACAGTTCTCTTGAGCATTTGAAATTTCGTGTGCAAATGGGTTCTGAAATATATTTCTCATTTTTAAATATATATATATATATATATATATATATATATATATATATAATGTGTGTGTTGTGTGCGTGTCTGAGTGCACCTCTCAAAAAATTTTCTGCGGTGCTGGCATTGTCGACAGCACCTACATTTTACAAGCAGTGCAAAGAAGTAGAAAGAGAACATCATTAGCAGATTGAAGCTGGTTTGAAGATAGCAATGACGAGAGCCGACCAGGAAAGGTTTGTGAACAAATGTATGCACAAAAGTGAAAGTGAAAGAAGGGTGTGGGAATAGACTAGAAGAATACTCTGCTATAAATAGACACAAGCTTTGGATCGGCTCCTGCTCTGTGATGGCTTTGTCCAGCCTAACTGCGGTGTGGGCCTATAGCTGGCTGGCCGGCCAGTCAGAAGACATTGGTAGATGTCTGAGTGAGGTGTGGGGGGAGGGAGGGTGCACGAGTTGGGTGGGGAGGGTCAGCCTGGTGATGTTAGCTTGCAGACAACATAGATTTGACTTGGACCCTTTTCAATGTGACAGAGGGAGCTGAAAGACAGAATGTAGCAGTAAGACTGGATGAATGAATGAAAGAAAAACTAGTAGTAGACTAGATATAGAGCTGAATAGAGCTGAATGAATGAATGAATGAACTGAAGGAAGGAAGAGGGAAGTAAATTAAATGTAATGAGCACAGAGGACAATTGTTTGTATGTTTAAATGTGACCTAATAAAAAAACATCGTCATCTCTTGTTTTTTCTTTCATTCCACTGATCGAAAGAGAGACAGACAGTTCATGTTGGTGGCTGTTTTCTCTAGATAGCTGGATGTGTATTTATATCTGCATGAGGGAGCTGTCTCACCCCAACCCACTCCCTCTTACTCCTCAACTTCTCAAACGGCACTGATGATATTGCAGTAGTAATAGCAATGGGCCTGCTGGCAGTGGTAGCACTAATAGTAATATCAGAGGTAGTGGTAATGATAGCTATTAAAGCTATACACTGATATATATATATATATATATATATATATATATATATATATATATATATATATATATATATATTATAGGCTCAGGTGATAAGGATGGTGTTGGTTTTAAGTCCAAGCTTAGAGACAGTATAAAAAAGACTTTCTCAACCTTCAATTAGTTCATTTGTCTCTAAATTTGGCCTAGACCATAGCTCAAGACACACACACACACACAGAGAGAGAGAGAGAGAGAGAGAGAGAGAGAGAGAGAGAGAGAGAGAGAGAGAGAGAGAGAGACCCTATATATATATATATATGTATTCTATGTTCCTTTTCTGTCCCCTATATTATTTGGGTTTTCCTTAACGTCTGTGACTTAAGTGGAGCAATGGGCTTTGTCTTGTCACCATGGTGCATGGTGAGTTGAATTAAATTCTGTTGCCTTTCTCCTAGGCCGGTTTCCCCACCAAGGCCAGACAGCCCAATAGGCACTACTGTTTTGCCCATAGCTGGGAGTAGCGCTTAATGTCTTTTCCAAGGACATTAGCACACAGTGAGCACAAACATCTTCAACTGGAATTTGATCTTGCTTTGCCAATTCTATTTTCTGTGCCAATAGCCCTTAGGGTCTGCACAAACTTTTATATCTCTTCCCCTCCCTCCCCCTCTCTATATTTTATATATGGATTTTGCTGGCCTATATATATATATTGCTCAATAACGTGGATAGAGCAATTATATCTAACTTAGGGTAGCATGGACATGAAGTCAATGGCACTTTGTTACTGACAGTTTCTTGCCTATGTGATTTTTAAACCAAAGCATAAGGGAGAAATTGTCAGTAACCAAGTGCCATTGACTTCATGTCCACACTACCCTAACTTAGATATAGTGAATAAATGAAGGGAAAAACTTGAAATTTGCTACATCGTTCCTTCATTTATTCACTATATTACTCCGTCCGTCCACATCCTGGTACTAGGCACATCAAGCTCTCACTATGGTTAACCTGTAATTTTACAGTTGAACTCCACATGGAATGATCCTCATCACCAAATAAATAAATACATACATACATATATATATATATATATATATATATATATATATACACACACACACTCAAAGGCTATCCATGTCCTGGGAATGACGTTAAACTCTATCTGATGGTGAGGTTCCAGTTCTGGAGGTTTGGGGAATGTGGAGCACCCCTTAATCACCATTGCTCCCTGGTCCACTCCGACCCGGAGTGGTAGTACCTGTTAGGGTCCCATCTATGGGTTCAATAGAAAAATGTATTTATAAAAAAATTGTATTATCCGTTAAGAATTGATTTATTTCAAAACTTTATCGGCATTAAATGACCCACTGAGTTTGATATGCCGTCAAACAAACAAACAAACAAATCAAAGGATATCCCTTGTTTTGCTTTCATACATAAGAAACATACAATGGCACAAGATACAATGTGGTGTAATGGTTAGCAAGCTAGATTAGCAGACCATTGTTAGCGTGTTCAATCCTTACTGAGTGCCCCATAATTCTGTCCTTGTGCCATAACTAAGCTAAGGTTAGTAAATACCTATGCTTGTAAATTGCACTCATGTATAGTTGTTTTGTTTCTTATAGTTGGGCCTGTTTGTAGATCTTTTTTTTTTTCGAAAATAGAAAATAGGCCTAAAAGTCTGTTCTTGTCCCTTACAGTTGAACATAATGAATTATGTCCCCTCTCGACTATTAACTGTCTGCATTTGATGGCTGTGTTAAGTATGCATGCAAGTGTGTGTGTGTGTGTGTGTGTTTGTGTGTATGCACATGCCAGCCACCCTCACACCCAACATCTCCACATTCACATCTAGCATACATTATAATTTCTTAACGGCAGAAAGAATTTCACTAAGCCAAGCATAAAGCTTTCCGCTACACTGGATGATTCACCATTTCCAAATTTTTTTTCTCTCTCCCCCTCCCCCCTTCTCTCGCTCTCTCTTTCTTTTTTTTCTTTCTCACACTTTTCTTTGCACATTCTCTCTTTCTCTCTTTTTTTTATTTTATCTTTCTCTTTTCATACATGAACACATACCATTTAGCTCTTCTTTCTTTTTGTCTTTTTTTCCTACACATATCTTTTTGTTTTCTTTCTCTTACACCCTGTTTTTGTTTTTTTGTTTTTTTTAACCTATAGCTTATATTGTTTTCTGTGTTTGCTGTCAAGATGAAGAGGCATGTGTAGGGGAGATATCTGATCATAAATTAGTCCTCAACCCATTTATCTATACTGCTGACATATCTCCCATGTTCAGTGTCCCTTTGGCTTATTGTTATGGGCATTGTCCTTATTGCAGTTAGGACAGCAGAAAAAATGTCATTCATAACTACCATTTCCTATAACTACCATTGTTATATATATATATATATATATATATATATATATATATATATATATATATATATATATATATATATGATGATGATGGCAGCAAACTCGTGTTCAAGTATTGCCATTGCCTGATAAAAAAATAAATAAATAAAAGTTCAACAGTTCAAAGAATATAACGGTGAGCTTCAAAAAGTTCAACAATGAGCTGCACGAAAGTGGCTCTTTAGTCCTGCCAAAGTCTTGCACATCTTCCCACATTTACAGGTAATTCCAGGGAGCACAGGGTATTTTATTAGTCCATCCCGCCGATGCACAGATTGGTGACTGATCAGGCCAGCCTTGCTCATACATAGCCTTCCACACTAGTCACATAGTAGACCGATTTGAAGCCCTTGGTTGTCTACTTTTTTATTCTTGCGAATATCTCGTTTCAACTGCTCATGCTGTATACGAATGGTCTCGAACTTTTTTGTGCCCTCCTGTAAAGCTCTTCTCCACTGCCCATGGTCCAATATATATATATATACACACACACACACATATATACACACAGCAACCCCTCCACACAGTCATTTTTAGACAGTTTAACAGGTTTGAATTCAGAGTTTTCCTTCTTCTAGACCAGTTGCCATACCAAGTTTAAAGATCCCTCTATGTGCAGCTATTTACCCATAGCTGGAGGTAGAATAGTTGGATTTATACCTTTCCCAAGGGTTTTAGCGCTAAGTGAAATGCAAACCACCATGTCAATGATTTGAACACGGTTCGCTGTCTCCATTTCCTACGGTGGTAACCATTACACCACAAACAACTCTGTGTGTATGTAAATTTCTATTCAACACTATTTCTTTATTCACACTATATATTCATACCTTTTGGTATGACTGAGATGGAGGCAACGTGGTGTTATGGTTGATTCGGGCTCAAGTCCTGTTTGCATTTCACATAGCGCTTGGGAAATCTATGTTTCCAACTATGGGTAAATAATAGGGCAGACTGGGCTTTTTAACCATGGCTAGGTAACCAGTCTAGGAGAAGGAAAACTCTGAATTCAAACCTGTTAAACTCTGCTTAAGAAATTGACCATGTGTTGCATTCTGCTCATGTGGAGGGGTTGGTAAATCTTTCTATCTATCATACTAAAACTGAGTGAATCAATGATTGTTTGCTAAAGGCTTTTTTCCTATTTAGTTTAATGACACAAAATTCATATCAAAATATTCCTTAGTTCTAGGATTGAGTTATGTTTTAAAAAATCCATTTTAATTGGTTCTAATTAGTTATAATTTGCAATTAACTGAAAAACTGACCCATCTCTTACTTTACATTATGCCTGTCACTTCCCCCCCTCTCTCTCTATCTTGATTACCTCCTCGTTATATATGTTAGTTTCTCTGTGAGTGCAAACAGTGATTTAGAGAGTTTAAAATATATTTGTATGTTAAGTTTCATAGCAGCTAGCCTGTAGCTTAAATTAGGTCAAATGTTCCCTTTCTTAGAAAGTACAGTCGTTGAGGTGGCCTAAAGTCGGTATCAGCCAGACAGCAAGGGAGTCTAACCCCTTTTCACTAGGAGATTGTTTTGGTGTTTGAGGTGGAGCGCCACACCTACCATGAGCTCCTCACTTTACTGCACAGATCCCTGGGCTACTCATACACTGAGTTGGCGAGGATCGGTATTGAACCAGGAACCCAGAGGTTCCCAGTCGGACACTCTACTGACTGAGCTAAGCTGGCCCATTACACACCTTTTAAATTTTTTTTTAATTTTTTTTTTTTTTTTTCTTTTTTTTTTTTAATTTCTTTTTTTTTTAAATTCTTTTTTTTTAAAAAAGGTAATAACATTACCTTTCTGTTTATAAACAAAACAATGCATAAAAATACACTGATGCCTTAAACCATTTTTCTTAGTTTTCCACTTGCTGGTTTATCTAATTCTAGATTTTTTTTCTTTCTTTCAAACTTTTCCCCACCTAAATGTGTTTTGTTTCAATTTTTAAGCTCAAAAGTGTTAAGGAATCTTTCTTTTCTTTCCTTTGCCACGCCCTTGTTTGACAAATCTCGTTTGTCCATATTCCATACGTTTCTTCCTTCTGCTCCTTTTTTTTCTTCTTCATCTTCATCTCTTGTTCTATTCACTATTAATCACTAAGCACTGCCAATATTTATTTTAATGGATGTGCCCATCCAAGTAGATATTTGTTAGCCTTGTCCTCATAAATAAATGTATGCCATCCTGGTGGCGGCCGTATGGGAGGGGGGAGGTGCTGGAAAACGTTTGTTGTGTTCTTCTTAGAAGCCTGCATCGCTCATCATCTGCTTTATGTCTTAGCTACTTTCATTCACAAAGTTATTTGCTGGCATTTTTTTTCACAATGTACAAGCCATCATGTAACGTACATTTCTTAACTTTATTTACTACTACCCCCCCCCTTTTCTGTTTAATGTAGGAGCTTAACTTTCTATTTCATGTCTTTGGTCATGCTTTTCAAGACATATAACCTTGTGTGTGTATGTGTATATATATATATATATATATATATATATATAAAACCCTGTGTATGAGTGTGTGTGTATATATATATATATGTGTGTGTGTATATATATATATATATATATATATATATCCCTGTTGTGTTGTATATATATATATATATATATATATATATATATATATATCCCTGTGTTGTGTTGTATATATATATATTATATATATATAGTATATATATATATATATATATATCCTGTGTTTTGTGTGTGTATATATATATATATATATATATATATGTGTGTATGTGTATATATATATATATATCCTGTGTTGTGTGTGTATACATATCCCTGTGTTGTGTGTGTATATATATATATATATATATATATATATATATATATTCCCTGTGTTGTGTGTGTGTATATATATATATATATATATATATATATATATATATATGACATTCTTTTTAATGAGATGTCAAGTTCTAGGGTCAGTGCACTGAAGTCTTTGAATTAATGAAAGTTCCTGAAGATATCTTAGAAAAGCAATTGTTTACATTCTGTAAATGGTCAATATAATCAGCCAAGTCCAAGATATCCATTAAATTTGTTTCAGTCGATCAAAGAAGCTGATATTCAAGCAACTTTCTTTAGTTAATGAATTGTGAAAAAGCAGAGTACTTTTGCCAATACCTCAAGTTAAATGTGCCTTGATGGCTATGGAATTGTAAACAAAGTATTATATAAGCTAGAAGTAGATTAGTCTTAAATTTACTTTAATCTCTATAAACAACACAGATTTCTTCATCAATTCTGAACTAAAGACTTTTTTTTTCTTTCCATTTTCTTGTGTAGAGGAATGCAAAATTGGAATCAGTGTGTATGAACGTATTGTGTAAATGTTTTGGATCTAAAGCTTTCAGTTATTTTCTTGGCCATTATCAAGTTCAAAGGCGTCAAAATGTAAAGGTGGGGAGGGGGGAACTTGAATGTTTCAATTTATTAAAACTTTTAAAAATTTTTTTTAAATACAACATGTAAGATATAAATAGATATACAAATGAAATTATTTGTATCTCTTCATTACCATTACCCCCAGATTCACTCTGACCCGGAGTGGTAGTATCTTGTTAGGGTTCAATCTATGGGCCAGTAGAACTGTTTAAAAATTATTCATATTTGATAGTACCATGTGCAAAAAAAAAAAAAGAAAAAAAATCAGGTAAGTAACAAGTGATAGATATATTGATTCAGGGGAAAAATTTCATTTGTATTATCTAGATTTTTCAGACTGTTGCCCTCATCTTTGTTATATATACAACATTTGGCTGATGTGCCCTCCGGCTTTCTACAGGTGTTTCTTGTTGAACTTGGGAGACTTCATGGAACTTTGAACCGATTGATTAAATAAAGGGTTTGGTTCTGTGAAGGCTCTTGAGTTCAGCAAGAAAGTTCCTGAGTTCAATGAGAAACACCTGAAGAAGGTCATCGTCTGAAACATTGTGTATATAACAATAAAGATGAGGACAACAGTCCGAAAAATCTAGATAATACAAATGAAAATTTTCACCTGAATTAATACATCTATCACTTGTTACTTACCTGATTTTATTTTTGCACATGGTACTATCAAAGATGAATAATTTTTAAACAGGTCTACTTGGCCTATAGATTGAACCCTAACAAGGTACTACCACTCCGAGTCAGAGTGAATCTGAGAGTAATGGTAATGAAGAGATATTGCCCAAATCTCCAGAACTGATACTCCACTATTAGATGCATTTTAGTGTCATATTCAGAACAATGTGATTTTTCTGGGTGGGGTAGGGTGGGGTCTTATCCCTCTGCAGCAGATATAGTCAGCATATTCTAAGTCATGTGGACAGAGCAAGCAACTGGCAACTGTTAATTCAGTTTTAGTTTAAGAATTAGATTATGGTTAATACAAAATACCTTATGAAATTTAAAATAATATATCTAATGAACCATATAATGAAAGCTTTTCTTTTGAAACTTTGTTCATTACACAATGATTTTACAAAACCTTTTTAAACCTGTATCAAAAGTAATAATTAGTTGATAATATTTACATTGTGTCTTATGAATATACATAGAAAAAGAAAAGACTCTTAAAATTTCAGTCTTGAAAATAAAGAAATAAAATATGATTACCTATAATGCCACACTGTTTTTAAAAACAGCTTACATGATTGCAAATGTTTATGAATTCTTGGTGAGAATTTGAAAATATCTTAGAAATATCCACCCGTAGGCTGGGGCTGTAGAATACACAGACTGCAAGATCCCGCCTCTCTAATGGGGCCACCTATTAGTCATGTGTGGTTACCTGTAAGGCTGAAGGATGGAATCCTGGTGGCTGAGAAGTCCATGGTATGCCATACTTTACTTTGGCCCTTACTTGGGCTAGATGGGTGGTCGTAGAGGCCCCCTCCGATCAATCAGCTGGTTACATCAAGCCCTAGCAGCTATATGATTGTCTTGACCCTGTTGCTCTTATGGCAAACCCCCAACTCTTTTTATTATATATGTGCTAGAAGGCAGTGGCAGGTGTCCTAGAAATGTGACTATAATAACAATGGACTGTTTTAACTCAGTTGGTAGAGTATTCACCTAGGAATCAAAGGTTCTGGGTTCAATAATCGTCATCACCAAATCAGCACCTGAGTAGCACAGCTTAGGTCATCCGAACTGTGCAGTAAAGTATTTGGGAGCTGACTGTAGATGTGGTGCTCTACTTCAGCAAAAAATCTCCTTGGTCTAGTTCTAGCAAAAAGAGGATAAGACTTCCTCACTGTTTGACTGATACCGACAATAGACCACTCTGCAGACTTTACTTTTTTTACTACTTGGACTAGAAATTTGACTAATAACAATGGACACCAGAACATTAGTCTGTATTATACAGATGTATAATAAGTTTGGTCACTGAGCTTATAAAAGTATCTTTTTGTTTTTTAAGAATATTCTTATTGACTTTGAACAAAAGCAAACACATCATGTATAGCTCATTTACAAACTTTTATCATAAAAAATTTCATTTAAAATCGGGTCAGAAGGTTAAATTAATCTTTCTAAAACAAAATCTTTCTATAAAAAAAAATATCTGCCTTCAAAAATGAATTTTCTTTGCTTTGAGCTTGAACTGCTAGAATTTATTTAAAAGTGAAAAAAAAAAAAAAAATAAAAATGTCATTTCGTTGAATAACAGCCAGAAAAAAATTTATAAAATCTTAAAGAATTATAAAATTTTAAAGAATTATAAAATTATAATTCAAGTAATTCTATATAAAAAAAAAATTAATTCTATATAAAAATTTAAAGAATTATAAAATTATGATTTATAACATATATAATAATAATAACATCTATGTAATTAATTTAATCATAAATTTTATAGAATTATAAAAATTATAGAAAAATTTTAAAAAAATCTTTCCTGAGGTTAACTGAACTCCCTCCACCTCAAGAACTAATTTGTAGATGTTAAAATTATTATTTAGATTATTATTTCATCTCTCTCTCTCTCTCTCTCTCTCTCTCTCTCTCTCTCTCTCTCTCTCTCTCTCTCTCTCAGATTTAGGATTCAACAAAACCTTGTTTTATGAAGCAATCAGCTTTTGCTCATTCAAATTTTGTGAGGCACAATAACGATTCATTAGGAAGTGGATAGATGATAAATCCTGGCAAGTTCTTAATTTGTGAAATTGACAAATTAAAACCAAATGGTAAAGACCTTTAAAAGAGTGGCAGTAAACAGTGGCTATTATAACAATAGAAAAGAAAAGCAGAAAATAAAAGAGTGTGCCCACTTTATTGGAATGTGAATGTTAAGCTTGATTCCTTTAGTAATGGACAACTATATTCAATAATTGACAGATCCATATTGTTTCTTTTGTTTTCAGTAACTGTGATTTTTCTTTCAAACGGTGTTTAAAGTGCCACAGCAAATAAATAGGATTGAATTAGGCTTAATAAATGCAGGTAGTGGGGGGTGGGGAAAGGTCTCTGTGAGAATTTGCAGTGGAAACAATGAGGTGGGTGGGGGGATATAAGTAGATGCCGTGCAGGTTGAGGAGATTCTGCTCTTCTTCTGTTGTTGTGTTGTCTATTTTATTGTTTGATGTTCTTTGCTTATTGTTGTCAGAGGTAGTTGGCTGAAATGAGCCTGAGGTAATTGGTTTTTGTGACCATTTTGACAGCACTGTCTGAAATCTTGTGTGGTAATCAATGACTCAACAGATTGCTCTTAGGTTTCTTGTAAGTCTGTGTTCTCACCTCAAGGAGGGGAGGCACTACAATATCATGCATTTCTTACTCTCCTTCTTCTCTCTTGCTCTCCTTCCTCTCTCTTGCTCTCCTTCCTCTCTTTTGCTCTCCTTCCTCTCTCTTTCTCTCCTTCCTCTCTCTTTCTCTCCTTCCTCTCTCTTGCTCTCCTTCTTCTCTTTTTTGCTCTCCTTTCTTCTCACTTGCTCTCATTTCTTCTCACTTGCTCTCCTTCTCTTCTTTGCTCTCCTTTCTCTCACTTCTTCTTTCTCTCTTCTCTCTTCTTCTCCTTGCTCTCCTTCTTTCTCTCTTTTCTCTTTTCTCCTTTCTTTCTCTTGCTCTCCTTTCTCTCTTCTCTCTCTCTCTCTTCTCTCTTGCTCTCTTCTTCTCTCTCTCCTTCTCTCTCTTGCTCTCCTTCCTCTCCTCTCCTTCTCTCTTGCTCTCCTTTCTCTTTTTGCTCTCCTTCTTCTCTTTTTTGCTCTCCTTCTTCTCTCTTTCTCCTTTCTTCTCTTACTCTCCTTTCTTCTTTCTCTTACTTCTTCTCTTCTCTCTTTCTTTCTTTCTCTTTCTTTCTCTTCTCTCCTTTCTTCTCTTGCTCTCCTTCCCCTCTCTCTTGCTCTCCTTTCACTATCCACTCACCTTTTCATGAACAATGAATTGCTCCTTTGTCCCGATCAGACACCAGTGAAATAACCCTGCAAAGACTTCTTTCTTTATCTTCTTCTTAGCATCTATTCTAATACCAAAGTAATTGTGAGCATAGCTCAGTGGTCAGTTATAGAATTAAGTGACCTGAGGTTGTGTAACAAGAAATGTATTAATGTAACAAATGTTCTTATTACATAAATTGATTAATAAAAAAATACTTTAGTTAAGATATACTGGTAAGTATTAGATATTTGATTTTTATATAATAATCAATGGTCTAACTTTTTTGTATGTATTTACCCAACCCCTCTACCATGGTCAAGATATGACACAAGGTACATTTTTTAAACAGATTAAAGCTGGTTTGAATCTAGTTTTCTTTCTCCTTGACTGGTTGCCTAACCAAGGCTAAAGAACCCTGTGTGCCCTACTATTTACCCATAGCTGGACTGCAAGTTCAAACTCCAGTCTCTCTATTACGTTCACTTTTAGATTAATACTCTTGGGAAAGGTAGGAACCCCCTCATCCCCCCAGCTATGGATTGAATAGTACCACTATTGTTCTTCTGTAAGGATGGCTTTGGCATTAAATAACCCACAAAGGCTGATATGGCTTTAAACAAAGAAACCAAACCAAACTAAACAGAAATTGTTTTGTTGGTTACTATTTTTTTTAAATTCTTTTTTTATATTTGAAACAAAAACTCTTTTCCTTCTATTTGATGGCCACCACTTACGATTAGCTTGTAGCTGCAGGAGTAATATCCATTCAAAATAATACATTTTCATCTAAAAATACTACTAATAGTAACATTTGAAGACAAGTTTACAATTTTTTTAATTTAGCATATTAGAAACTATTTTCAATACATTTATAAATTGATTGTTTTTGTTTGAATTTGTCAACCTATCAGCTTTTATCTTGACATATTTAACATTTAAACTTTTAATATTTTAAATGGATTTTTTTGTAGCTCCTTGCCTGCTCCAATGGATTAGATAAGAAAACAAGATGCTTAGAACAAGAGAGGATTACTCCTTGTTCTTTGGTTAAGGGCGGCTTTTTCTTTTCATTCCTTTAAAAAATACAAAACAAATCTATCCAACACGGCAATTTGTAAGAATTAAATTAGTTGTTATTTTTCCTTTTATTAAAGCTGCTGAACATGTTGGACAATTTAAAAAACATGGAAATATCATTAACATTTAGGAACGTATATAAGAAGTGGGATAAAATAATTTAAAAAATAATTTCTCTATTTCCTGTCACATCTATATTATAAGATGCATAGTGCAATGGTTATCACCATAGGAAATGGACACGGTGAGATGAATTCAAATCCTGAACGAGTGCTAATATCCTTGGGAAAAGTATGCATCCACCTATTCTCTCTGCAGTCATGGGTAAATAGTAGAGCAGACTGGGCTCTTTTACCTTGCTTATGCAACCAGTCTAGGAGAAGAAAAACTCTGTGTTGCATCCTACTTGTGCAGAGGGGTTGGTAAATATGTATATTATAAACATCCAATTTTTGTATGTATGTGTGTTACTATCACATAGTAAAAATGGTTTATAGTAACAAGGTTTTTGTTAGTGCAATAGCATTTTAATGCTATAACTTAGAGAATAACTTATTAATAATACGTTAGGATCTGTATTCATGCTCACTCCAGTCATTATAATTTCCTCTTTAATTGAAAATATAAATTCTTCAAAAAGGATGTGCTTTTGCATTGGAGGTCTTGAAGTGAATATAAAATAATCTTTTTGTATTATTTTCATGTTGAGTCTCATTAAAGCTGATAATGAAGTGATCTTTTAGGTCTTGGTTAGACAAAGAACTTTTCAGCAGCCTCATATGTTACAGTAGCATTTTCAAAAAGGACTGATCTAATTTTCATAAACTTTTACGAAAAATTGGCTAATGGAACAATCATAGCTCAAAATTCTTGGAACTTTTAGTATAGACAGTTTTAAGACTTCAAAAGGTGGGTCATTTTATTTATTTTTTTTAATGTTCTGGTTAAGGTTTCACTATAATGTTTATGATGTGTCAAAAATATGTCATCTAATTTAAGAATAAACAAGAGAAGTTTTGAATAGATTATACAATATTCATGTCTTATACAAAACTAACAACAGGAATAACTGAAAACTCTATAATGTATATCTGTATATATGTCTATATATACATACATATACACATATATATATGCATATATGTATATTTATGTACATGTATATATTAATGATAGATATACTCATGCCTATCCTTAAGAGAACTAGCACATAAAGACAGAGGTGAAGATAATAAAAACTTTGAAAGAATCATCCTGCGAAGAGAATGATTTATGTTACTAGATTTCCGACTCGACATAAACTTTTCTTCTTCATAAACCGTAAATGAATAACATTGCAAAAGTAATGAATTATTGGGTTTATTCAACTTGAAAACTGAAAAACCAAAAAAGAGCTACCAAAGCTGGAGGTGAGAAAGTTTTATTAAAGAAAGAAAAAAAGAATTAAAAAAAAAAAGAATTTAAAAAAAAAAAAACTTTCAGAAATTCAAATCCTGAAGAAAAAAAAAGAAAAAAGTGATCAGTATTTTGTAGAAAAGAAGCAAGTTTTCTTTAGTTGTCAAAGACGTTGACAGGTTGTCAGAGCTGCAAGCCAACAGGCAGACAGGTGTCACATGATCTACTGTGATGGTGGCACCTTGTTGAATAGTCATTTAATACAGCTAGATGAGACAAGGTGGGTAGATAGAGTTTCTGCTGGAAATAGTTGGAGACAGACAACCACCAAGGATTGGGGGTGTCAGCTTTCTCCAAGAGAAAGAGCATCCCTTAAAAGGGGATATTTTTGCTAACTAATCAAATTTCAACCAGCCACATCAAGTATTGCTAAAGCCAGGGTATCAAATAAACTTATACAATCTTGATGCCTTCTTTATATATATATATATATATGATAAGAAAAAAGAGAAGAAAATCTTATCTTGGATTGTGCTTCTAAATTATATGACTTGAAGCTCATATTTAAAAAGAAATCTACAAGTTTCAAAGACCAAACTGTTCATTTTTATTGTGATTTATTATAATTTTTTATAATTTTTTATAGTAATATCTATTTAGAGCTATAAGCTTAAAATAACACTGGTGTCGCCATGGTGTAGTGGCTAACATACTGGACTGTGACATTATAGTAAGCGAGTTCAAACTTGTCTCTTTATTACTTTCACTTTCACTTTCAGACTAATATGCTTGGTAAAGGTATGAACCTCCTCATCCCCCTCGCTATGGGTTAAATAATACTGCTAATGTTCTTCTACAAGGATGGCTTTGATATTAAATAACCCAAGCAGGTTGATATGCAATTAAACAAAGAATGAGAAGAAAGATTAAAATATCATTGTAAATTTATCTCTTGAATTTATTAGGTTTAAACTTTTTAAAAATTACTTACTTTTACACACACACAAACAAAGAATTCAGAGGAAGATATCACCAAACATACAACAGTATGGACAGATCCTAGCCACAAGCTCCAGAACTTAGCTTTCAGAAATCTTCTGACGAAGGGATCTTTATCCTGAAATATATTGAGAAAATAAATCAAAGGTAGACGAACAATATCATAGTTACCTCATTTTTCTTTATGCTTGCATTGTGATAGTCTTCAAAACCAACCACCAAACCAATATAGACACAGTGTTTCAAGCAAATTATAAAAACTCTTTTATTGCTTTTATATATAAATGCTCCTTACTTTACCGCACAGATCCCTGTGCTATTCATACGCTGAGTTGGCGAGGGCCGGTATCGAACTGGGAACCTTGTGGTTTCTAGCCAAACGCTCTACCGACTGAGCTATGGTGCTCCACCTCAGATTAAAAAACAATCTCTTTGGTCTAGTACTATTGAAAAGGGGATAGACTCCCTCGCTGATTGGCTGATACCGACTTTAGTGGGTAGATAGAGTTTCTGCTGGAAATAGTTGGAGACAGACAACCACCAAGGATTGGGGGTGTCAGCTTTCTCCAAGAGAAAGAGCATCCCTTAAAAGGGGATATTTTTGCTAACTAATCAAATTTCAACCAGCCACATCAAGTATTGCTAAAGCCAGGGTATCAAATAAACTTATACAATTCAAGGCAGTGGTTAAAAGTTATCCAATCAACTCACAAAGCCAAAATGATTTTTTTTTAAAGAAAAAAGAAAAAAAAACTCATCTGAGTGCATGTATTCTCAAGTCTCTTATATTTTTTAATTACTTATATATGAATACATTCAATGCTACAATCATTTTAAAGCAGATACTTAGTCTGATATTTACTAGTCTAATACTGAAATTGTTTCATTGACAACTTATAATGTTGTTTGAACGATAAATGTAGAGATAAAAATAAAACTTATTTAAGTTTGGCTACATTCTCCGAATAACCATTGATTCTCTGAAAGACTTTAACTTGGAAACCTTGCCTTGTTTTAATTGAAAATCATTTGTACTGGCTTAGAGTAAGCAATATTTATATTATTTACTTAATGCAATTTATAATGGCCAAAGGTGAAGAGTGATCTCGGTGTTTTACATGTGACAAACGTGTTCAAAACCAAAATTTGACCTTGTTCTCATGGTAATCAAGTTGAAGACTGAGAAATAAAACAAAACCTCAATACAAATGGAATTTGCCTCCAGGTGTGACACGTCTTTGTTTGAGAACTCTCTTGTCCTAATGAGAATCAACACATTCCATTGAGCTTCTGCTTAATGAAATGCCTTCTTCAACATCCTTTTCCCAAAAAGACTGACGATCATATCTCGTTGGATACACGTATAATTTTGAGCAGGCTCAACAACCGACCTCTGCATATAACTCATATGACTTTAGTAAAGTTATTGCGTCTTTCTCAAATGCTAGTCATATAGGAGCTGAACTTTGGTAGCTAAAGAAACAAAAAAAAAAAAAGAAGAAAGAAAGAATGAAATTAAAAAATAAAAGTAAATAAAGTATCCTTGTCGTGTCAGTGTGCCTGAATTTTTATTCAAAGTCAAAAAGCTTATAACCATATCCTTATACAACACTTTTGTTTGCTCATCTTTTATTATTTCCTGTCTCTCCCTTTCCATATATGTATGTATGTGTGTATATATATATATATATATATTTTTTTTTTTTTTTTTTTCTCTTCCCTGAATAAGTGATGTTCACTATTCATGCTTGTATGAAAATATTTTCTTGTGCAGTGAGTTGAAACAGGATTTTAATTTACTTGCTGTGGTCAGGATGTTTGGCATTCATACATCTTTGAATATTGATTTTTTTCACTGTTCCATCCCAGTGACCTAGAAAAGGAAGAATAGAAATTCTGTTCCCCAAGTGTGTAGACCTAGCATTCCTACTCCCTCAGTCCTGCAGAGCAATCTTCTGACCAACACAGGAACATTGGGAAAGGTCCATCTCCTCTCTATGACATCTCTTGACATGCCAGCATCCTTGCTATGAAATAACATCGCTCCTACATGGCCAGCATTATACTATATCTTGAGCTGGCTCTTATTCTGTGTATCTGTCAGTGTTTTGTGACTCTGTGTGTGTGTGTGTATGCCTGTGTATTTCTGTGTATGTATTTGTGTGTGTGTAGAGAGATGATGACAGCCTTTTACTTTGATGTTTTATGGCAATGATAGATGATGTGTTTTAACTTGCAGCCTATAAACATGAATCCCAATTCTTACCCCCTCACATCCCCATTGGCCAGAAGGAAAACATTCTGTAGTTGTTGGCCTTAATAATATTATACAAGTTTGTTTATTTTTGTTTTTTATTTTAGTTAAATGTCTTCTTGTTTTTAGACATAAAATCTGTTTTATTTCTTTAGTTTTGAATATGCTTTGTGTTAATATCAAAACAGTTCAGTTGGGAAAAGTGACAAAGTTAATAATGTATAATAAGAGACTTGAGAATACATGCACTCAGATGAGTTTTTTTTTCTTTTTTCTTTAAAAAAAATCATTTTGGCTTTGTGAGTTGATTGGATAACTTTTAACCACTGCCTTGAATATTTTTTTAAAAAAAGTATGACAAACTTGAAGCTAATCAATGACAATTATCCTATTGTTAATAATTTTAACTCTGGTTAAAATCTCTATCATTTCTAGCTTAGTTCTTTTTCTCAAGCTGAAAAATAATCAAAGTGAGTACTGTATAGTTATCATTGTAGGAAATGGATTCGGTGACCAGAGTTCAAATCCTGGGCAAGGCTGTTTGCATTTCACATAGAGCTAATACTCTTGGGAAATTTAGATTATTTGATCTATTGTCCTCATCTTTATTGTTATCTACACACCGTTTTGGCTGATGTGCCCTCCTGCCTTCTTCAGTTATTTCTTGTTACGCTCGGCAACTTTCTCTTCAAACTGGAAAGGGCATATTGGCTGAAACATTGTGTAGATAACAAAGATGAGGGCAATAGACCAAATAATACAAATTGTCAAGCTTCATCTAAAAAAATTCAGTCTCTTGGTAAATGTATATAATATAATAAATCACTTGTTGTTTCTTCTTGATAGAATACATTTATCATAATACCATAATATGCATTCTTTAGATAATACATGAAACTTATTGGAGGCACTTGTTGTGTAATGGTTATAATCATAGTAAATGGACATGACAACCTGAGTTCAAATCCTAGATGATGCTGTTTGCATTTCACATAGTACTAATACCCTTAGGAAGGGTATGTATTTGATTATTCTCCCTCCAGCTCTAGGTAAATAGTAGGACAGACTGGGCTCTTTAGTCTTGGTGTGGCAACTAGTCTAAAAGAATGAAAACTCTGAATTCAAACCCGTTAAACCCCACTTAAGAAATTGACCTTGTGTCACATCCCGTTTTTGCATCCTGTTTTTTTGGTTTTTATTTAAACTCTCTTTCTTTAACTATTTTTTATACAGATGGTACACCTAATAAAGGGTGTAATATGGATTTGGTTGAAAAGTTATTGTATAGGTCTGTTTGACTAATTCTACAAAGGTTCATACTGCAAGAAAGTCACTATTTTAAATATAAAGGAATTCAATTTACTAAGTAATCATATTTTCAGCTCCAAACTGTCCATGTTTATAGCAGTAGCAGCACTAGTAGTGACAGTAGCAAGTGTAAAATATTTGTATAACATTTATAACAAAAGAACATGTTCAATAGTCTGTACAACTTTTGGAAAAAAATACTAATTCTGTATTCACCATTACCGACTGTTGCAATGTCTACGATACTATAAAGTTTTGTTTTTTCTTCTTTTTTTTAACTAAATTATTTTTTAAAAAGACAAAAGAAAACACAAAGAAAATGGTGAATTATGACATTTTAATATTTAAATTATAAATTATGAATAAGTTGGTATGTGTTCATCTGAGTTGCCAGTCACGTCCATTCACTTCTATCATGTTATACTATTAACTTAGTGTCTCTTAGTTGATTTCGTTTGTTGGATTTTATGGCATGTCAACACTTGTTGGATTATTTTATGCTGAATAGGTTTTATTCTATTCATTCTTGATGGGTATTCAAAAAATATTTTTAAAACTAAGTTTTTTTTTTTAAACACATTTTTAAAAAATTCTTTTTTTTCTATTTAACCCGTAGATAGGATACTAAAAGATATTAACACTCTGGGTCAGGGTGGACCTGGAATTAATGGCAATGAAAGGGTGCTCCACACTCCCCAGTGCTCCAAAATTGGAACTCCACCATTAGATCCAGGTCACGTGAACATATTAGTGAATTATGATGTTAAAAACAACAACTGTACAAGCTAGCTTGATCAAGTTACTATTATAAAAAAAATGAATATATAAAAATATGGTCATTCTTTTATTTAAAGAATAAAGATAAAAGAAGATGAAAGGGGGAAAAAAACCCCTAAAATATTTTCCTTTTATAACTCATCATAAAGAACAGAATGAAAGAAAAGAAAGAAATAATAAAAATTGCTACCAGTTTTCACCTGAAAAGGATTTTATTTATCAGAACTAGGTAAATGATTCAGGACTTTTTCCCTGACAAGTTACACAATTAGAATATCAAAGTATGTAGCCATTGTGTACTTAGTAGAAAATAAAACTAGGACCATCAGCTGTTGCCACTTTTTATTCATCTATAAACAGGCCATGTTCTCTCTCTGTCTACCTCTCTATCTATTTGTCCCTCCCTCCTTCTCTCCCCCTCTCACTTTCTCTCATTTTTTCTTTCTCTCTCTCTCTCTCTCTCTCTCTCTCTCTCATCATTTGACTTTCATCAGAATCCACTCTACAACACATCTAACACTGAAAGCTTACCTTTTTGTATTATTTGGATTATTGTCCTCATCTCTATTGTTAACTGTACAACATTTCAGCCAATGTGCCCTCCGGCCTTCTTCAGGTATTTTTTGTCGGACTTGGGAACCTTCTTTTCGAACTCAGGAACCTTCTTGTCATAATCAGGAGTCTTCACAGAACTTTGAACAGATAACAATAAAGATGAGGACAACAGTCCGTATAATCTAAATAATCCAAATTATCAAGCCTCATCTCAAAAAATTCAGAGAAATAGCTTATCTTTTTGTTCTTTTCTTTATTTAAACCTTGATTTCTTCTGTTTAAAAGGCCTGCTGTGTTTTGGCTAAATTGTACACAAGTTCACCTAAATTATTGGTTCATAATTAACATTTTTTTTTTTACAAGCTTAAAGTTCATTAAATGGTCTGTATTATTTTCTATAGAGGTACAGTACATACTTGCCCCACCCATTCATCACAGTTTAGGAGAAAGACAACTCTGAATTCAAAACCATTTTTGACCTGTTTAACCGGCTAGCATTGGTTGGATGACAAATGCTAAATCTCTGACTTGGAGAAGTAGTACCTGTTAGGGTCTCATCAATAGGTCAGATAGATCTGTTTGAAAATTATTTGTATTAGATAGGACTGGATGCAAAAACAAAAAAAAGCCTAAGAAACAACTACCAAAAACAAAATGTAAATATGAATGTATGATAAATATGATTTTCCAACCTCTAGGCATAAAATAACCCGAGCAGGGTTGATATGTCATTAAAATCAATCCATCAATTGCTCAAGAAAGAAAAAAAGAGAGAAAACGGCTGACTGCTAACTTTGTCTCTCTATGACACGATCCCAATGGAGGCAGCTAGACAAAATTATTATTTCTAATTATAAATTTATTATTTTATGTAAAATATAAGATCTGTAACTTGGATAAAATAATGTTCAGGACTATTATAAACCTTTTGTATATTGCCAATTTCTAATTTGGCTTCAATGTTTTATTATAGAATAAAATAAACAAATTTAAAAGAATAAAATTGTTTGAATATGTTGTCCAAAGAATTCAACACAAAAATCTTTGACAGAATTCATTCATGATTAATATCAGTATTAAAAAAGTAAAAAAGTCGTTGGGGTGGCCTAATGTCGGTATCAGCCATGCAGCAAGGGAGCCTATCCCCTTTTCACTAGCGCTAGACCACGGAGATTATTTTAGCATCTGAGGTGGAGCGTACTACTCATACGCTGAGTTGGCGAGGACTGGTATCGAACTAGGAACCTTGTGGTTTCTAGCCGAATGCTCTACCGACTGAGCTAACCCTGCCCCTTAAAATATCTTCTTCCAAAAGGCCTTTTTGTGGGGGGGGGGTCCAAATTGTCACTCACTTTACCCTCGTTTTCATTTTCGTTTTTTTCTAAGTTAAGAGGTGGCGTCACCGTGTTGAGGGACTTTATTGATACCATTTTTACCGTAAAGAAGAGTGGGTAAAAAAAAAATGTTCAGCTCTGGAGAGATCAGAGATGCATCTTTACTATATATATATATATATATATATATATCTTTTTTAAATATGACTGCTTGTCTCTCATTGCACTACACTGCTGATTTCTATTGCCTAGTAAAACAAAAAAGAAAAAAAAAAAAAAAAAAAGATCTACTTCAGTAATCTCTTTAATAATCATTTTTGGCAGAGGTGTCTTGAGGTGGTTAGCATTTTGTGTCCGGACTGATCTCACCAGACAAAGTTCTTAATGATTTATATGAACAAAATAGATGCCAAAAATGCTTCTGTTCTCTATCATTATTTACTGCAAGCTTTTGGTTGATAATATTGAATGCCTATGGTTAAGTAGAATAGTTTTTACAAAGTAAGAATAATCTGGATTTAACTCTATCTCACTGTTTTTTTTCTTTATTTCCTTTATTTCATCTTTTCATTATATTTGATTGAAACAAATTAGCATTATCGCTTCCACATGCTCACACCCTCTCTCTATCTTTCCCCTACTCTCTTTCTTTCTTATAATATTTTTTTCCTTTGCAGCATGTCCTTTTTCTTCCTTTGCTTTCTTTATAATAATAAGCTTCTGTTTTCTATCATTATCATATGCAAGCTTTCGGTTGATAATATTGAATGCCTATGGTTAAATAGAATAGTTTTTACTAAGTAAGGTTTGGTTAGAGAACAAAACTTTCTGGAATATTTCTAACTAGCAGGACCTGTGGATATACCATAGTATGATAATTTAACTATTACAACGTTTGATATGTTTACTTAAGAGCCATTGCTAAATAGTTCAATATGTAAAATGTAGAATAATCTGGATTTAATTCTCTCTCACTGTTTTTTTCTTTATTTCATCTTTTCATTATATTTGATTGAAACAAATTAGCAATATCACTTCCACATCCTCTCTTTATCTTTCCACTACTCTCTTTCTTTCTTATAATATTTTTTCTGTGTAGCATGTCCTTTTTCTTCCTTTGCTTTTTTTATGATATAAAAAAAACCCGGAATGGTCCATTATTTAGCTGAGATGGTGACACTCATAAGAAATAAGTATATGTGAAAATAAGCAACACCAGATAATCAGGATTTTTATTTTTGCATTTCATCTTGGTTGATTTGGACGGTCACACTTTTAATAAAATCATAACGGTTGTAGTATATTTCTATTGGGGGAAATTTTTCCTACTGTAGTGAGTTTAGTATTCACAAGGTTGATCCACTACCAAGGCCTCCTGTCAAAGCCAAGCTTAGAAAATATAATTAGTGAATGTAATGTCAAATATACAATGTAAAATCAAATGTCAGTTGACTTTAGTGACTGATCTTGAATACACTTTTTACAAAGGGATGAAATATCGGTGACAGCCCTATTATACCTATCTTCAGTGAATTGGAAGTATTTTAGCTCAGTCGGTAGATTTACTTGACTAGGAATCGCAAGGTTCCTGGTTCGATACCAGCCCTCGCCAACTCAGCGTATGAGTAGCACAAGGATCTGTGCGGTAAAGTGAGGAGCTGATGGTAGGTGCGGCACTCCACCTCGGACATTAAAACAATCTCCTTGGTCTAGTGCTAATGAAAAGGGGATAGACTCCCTTGCTGCCTGGCTGATACTGACTTTAGGCCACCCCGACGAATTTACTTTACTTATGTTGTCATTATTGTTCAGGTGTGCAAAGGCTGCAGAATGTGCTTTTCAACCTGTACACCTGGGTGTGCGGGTGCATTTTAACACCTGAACATATATTAGGCCAGGCATTATGTCAGCCATTGCTATCTATACCATCCCCTCGGCATGAGTGGGATGTGACACATGCTCAATTTCTTAAGCGGAATTCAACAGGTTTGAATTCAGAGTTTTCCTTCTCCTAGACTGGTTATCTAACCAAGGTTAAAGAGTCCAGGCTTCCTTACTATTTACCCATAATTGGAGGGAGAATAATTTCATACCTTTCCCAAGAGTATTAGCGATATGTGAAATGCAAACAGCCTCATCCAGGAGTTGAACTTGTCCTTGTGTGTCCATTTCCTATGACATTAACCATTACAAATATATACCAAGTATAGTCACTATATAAGGACACCTTGCATTGGGTTACTGTTAACAAACTAGACTAGCAAGCTATTACTAGTGAGTTTGAGTCTCACTGAGTGTCCCATACATGCAAACATGTGTCACTACTAAGCAAAACTTAGTAAATAACTACTCAGTACATAATATCAATGAATATATTTAACTTTGTTTTTAATACAAGTAGATCATTTTGACCTGGTCCTTTTTAAAAGTAGCTTGCAAAGCTGAAAATGTATTAGCCCCCCCTATTTTAGTCTAATTTCTCTGTAACCACTATGCTTGTATCTGAATATATTGTCTCCTCACTCCTGGCACTATGTTCTTACAATACCCACTCACTCATTCGTTTTGTTATAAGGCAACATGTGTTTTAATGGACATTAAAATGGACCCGTTTTGTATAGTTACCTGGCTATCTTTCCTTATCATTTTAAATGTACTCTTTGCAACCTGTTACCCAAGTCCTCATTCATTTGACGCACAATAGTAAGACTAAGTTTATTAATAGAAATTTATTTAAGGCACAAAAAAAGCAGAAATTCACTTAATGAAAAACTTCCATTGTCTTTATCTGTCATAAAACTGCACAGCGATTTGTTTTATTGCGTACTGGGTGGCAATTTCATAATTTAATACATTCAAACACATTCATAAATCCTGTCTCCTTTATTTTTAAAAAAAGTAAATCTTATAATGGAGATTCACTGTCTGTCTGTAACCAAAACTATGACGCTGTTTACATCACAATAGCCTCGGGAATTGCATAAGTTTATCAATGAGTATTTAATTCATAGTCAAAATCATTAACTCACATAGAATAAATCTTATTTGTCAACAATGTTTTGATGAAAATCTGAGTTAGATTTGACTCAAAATAGCCCATGTTTTAGTGTGTTTAAAATCCTGCAGTGTGTGTTACATATCAAGAAAATAAAGGTTCACATAAAATATATATATATATATATATATATATATATATATATATATATCTGAAGTAGGGACTGTTTGTCCACAGCTGAACTTGCTAGTTTTACACAAGTCCTTCCACAGCAACCTACTGGTAACTAGTGTCTTTTCTGTGACAAAGTATGTGGGTCTACAGCAGGTTTTGAGAAGTCATATGAGCACACATGGGGACAAGGTCAACAACAAAGACAGCTATTTTGTTTGTCACATATGCATCAGAGCTTGTAATAATTAACTTGGCCTGAGAAGTTACAAGTGCTCCCACAAATATTTTTGCAGAAGTGTGTAGATGGTCTTCTTCTGAAAAGAAGTATGTTTCTATGAAGCTTTATTGTATGGATTTCATTGTTGCCTCTATCAACCCTCCCCCCCCCCAAAAAAAAAAAAACATACTGACCATTGTAGTCTATATTCTATTAGTATCTCCTTTCATTTATGTTCCCTATGTTGAATTTAAAACTAGTAAAGGTTAATGTATGCCATATATGTATGTATATCTTTTTACTCATATCTATGACCGGGAATGTTTCTTTGTGGGCAATCAAAAAGGGTTAATGTATTTTATACATTTCTTCCCCTGACACACATCCCCCTGTTTGTTTGGTTTTTTTTTTGGTTTTTTTTTACCCACGAAAGTGTCAGCAGCGTCTGATCGTCTCTTTTACACATCTATAAGTAAAGATAGATAAATGGCTGTGAGATTAAAAGGGTGGCAGATAGAACGAGCGTTCGTTTATCTTGCCAAGAAATATGAAATAGGGTTTGATCGGATCCATAGGAAGACATTAAAGGAGTTGATAAAACCCGATCAAACCAAAGCATCCCCCCACTCCCTGACGTCTTTTGAGGGGAGCTTTAGCGCTGCCGGTTGTGCGGCAGTTAAACTGTGATCCATGTTAACAAAAAAGGAAAAGAAAAAAAAAGTCAGAGGCTTATATCTTGCACTTGCTGGTCTCAACAGCTGGCATCAGAGAAGGATGGACCTCCAGTTGTCATGTCTAAAGAAGCCTACACAAATGAAGTGTTCCCCCATGGACATTTTGATGAGAGAGAGAGAGAGGAAAGAAGAAGATAAAAGATATACAGGAACCAAAAAGAGATATAAAAAGAAAGAAAGAAAGAAAGAAACGTGATCACCTAGCAGAGAGAGAGAGAGAGAGAGAGAGAGGGAGAGAATGGAAAGAAGAAGAAGAAAGATATACAGGAACCAAAAAGAGATATAAAAAGAAAGAAGGAAACATGATCACCTAGCAGAAAGAGAGAGAGAGAGAGAGAGAGAGAGAAATGCAGCATTTTGCTTGATCATAAAACATATGTAATCATTTACTTTTTCTTTCTTCTTTCTCTCTCTCTCTCTCTCTCTCTCTTGTTTTTTTTTCCTTATATTTCTACTGAATTCCTTTTATCTCCTCTTTTTATCTCCTCTCTCACTTGATCTATCTCTCTACCATTATTCATACATTTATTTTTTTAATCTCTTGTATATATATTATATATATATATATATATATATATATTTTTTTTCTTTCCTTCTAGTCATTTCTTTTAATCGCCTTTTTTCTTCTTTTTTTTTTTGTTAGTCTTTCGTTTCTCTGTTCTTTTATTAAACCCTTTCCCTGCCAATCTACTGAGGTGCCGAAAGATTCTACTTGCTTTGATAGTCTGGGAATTTCTCTGCAATGGGGATCACCAAGATTAAACATGCCTAGTTAACAGCAGTCTGCTGCAGTGCTAGACGCTTACAACATCTACAAGGCGAGACGAGAGAAAACGGTGAATGCATGTGCATAAGGAATAAACAGCTTCCTTTCCTATTTCACGTCCAAATAAATTCTTTCATTCCTTTTTTCCCAAATACTTTTTCTTTATACTGTCTTATCATTTTTCCATTAGTGTGTGTATGCATGTTCCTGTGTGTGTGTGTCAGTGTATATGTGAGAGTGCATGTGTTTTTCTTTGGGTTTTTTTGTATGCATGTTAAGAGTGCATAAGCGTTGACTGATTCTGTATACATGTATCTGTCTATGAGGTTATGATGTAGCTATGTGTGCTTACAAGATACTTTATTTTTTATACTTGTATTTATCGGTAGAAATAAATAATTACTAATCTTAGTCTAACCACAAAAAAAAAAAAAAAAGAAACAAACAAACAAATAAACAAAGCAGGGGAAAGATAGAGAGAAACCTTGAGTGCATGGAAGTGATTACACTAATCTGTTTCAATCAAACATACTGAAAAGATGAAAAGAAAGAAAAAAAAAAGAGTGAGATAGTTTTAAATCAAGATTATTACACTTTAAACATATTGAACTATTTAGCAATAGCTCTTAAGTAAATATATAAAACATAATGATTAAATTATCATACTGTGGTATATCCACAGGTCTTGCTAGTATATGTATATATTTTATAATATGCAATTATTTTTCTTTTTATATAAAAATGAATTCACAATTCTTTTCGACGTTTGTTCTTTCTCTCATCTCTGCTCTCTACAGATGAATTTAAAATAGCATTATCGTGCTTTGTATGTTTGCCAAACAAAACTATTTGCCTCTGCCAAACATTTTGGATGGTCAGTTGTTGTAACTCTTGTTTACATTAAGCATCCCTTACTATAAATGGGTTGAAATGGAAATAAAAGTAAAAAAAATAAAATAAAATAGAATAAATCATTTTCAAATTTTTGCCAATGATTTATTATTGTCCAAATTAATCACTTTTTGTCTTGAATCGGCTATTCATGTTTTTATACGAAGAACGGACAAAGTGGTTCTGGCTAGACTCCGGATAGATCATGCATCTATTACACATTCATTCCTCCTTAAAAACAAAAAAAACAAGGACCCCCATAATTGGCCAGTTGATTCTAGGTAGAGAGTCCTCCGATTTGGTTCCTTTGGTAATCCTCTCCGGTAGAGAATCCTAGGTTCCCTTGTAGAAGGTTGCCAGTAGACTGAGAAAGAATCAGCGCTTAAGTATTATATCAGCCACGCAGTATGGCCAGCGATCTAGTACACACCTTATATGACAAAAAGTAGGAAGCGCGTGGTGTAATGGTTAAAGTCATGGGAAATGGACTCGTCGCCACGAGTTCAAATCCTGGACGTGGTAATTGCATTTCACTTAGTGCCAATACCCTTGGGAAAGGTATGAATCCTACTCTCCCTCCAGCTATGGGCAAATAACAGGGCAGACTGGGTTCTTTAACCATGCCTAGGTAACCAGTCTAGGAGAAGGAAAACTCTGAATTCAAACCTGTTGAACTCCGTTTAAGAAATTGATTTGTGTCGTATCCTGCTCATGCGGGGGAGTTGATAAATATATATATGACAAAAATGCAACAGACCCCCCCCCCGAGCATACACTGCACGTCAAAACACCTACACAATGTAACATATATTAGAAAGCTGCAGTGATTTTAGTTTGAACCGATCAAATTATCATCCAACAAATAACGTAAAAAGATATATTTGCTAAACCAGACCCTAAATAATATAGTACAATACCTAAGTAAATTAAAATCATCGAGGTGGCATAAAGTTGGTATCAGCCAGACAGCAAGGGAGTCTATCCCCTTTTCACTAGCGTTATACCAAGAGGGATTATTTTTTGGCGTCTGAGGTGGAGCACCACACCTACCATCAGCTCCTCACTTTACCGCACAGATCCCCGTGCTACTCAAATGCTGAGTTGGCAAGGGCCGGTATTGAACTTAGAAAAAAGACTTGAGGAACTGAAAATCAGAGGAAGAATTGAGACCATCCAGACAACACCATTGTTGAAATCAGCTGGAATACTCAGGAGAATCCTGGAGACCGGTTGTCACTCAAACTCTAGTGAAAGACTATCAGCTAACACTGATGGGAAAAACTCATAATGATAATAATTTATTTGGGAATTAAATGACCCACAAGGGTTGAATTTGCTGCTAAGCAAAAATAGCCTGATGGTAAAACAAAAATAACCTGATGGTAAAACCAAACAACCATCAAACAACCAACCAAAAAATAGTTTAAATGAATAAATAAATAAATAAAAATAATAACAGGTTTTGGCATTAAATAACCCACAAGAGTTGACTATGCTGTTAAGCAAAAAATAACCTATCCTAACTATATTTTTATATTCTTATAATAACCTGTTCTCTCTTTCTTAATTCAACATTCCTTCTTGTGGCCCTTAACCCCTTCAACTCCATTGCTGTACTAATTAATTGTGAATCAGCTTTTATATGTTCATTCTTGGTCAATCTCCATTGAGTACTCTATATCATTATGCAAGTGGGATGACTGGAATGGATGTGTCTGTTGTAATTGTCTGTTATTTCTGAGACATTAATGTGAAGAAGCCCTCCAACCAAACGAGCGCAAGACAAGGAAAGGAATCTTTCATCTATCAGGGTCAGTGGACAGGAGAACTATCCTATTAAGTCGTTCTCTGTCCAGAAAATCTAAAACCGGGAAAGTTGAATGAATTACAATTGTATCTTGATTTTATAAACCTTAAAGCAGTTTTACCTATGAATGTTATTAAAAGTGTCATACATCAGGGTATCTTGTCATACATTAGGCTTAGCTTAGTTTAACATGCTGTCAAAAGTACATGGCTCCCAGTTAGAATCAAACTTACTGACAATTCCCAATTACAACAATGATTTTACTATAAAGATGCATTGGACAATGATTTTACTATAAAGATGCATTGGACAATGATTTTACTATAAAAATGCATTGGACATGGCATATATGCTCGCGTACTGGAAAGTGACATGATAGTAAATAATTTTTTACTTCAGTCATGCTATTACAATGACTTTTCAAATTAATACCTTGGGAATGGTATGAGCCCCTTCATCCCCTAGCAATGAGTTAAATAGTATCACTACTGTTCTACAAGGATGGCTTTGGTATTAAATGACCCATGAAGGTTGATATGCCATTAAAAAACAAAAAAATCAAACCAAACCAAAAATTTGATGAAAGACCTCTGTTCAAGCCTGAAGCATTCTGTTTGATTTGATGCCATTTTAAATTGCCTCAAAACAAATATTTTTGTGAGATTAAAATAATTTTTGTTATAAACTAATTCCAAACAATGCAGAGTTTATATTTATGGGAAAAACATTCTTAATTTATTGAATGACCCTTGTAAATTCAGGTTAGTTTAATTTTACTTCCCATCAGGATTTGTATTTCGAATAAGAAATTGATAAAAAAAAAAAAGAGAAAATAGCTTGGCTCCAAGAATTATTACGATAAAGATCTATTGAAAATTCTAAGTGAAACGGTTGTTTGAAGTGTAACTAGTTGTCTGCTGCAGTTAATATTCAATCAAGAAAATGAAAAGAAAAAAAGAAAGAAAAGAAAGAAAGAAGAATCTGCAATGGGCAGCGATCTTTAAAGCAGGGTAATAATTATGTAGTGTGTCAAATAGTTGTGTGTTATATTCATTGAATGTAAATTCTTATTTTTCAAACATTGTCATTCACTCATTCATTGCCTATTGGCCACTACTTCCAATTAATATAGTATTGATTATTTCATTGTTGAAGACAGTTATGAATTTTCCTTCTTAGTGCTAACCGAATGCTCTCTTGATCTTCCTTATATACGTTTACATGTGTGTGCTATATATATATATATATATATATATAATATATATATATATATATAATGTGAAGTATGTGTGTGTGTGTATCTGAAGTCTTCCTAATAGATGCACATGGTAATGTCATTGAAGAATGCAGCAGACAACAGCCGGCCCTTGTAGATGTTGATGATCCACTCAAGAATGGAAGTAAAGCCACACACAACCAATCATCTTCTGACCTCTCTTTCTTCTCTCTTGTCCATCGTCCTCACAATCTTTGGAAGTCTCCATAAACTTGTGTTCTCTTGAAGCTATCCAATACCAATTGTTGGGCCAATTAGACAGAAAACATTTTCATCAAGATTGCTATACAAATATTTCCGAAGGATCTATCCAGATTTGCTGAATATTTAAAAAAGAAAAAGAAAAAAAGAAAAAAAAAAAGGAAGAAGAAAAATGTTTTCAGAATTGTTTACTTGATTATGTTTTGTCTGCGGTGAATGTTTGATACAATTTTTTTCTTTTTCCGCTGACTTTTCTACCACTTAGCTATGATGGATGATACAAGTACAAGACTGTTTAGAAAGAGGGCATTTTTCAAGTTCTGTTTTAAAATCAGATTTTATATCTATGTTTGATTTGGTTGTTGGCTTTAATGGTACATCATCCCTTGTGGATTATTTAATGCCAAAGCCATCTTTGTAGAAAAACTGTAGTGTTACTATTTAACCCATAGCTAGGGGTTGAGAGTTTCATACCTTTCCCAAGGATATCAGTCTGAAAGTGAGCATAATAGTTTGACTCAATTATGATATCATAGTCTAATAAATTAGCCACTATGCCACTGGGACTTTCTTCTTTACCAATTGTGTTGAACTGCGATATAGGTATACACAGAAAATCATGTCCATGTTATGGCTTGTTTTTTATATATATGATTTGTTTAAGAAATATTTTTCATTAAGTTCATGTGTATTAGTTGAAATAATTTTCATTGAATTCATGTATATTAATAAAATACTTATGGTTGACTGCCGAGTTACCATCTTCTAACACCTATATGATAAAAAGAGGTGGGTGATTGTCATACAAGCAGTTTGAAGAATATGGTTGGGACATTCATATACTTGCTAGGGCTTGACGTGACCAGTTGATTGATCCAATGGGGCTCATCTACCCCAAGTAAAAGCAGATGTAGACCCGTTGTATTGGGTGAGATATATTGACTCTTTTACACGCTGAAGCATCGGTTCCTGCTAGATTACTGAAGTTAAGCAGCAATGAGCTTGTTCAATACTTAAGCAATAGCAGGTACTGTAAGCAACCCGGGTCTTCTTTTTTATCAAAATGACTTGATTTGGCATTAAATGACCCAAAAAGGGTTGATATGCCATAAGACAAATCCTTGACTCTTTTGATAATGTTGCAATTTTTTTCGTATATGCTTGGGATTTTGATATGTGATTAAACAAAGAAAGTAAATGTGTGTGTGTGTGTGTGTTTATGTATGTATGTATGTATGTATATAAAGTTAATGTAGTGGGACATGGAGTCATAGCCACCTGGTTACTGACAGTTTCTCACCTATGTGATCTTCAGACCAACTAAATGCTTTATCAATGATATTGAACACTGTTTTCTTATAAATATAGCACCCATGTTATATATATATATATAGTAATCTGCAGACGCGCGTTTCGGGGTTTCACCCCTCATCAGTACAGCTAGACTTATTTTTCAGCAGCTACCTCTGGTCGGGATCGAGACCCGAACGAACTTTCGCTCGTCAAGTCTCTTACCGATGGGTCCACAAGCAGCTGCCTAGAATAGAAGGCAGATATATAATTTGTTGTTATTTTCTGTTTTTAGTTGTAGTACTAATAAAGTTCTGTGCACCTGCTGTTCCTTGATAAGCATTTTGAGTGCATCTTTGACTCCTTCTCTTATTCAGCTAATCCCAGTTGCCACAGTTTTAGATAACCTTTATCTTGCCAGTACTTATTAGTGCTTCGGCTAGAAACCACAAGGTTCCTAGTTCGATACCCGCCCTCGCCAACTCAGCGTATGAGTAGCACAGGGATCTGTGCGGTAAAGTAAGGAGCTGATGGTAGGTGTGGCGCTCCACCACAGACGCTAAAACAATCTCCTTGGTCTAGCGCTATTGAAAAGGGGATAGACTCCCTCGCTTGCATGGCTGATACCGACATTAGGCCGCCCCGACGACTTTACTTACTTACAATGCTTTATAGCACACATCTATTCAACCAAGACCATGTGCTGTAATGAGTCAAATAATAATAGTCACTGCTGAAATCTATAGGCATTTATAGAGACGATGATCTTGGTCAACTGGTAAATTTTGTGAAATTCTTACTTCTTTGTGGTTTCACTACTCCATGTGTCACAACTTTGGTAATGAGCTTCTTGGTTGGTGGGGGAAAAAATGAGGGCTGTTTAATAATGTGTACGTGTCTGTAAAGTGGTTTGGTGAGGATGTGTGAGAATCGGTGGAGATTGTTGGGTGGGGGTTATACAGCAGTATTAGCATTGCTCCGGGCTGCTGGAAAATTGCCAGTCCCTAACACATATCTATTCAGCTCTTCTTCTTTTTCTGACCCTTGTTCTTGATTGTTCTTTCTTTGCTTTTACTTACTTACCTATATACTTATCTACAAGCTACATTCACTGACCCCGACTGCAGTGTTCATCACTGCCGCTACTAGCACTACCTCTTCTAAGTAATAATGAATAAAAAAAAAAAAAAGATAGAAAAAATGAAAAAAAGGAAGAGGCAAGAATGGGGAAATCAAGATTAAAAGTAAGTGAAATAGAGAATATGAGTGAGTAAGGAGGACTGAGTTATCCGAGGAGAGTAAGGAGGACTGAGTTATCCGAGGAGAGGAGAGAGGATGTCTGAGTTATCCGAGGAGAGTAAGGATGTCTGAGTTATCCGAGGAGAGTAAGGATGTCTGAGTTATCCAAGGAGAGTAAGAAGGTCTGAATTATCCGAGGAGAGTAAGAAGGTCTGAATTATCCGAGGAGAGTAAGAAAGAAAGGAAAAAAATAGACAGTGATAAAGAATTTGAAGTATGAGGAAGAGAGTAAAAACAAGTGTATGTGGGTGGGGGTGTTGAGAAAGAGAAAAAGTCAGTCAGAATTAGTGATAGGAAGAGAACATAGGTTACTGAGCACTATCATCATTGTTGTTGTTGTTGTTGTTCGAGGGCTGTATATTTCTGGACAGGGATGTTACATCTTAAAGAACTTCTCAATCCCCCCCCTCCAATGCCTAGCAGCAAGTCTTAACCTTGGGGGATCTGTGGGTGCTAATGCAGCCAGAATTATGGCAGTCTGGGGGTAAAGTGCAGAAATGGGCGGCAGTGTGTGTGTGGGGGAGATTGTATTATTACTGACTACATAGAATAGTAATAATAGCTGTGGAAGTATTTGGAGTGTTTTGTGTATCTCTCTCTCTCTCTCTCTCTCTCTCTCTCTCTCTCTCTCTCTCCTCTGTTCGCCTCATTCCCCCTGTGGACAGACAACTCTTTTTGGTGCTGTGTAAACCCAAGAGAAGTCTGTATAGTGAGAGCATCTGGTTCTTATCAAGGTGCCTGTGTTGTTTGTGCAGTTCCACTTAGTGTACTGCTCCCTCGGATGAAGAGATGATGAATGAAATTTATATTGAGTTGGTCATACTAACGTCTTAACATTTTCCAAAAACTTTGATATTGGACATTAATCAAAGTTCGAATCATATGCCACATTTTTGTGCAGCTCGGCTCGAGAGAAATAGCATA
Source organism: Doryteuthis pealeii (assembly GCA_023376005.1). NCBI lineage: Eukaryota > Metazoa > Mollusca > Cephalopoda > Myopsida > Loliginidae > Doryteuthis > Doryteuthis pealeii. The sequence goes on along the minus strand of CM042140.1, from coordinate 68,647,387 downwards.
TTAACAACTGGAGATTTTCTCTAGATGTAGTTTTTTCTTTTCTTTTTTGTTTATCCTTTTGTTTTATTTTGTCTTTGATAACTTTTTTTTCTTTCATATGACCCATTCTTAATTTATTGGTCAAAATGATGAATGAAGTTTGGAAATATGAGTATTTGCCAAGCTTTCATTAGATTTACATACATGCACATGCACAACACACACACACCACACACACACACACACATATATATATATATATATATATATATATATATATATAAAAGTAAACCCTCAAAATAAATCAGAAGCCGGTGTCCCTAAGGTGGTGTGATGCGGAAATCCAGTATTACCCATCAACTCTTGTGACACTACTGTTGCCAAACTGCAATGGTCCCTTACTTTTCCTTTGGATCACAGCGGCAGTGTGGAGAGGGGGGATTTGCTGCATGGGCAACAGCTCATCCTCCATATGAACCCTCCCAGGCTATGTAATTCAAGTTAAAAAAAAATGAATAAAAAACCTTGACACTACTCCATCGTCTCTTGTATACAGAAGGATGCCAATCATATATATATATATATATATATATATATATATAGGTGGGAAAGGATTAGCTAATAGATACTTAAAGCTGCCTCACCTAAAAGATATACAGTAACTAGCCCCTACCACCACCAACCTCTTGACACAAAACTTCAATGTATACAATCACCAAACTTTAGAAAATCAGAGAAAAAGTTCACAGCCTAAGATATTATTTATTTTTTGTTCATTCTTTGTAGTGAATTTGTCTGTTTGAAGATGCTAGATTTTTTAAAGTTTGGTTGAAATAGATATTTATAATAGACAACAGAATTGGATTTTAAGGTTTTCTTATTTCAAGTTTATACACACATACACACACACACACACACATACACACACACACAGCTGAATAGTTCATAGGCATATATGCTGTTGATGTCTTTTTTGACCAATTGATCCAAGCACTTCAAAACTAATGGAAGAAGTATGGACTGCAATAGGGGGGGGGGTATTTACTAAGCTTAGCTGTGGTACAAGGCCAGAAGTATGGAGTACCCAGTGAGAATCGAACTGAAAATGGTCTGCTAATCCAGCCTGCTAACCATTACACCACATGATGTACCCAGACTACAAGGGGGAGTATTTTGAAAAATAAACCTCATTTGATCACATTCCATGATGGTATCTTAGTCACCCTATGAACTTTTGTTCATTTTTTTCTTGTTATATCCTCAGAAGCTGTGTGTCCTGGGTATGAAACTAAACTGCATCTAATTGTTAGGTTCCACTTGTTGGGAGTGTGGAGTACTCCATTCATTGTCAATACTCCCAGGTTCACAACTATGGGTCAAATAGGTCAACAAGCAAAAAGAATCTCCAAAAACCTGAGAAATGGAACACTATTTCCTAACCTTTTGTCATAAAAAAGAATGTTTTAAAGAAATTAGCAATTCTATAATAATATTCATTTTTATAGCATTATCTAAGAAAATTTGCAAATGCACTTATCAGATGAAAAACTTTTCAACTATTGTTGCTAGTACTTGTTTCTTGTGCTTGTACTTCTTTTTGTCTGAATTTCTAAAAATAAAGACCTATCATTATTATGCACTGTATATGTACTCGGTCATGACACTTTTCTGAGTACATCAGCGTATTCTAATTTGTTTCAATTCCTTACTTTTATTTTTTATATTTTTAAAACCCTAATGACTTTATTTCAACTAAGATCATAATCAGGTTTGGTAATTTTCAAATCGTTAAATCTTTTTTGAAAAACCAACAAAAACTTGGTCAATAAATTTTCTTTGGAGTATTTGTTTCTTTGAACTTTTAAAAATCTACATCATAAAGGAGGTACTTTAAAAAAAAAAAAGTTTATATTCAGAATTTACATTGAAACTTAATTTTCTTGCCCAGTTTTACACAAGAATATAGAGGGTGTGTCCAAAAAGTATCGAGATTTTTTGTACTTTTTGACACAACTTGTATTCTGAAAAAAAAAAGTTCCATTCATTTTTCATTTCTATCTTGGTAAATACAGCTTTAAAATTGCTACTTTTTTGACACACTTTGTATTCTGAAAAAAATTAATGAATGGAATTTTTTTTTTTTTTTCAGAATACAAAGTGTGTCAAAAAGTACAAATAATCTCGATATTTTTTGACACCTTGTATATGCTACGTTTTATCTTGTACAGAAATTATCTATAATTTTCTTTCCTATCACTTTACACCATACTTGGTCATTATCAAGCAGAAAGTTGAGAAGTTCTTGAATTTAGGGAAAATTTTATGTTTTTTTATTTTTTTATATTTTTCATATTGAAAATTTAAATTCTTGTTTTGATGAAGTTGCAAACCATTATAAACTCTTAAGTCTTTAATTTTTAAACTTAATGTGTTTCATACTCTAAAGTTGAATTCTCTTTCTTGAAAATATTCTAATATACTTTCAAGTTATAATTTTGTTGTTAGTTACACATCTGCTCTTGCAGAGTATATTTTCTTCATGTTTTCTCATATGAAAATCTCTGTTTTTAGTATTGTCTTAATTTCACAGATACCACGACTGTAGCATAATAACAAAATATACCATTTTCTTTGTTTTCTTTCTACCGGATCTCCTATGCTTACACACACACACACACACACACACACACACACACACACACACACACACACAAATGTTTGGGTTTTAAAAATACAAATTCATCCTTGACCCATTCCCCATTTCAAAGATGATTTTCTTATTCTTCATATTTCCTATACTTGGCATTCATGTGATTCCAAAATACCACACACATACACACAAAAATGAAATTTAAAAAAAAACAATAATTAAATCATCCTCTCCATCACCATCCTACGTAAAATTTTCACCCCCTTTCTTTCCTGATCTACAAATTATCACTCTGTTATAAACAATGACAAGAGGCTGCCTCACAACACAAGCTTGTTGTTTATGTTTGCCGGAGAGTCTACAAAGAGTTGTCTGTTTGCTTGGGAGTATTCACTTGGTTGAGGATATTCCCTGTGATTGCTACCAAGTGAAAAATATTCAGTGACCCATCTGACCAGAAACTCTCCAGCAGAGGTCACCTGCTTTCAGTTCAAGCGTCTCTTGCTGTTATGGAGAAGTCCAGTATCTACCAACTTGATTCATGCCTTTAGCTAATATACACATTATTGTTGAATTTCTTTTTCTTTCTTTTTTTCTTTTAATGTGTGTGTGTGTGTGTGTGTGTGTTCCATACTTGGCTACTATTCTTACTACCATTCTTACAGCTGCCATAATGGTAACAGTAATAGAAGTAGTGTCTTCCACTTCCAGTGTTCTGATCATTATTATAACTACTGCAACTATTACTACTGCTTAGATTATTGATGGTGCAACCACTACAACTACTATTATCACTCCTTCTTATACCACCAGTGCATTGCCACCAAGCAGCTCAACTCTCTTTAAAATACACACATATTTTTCTTTTGGTGGGCCCCAGCAGCTGTTACAAGCTAGCTACCATGGTGATGCAGTGGCAGTCGGAAAGGGGACCAGCTAGCTGGTTGGAATCATTTGGCTATTATGTGTGTGAATATATATATATATATATATATATATGCCACACTCTCCTCTCCTTGCTCTCCCATTTTAGTGTCTCTTTTCTTCTTTTTTTTGTTTTTTTCTTCTTTCTATACTTTTAACGACTTCCTTGTTACACTACCCCTCTTTACTGCAGCTTCCTTTACCATTGGCTGGCCAGCACACACCCACATGTGTATATGCACCCCCACCCCTATTTAAAGTTTTTTTTTTATTGCTATTCAAACTCATGTCCATAAACAACAACACTTCCTGGAGATACCGTCTATCTATCTATCTATGTGTGTGTGTATACCATGCTTTATAAAGAGTTGTAGTTGAGAAGAGAAGTATGTGTGTGTGGGTAAATGGAAGCAGACCATGATGAGTCATTTACACTCCTTCTGTTCCCTTTTCCTCAAACACAAAATGCCAGCCACCTAACCCACTTGCTAGCTGTACAGGCAAAATAATCCATGTATAGTCTGCAAATTAATCCATCACAATATCTCATTGTCTCCTTTAAAGAGTTAAACTTTTTTTTTCTTTTAACTAACTTGCCTTTCTTCCCATTGGATTAGTCGATTTCTATTTCTACTTTCATTTTCAATTTCTTAAAAAAAAAAGAAAGAAGAAAACTTGCATTTGAGAGAAAAACAGCTTAGACTCTCTTGATCTAAAAACTCTTTTAAATAAAACAAAATTCCTGCCATGTATTTTTTATATATCACCAGTTGAATCATTTCATATTTTTGCATGATTTTATCAACTTTTTTTCTTATCTTTTTATTTTTCTACTTTCACTTTCACTTTAGTCAAATAAAGAACTTTACCTTCGTTCTATGTTTCTATGTATATTTCTACTTAATCTTTTTTTTTTTTGAGGAAATTAATGAAATGCATAATGACCAATCTATTTAAATATAAATTTTTCCACATTGTGACATTACAGTATATCAAAAAAGAGTATTCTTAGAGTTTTTATATTTCGTCTCTTAGGATGTTTTTCATTTGTTTTCTTGCTACAAAAACAAATAAACATTTCGTGTTGCACAAGCTTTTTTTTTTCCTCTTTTCAATTTTTGAGAGGAAAGAGAGGGAAGGGAAGTAACTCTAATATTGATCTGTCTAGAGTTGTAAAGTTCCTGTTTATTACATTGGCCTCTGTATAGAGGAGGGTAACCGAGTTGCACATGTACCCATAGTTTCCAAAAATTGTGCTAATCATTTGGTTTTTTGATTGTTTATGTTTCTGATTTTTTAAAAACTCCTATTTCTGGTCTTATCATTGCTGTGTGCTACTCAGCTAAACTTATCAATTATCTTTATCTGAGATTTCTAATAGTCCTGTGTTTTTGAAGATTTTTTGAAGAATAAAATTAACTTTAATCATTGGTTCACAGTCTACAAAGTTTTCAGATCTTTAGAGCATGGTTAATTTCTCTCGTCTTGTTGCTATTTAATTAGGTTAGAATCACTTCCTTTTTTTTCTCTCTCATACACTCTCTTTCTCTCTCTTTCTCTCTCTTTATTTATTTTTCTTTCCCTTTTCTCTTTTTCTTTTTTCTTTTTCCTTTTCTTTTTTTTTATTTAATTAAATTAAAAACAGCTTCTTTCTGTCTCTCTTTCTTTTTCTTTTTCTTTTTTCTTTTCTTCTTTTTTTCTTTCTTCTTTTTTCTTTTCTTCTTTTTTCTTTTTTCTTCTTTTTTTTTCTTTCTCTTTTTTCTACTTTTTCTCTTTTTACTTTCCTTTTTTCTGTCATTTTTCCTTTTTTCTTTTCCTTTTTCTGTCTTTTTTCCTTTTTCCTTTTTTTCTTACTTTTTCTCTCTCATATTGCAAAATATATATTGTAGGTCTAAAAATAAAAGATTGAAAAGATGTTTTGACTATATCAGTCAGTGATTCTATTACTTATATAAATAGAAATACTCAATCAAAATCTTTCTTTTACTTTTATCAAATCTTAGAATTTCAAGAAATATTCAGTATAAACATCTTTTATTACTGCAGAAGTCTTATCTATTTATATATTGTAATTGTAACCTTGCAAAACTAGAAGATCATAGATTTTTATTAGAGCAATGCACTTAAAATCCTCTAACTTTGAAAAATAAAGCAATTTCCAGTCCAGTTTAAAACTGAATAATAATTTTTGTGTGGTCTGCATTTATATAGTCATTTTTTGATCATCCAAAAGTTTCATATAAGAGAGATACCTATGAAATGTTAATTAGAATCTTTCACTCCTTCCTAAAACATAAGTATTAATATCATGATTAACCTCTGTTAAAATGGGGACCCAATTGATTTCTGGGTCATTTAATTTTATATCTTATTCAAACTCTGCATTTTAACTAATACAAGAAGTTGCTGGAAAATTCTCAGTCTATCCAAGAAGAGTAAAGTTGTCAGGGTGGCCTAAAGTCGGTATCAGCCAGACAGCGAGGGAGTCTATCCCCTTTTCACTAGCACTAGACCAAAGAGATTGTTTTTGGCATCATGGTTTAAGCACCATAACTACCATCAGATCCCGTGTTACTCATACGCTGAGTTGGCGAGGACTGGTATTGAACCCGGAACCTTGTGTTTCCTAGTCGATGTTCTACCGACTGAGCTAAAATAGCCCTAACCAAGAAGAATTGGACCTTAATTTTATTGTTTGTTTTTTTTGTAAAGTGTTAAAAAACTTTTGAAAAGAAAATATAGAATCGCACGGTTCTAGGTCATCCAAGAACTTTCCTGGACTTAACGTACAGTCCTGTGATTCTGCTACATTCTAGTTGAAAAAGTAATGAGTAAATTCTGAATAAGGTATACAACATACACCTGAGTGGGTGAGGTCAAAGAATGTATCAGCTGATGTTATGTTCAAAACTAGATAGATAATGACAATAATCTGTTTAATATATGGAATACCGATCTATAAAGAATTACTCTTTAATCATATCACATATTTCTTAAGATAGGAATGAGGCCAACACAAAAAGGAAATGAAATCAGTAAACATTTAATCATTAAATGATACAAAAAGACCAACATGGAAATGGAGGGTAATAGTAGTTGTCGATATCTTCCACTTTTGATCTTATATTCCCCTGGGTAGCTGTGGATGGGTTGCAGGGTGTGTGTTTTTTTTTTCGGGGGGGGGGTATATTCTGTGAGGATCTGTGACACATAATGGCAAATGTAAATGTGAGACTCATTGAACTGTCTGTTGGCAAAGTTACCTTTTTATTTGTGTCATGGGATTCAGTTAAAAATGAGAAGTATTCATTCAAGTCCAACTCTATTGCTAATATCGATTTAAATAAAAAAGAAGAGAACAACAAAAAAAACAAGGAAAATAAAAAAGAACAAAAAAAAAACAAAGAAAAAAAAAGTGTTGTGCACTCCTGTTTCTCTTTCATCGTCAACAGCTTCATTTGCAAGTTGAGTCCCTGAGCTGTCTTCAGTCTTCAATCGTCAGTTTTCACACTTCCTGCCACTCACCATGATCATCTCTCTTTCTCCGATTGTTTTTCTTCCCTTTTTATTATTATTTTTTTTATTTATTATTTTATTTCAATCTTTTTTATTTTTATCCCTCTTTCTTTTTAAACTTTCAACCTTTTTAATTTTTTTAAATTTAAATTTTTTTTTTTTTTAACCCTACTTCTCATTCTCTCATGTGCTCTTTTTATAGTTTACCCATGCCTGTCTTTTCTTTCACCTACCCCCACCCCACAATCAAGGTCTTTTATCCTCTGTTTATCCTTCTACTGAATTTCTTACCCTCATAATTCTCATATTTCGACTTTTTAACCTTTTCCTCTGTATCATGCCATTTTCACACACACCCCACCCTCACTACCACCTAGTTTCCTCACTTTTTTTTCATTTTCTTTTTGCAGTTACCCCCTCTTAATTTCAAAATGAAAAATTCTCTCACTCTCTCTCTCTCTCTCTCTCTCTCTCTCTCTCTCTCTCACTCTCTCGCTCTCCTCTTACTTTTCCTCATTACTCTTTTTCTTGTATCAATTTTTTCCCTGTTTTGGTTTCATACTGGTTTCCCATCTACATTTCTTGTTCTCTCTCCCCTTTCATGCCTCCCCTCTTTTCAATCGTTACTCTTTGAATTTATTTTGTCCCCATCTTCTTTCATACATAATCTGTTGTTTCTTTTCATCTCTTAGAATTTTCTCAAAATATTTACCCAACACCTTTACAAAGGATCGAAGTCCTTATTCAGTAGCAATAGTTCTTCAAGACTACCTTGTTGACCATTACACCATAATTAACCCTTTCTCTTATATTAGGAGCTGATGGTAGGTGTGGCGCTCCACCTCAGATGCTAAAACAATCTCCTTGGTCTAGCGCTATTGAAAAGGGGATAGACTCCCTCGCTGACTGGCTGATACCGACTTTAAGCCACCCCGACGACTTACTTATATTATCACTTTGAGCACCTAGGTTTCTCCATTTTGACACAGAATTTTCTGTCTGATTCAATATATTATAATCTTATTCTTTGAATAGCAAAATATTAGAGAAATTAGATACTTAGTGGATATTTATATATTAGAGGCTGATGAAAAGTTATTGTCCCAACCAAGTTTGGTTTTAAAATCGCATAGGTGAGAAACTGTTAGTTACAAAGCACTGTTGACTTCATGTCTTTGCTACCCTTATATATATAGACCCCCCCCCACATGAGAAGGATGTGACACAAGGTCAATATCTTAAGCAGAATTTACAGGTTTGAATTTAGAGTTTTCCTTCTTCTAGACCAGTTGCTTTACCAAGATTACATAGTCAAGTCTGCCTTGCTATTTACCTATAGCTGGCGGGAGAATAATTGGATACAAACCTTTCCCAGGGGTATTAGCACTACATGAAATCCAAAAGCCTTGTCCAGGATTTAAACTTAGGTTGCCAGTTCCATTTTTTATGATAGTAACCAAAAATACCTCCATTTTTATATATATATATATATATATATATACGTACTGCTCACTGTTAAACATATCCTCCTAAACTGCAACAGTTTCAGACAAGCCTACACCAAATATTACTGGACAAACAACTTAAAGAGACCTCTTCAAAAATATCAAACAGAAGACATCTTAAATTTTCTAAAAAAAGAAAGAAAAAAAAAAGAAACGGGGTACCTTTTCAACAAGATCTAACCAAACCGATTCTTTCACCAAAACTGACCAAACATAACCAAATACCACCATAAAACCCAAACTCTAAAGACCGAAACCCATATGAAAAACAAATTCTACATAACCCTTTCTGGCATTAAATGACCTACAGAGGCTGATATGCCATTAAACAAAACTCAAACTCAATATCTGTGATTGGGCTACCATATAATAATAAAGGTGGCAGATGTAAGTAATATATATGTAATTAGATATATGTACAAAAACTTATTTATTATATATATGTATGCATATATATTTAAAGATTTTGAGTTGAGCAAAAGGCTTTCATGCCTCTAAAATAACTGTCGGAGTAGCCATGTTTTTTTTCTCCCAAAGATGATCATATTTATGTTAAGATAATTTCAGTCTTTTTACTCATTTACAAACAGAATTTAATGAGGTTTTCTTTGAAAATTGATTTTTAATTGACAAGAATCCTTCAAAGAACTTTGTATCCTTTTTTTTCTTTTTTTTTCTCGCTGAAATTTTAATAAAAAAATGTTTGCCGTTTCTCGAGTTTTAAAAATTCTCCTGAAGCCGCTAACTACATTTAACTCGTTATATGTCAAAAATTGAGCCTAACTGATTTCACTTTATAGGAAATAATGAGGTGGATTTCTTTCTCTCTTATTCTCTCTCTCTCTCTCATTCTCTCTCTCATTCTCTCTCTCTCTCTCTCTCTCTCTCATTCTCTCTCTTTCTCTCTCTCTCATTCTCTCTTATTCTCTTCTCTCTCTCTCTCATTCTCTCCTCTCATTCTCTCTCTCTCTTTCTCTCTTTCTCTCTCTCTCTCTCTCTCATTCTCCTTTCTCTCTCTCTTTCTCTCATTCTCTCTCTCTCTTTCTCTCTCTCTCTCTCTCTTCTCCACTTTCCAGTGAAACTCTGCTATTGTAATTTGAGTTTTATCTGCAACAGATTGGCATTTAATAACCTTTCACCCTGGTTATTGCAATGCTTTGTAACCATTTTTATTTTTATTTATTTATTTTTTATTTTTTTGTATTTTACTCCCTATTTATTTATTTATTGTCATTACCAAATTCAGGATCCACAAGCTATAGCTTTTTTTGTCAGGTTGTCAATGATTGGGTTTGATCACTATCATTAAGAAACCCCCTCCTCCACTCTCTCTCTCTCTCTTCTCACCCTTCTATTATCTACAGTTTCTCCCCACTTCTCTCTCTCTCTAGGGTTTTGTAATTCTTCTCTTTCTCTCCCTCTCCTTTTCTATTTGTCTTTCTCTTTTAACAAAACTGAGTGTCTAATAAGAATTACAATTTATAGAATCTTTTTGTTTGCTTATCTTAAACCAACAATCTCTTTCTTGGTTTGTGTGTTTTAATGTTTATAGATATTTTATTTTACAATATGGCAAATGATCTAAAGAAAAAAAGATTCTAGTTCTGCTTTTAATTGTTTCACATGAATATCATTTTATCAATTGCCTGTTCTTTGTATTTAGAGCTGATCTGGGGACTTACTCATTTGTATATCTACCCCACCCCCAAAAAAGAAACTTCTACTACTAAAACTACTACTAGAATGGTTGATATTTGATAGGACCGTGTGCAAACCCATTCCAGGAAGAAGAAAAAAACTCTTAAAAAACAACTACATGAAAATGTAAATATGAATGTACAATGAACAGAATTTCCTAATCTTTTTGCATAAAATAACCCGAGACTGGTTAACATGCCGTTGAAAATCAATCAATCTATTATATCTGAACCACTATGTACTTTTGAACTCTCGAGCCTTCAGGCTTGGATTAGAGTATGGTATCTCTTGTCTTCAGGCAGGACATGCCCCCCCCCAAAAAAAAACAACAAATTAGGCAAATTTGAACCTGAGTATACTGATTCAAATAAAACATATCCCCATTGTTCCAAGGGGAGTAGTTGTATGCTTTCTTAACACTGGTTGTGAGGATAGTCAATATTCATGTATCATGTGACTTTCTGAGGCCTAAATTTTAGTTTTGTATTAGGAGGTCGCCCCATACACAAAATACAAACTAGGCCTAGCCTTGGCCTACAATTTACACACACGACCCCCCTCCTCATATTAGGTTAAAATTCATATCTCAGAAAGTCGCATGGTACACTAGTATATATGGTAGTTCTTTCAAACATTTTTTTTTCATCTTTTTATTAATTTTTTTAATCGCTTTTTAGAATGAGTTTATTTTTTTAATTATTTTTTTTTTTAGACTATATTTTTTAAATCTATAAAAATTACTATTTTTCTTAATGTACTCCCCTCCCCTTTTTTTTCTTTCTTTTTGAAAAACATAAAATTAACCTGTTGATTTTTATACTTTTATTTGTGTTTAATTTTTTTGATTCGAAAGGAAAGAACCATCAGCCAATCATCTTTCATCTTTTAATGTCTCAGTATCATTAAAAAAAAAAAAAAAAGAAATAAAAAAAATCTTACCTCTTTTTCTTGAATTATGATTTTACTTATTAATATATTTTTCTAAAAATCAAATCATCATCACCATCAACACCACCATCACCTAAGTGCTTGCCAACAAATAACTTCCTCTTTGCAATTTCTCCCATCTCCATGTCTCATTTTTTTTTTTTTTTTTTTTTTTTAATTATTTTTATGTGCCTGATAAAATTACAGATTTAAAGCGCAAAAAAAAAAAAAGAACACAAAAAAACAAAAAAAACCCCAGGGATAATGCAACAAATAAACATTTTCATTAGTTTCATATAATTTTACTTAAAATCTGTACTAGAAAGATAAATTCATATCTTAATGAGAATAATAATTACTCTATTGTTTTTAAGTGCATCTTTTCTTAAAGTTGGTTAAAGTTTGTTTGTATTTATTTTATCTGGTGTTTTTCTTATAGTTTCCTAAAATTTGTTGTCACCAAACATTGTATTGAAATATTTATGGGAAAGCTTACAAATTTCCCAACATTTAATTCTGGGCTTCTTGAATTGTTTTGAAAGAAAAATCCGTTTTATTCTCGGATTATTCATCTGTTTTTATTTTACTCACAAACAGAAACACACCATTTATTTTTCTCTCAAATCAATCGAATTTGTTTTTCTTTTCTTTTTTTTGACCCTACATACAAGGGTATCTCATTTGTTTTGTTTTTTTTACTTCAAATTTGTTTCTAAATTCTCCATTCTTGGAATGTCCCTCATTGATTTTTTTTTTTGGAGGGTGGGAGAAAAACACAGCATGCCAGAGGTTTATTTTGCTCATGTGGGGGTCTGTACGAGCAACAGGAAAGGGAGCAACTATTGTTTGGTTGCAGTAAAAAATACAAATGGGACAGAAAGTGAAATCTAGTCCACTCACTTGAGTTCAATATAGCAATGATGTTAATACTTTTTTTTTTATAAGCATGCAGGGTTGGTTGCACTGTACCGAGAAAAAAGAAAGAAAAAAAAAAAAAAAAAACTCATTTCCTTTTCTGTTTTCTACCAGAATTCTTAGCCTTTCTTTTTTTTTTCAAAAGGAAAGGTGAAGATCAGCACTACAAAGAAAGAAAAAAAAATTAATTTTGTGTTTGCTGCTATTATTATTATTATTATATTATTATTATTATTATTATTATTATTTTATTATTATGCAATGCTGATTATTTTATTTTGCTGTTTTATTTATAGATTTGAAATGTACAACTTTGTTTTAACTTTTTATATGTACAACCTTATGTATATGATTCCTTTTTGTTATGTCAAGAAAAGTATTGGGTCATTGTTAGTAAACATGGTATATACACTTTTATAACAAAGTTAATGCAGAAAAATGATTGTGAAGAGGTCAGGAAAAAAACTACACTATGTGTGTGTGATATATATATATATATATATATATATATATATATATATATATATATGTATATATATAAGTGTGTGTGTGTGTGTGTAATACAGCATATATTCTTAAGGATAGCGTAAACACAGTTAATGGCACATGGTGACTGTCAGTTTCTCACCTATATGATCATTGGATTGACAGTCATCAAGTACCATAGACTGTTTATGCTACCCTAACTAATATATATATATATATATATATATATATATATATATATATTACTCATGGAAAATAAAATTGCATCAACCTGAATATGTTTAAGTTTTCTTAAGATTAAACATGGTACTTACTGTTTGTATATACACTTTTATAACAAAGTTAATGAAGAAAAATAATTGTGAAGAGGTCGGGGAAGAAAACAAAATGTGTGTGGATATATATATATATATATATATATATATAGTATACCTGTAGTATAACTGAATTACAATAAATGATCACACATAAAGATCAGTATGTGCAAAGATAGCAAAATAAATGGAGTATTAACAATCCTCAAACATTGTATAACTTTATTGATTGTAAAACACTAGCCTATACTTTTGAATGCATATGATTGTGAAGATGGCAAATAGCATCCTTTTTTAACTCTTAACATCCTATACCACCTCATTCCACCCGGCCAGAAGTCACATTTGTTTTCCTAATCCACCCCAAATGATAGCCTTTGTTTAAATGTAATATTAAACATATTTAACAGTCTTTGATTTATGGGAAATAATAGGTAACTTTAAATGAAAATGCCATTTTTAGCCATTTATTGATAAATCCTTATAGGAATTGGGCTCTGGACTTAGAAGATTATAATTGACAGGTTGTTGTAATCTTATTATACATACAAATTTTGCTGTGAATCCCACACGTATGTATTTTTATGTGTGTGTATATATATATATATACATACATACATACATACATATACATATATATATATAAAGTTTGGGTAGTGTGGACATGGAGTCAGTGACACTTGGTTCCTGACAGTTTCTGGCCTATATGATAGTTCAAAACAAGGAACACCTGGTTTGAACAATTGCATAAGTGAGAAACTATCAGTAACCAAGTGCCGTTGACTCAATGTCCATGCTATCCTAACTTAGATCTAAATGCTCTATCCACAATCCTGAGCACTGTTTACTTATAAATATAGTACCCATATTATCAGTATTAATAGGCAACCAGTTTAGGAGAAGGAAAACTCTAAATTCAAATCTGATAAAGTCTACTTAAGAAGTTGACCTTGTGTCACATCCTGCTCTTGTGGAGGGGTTGGTAAATAGATATAACTATATTTTTCTTAAACCAATTACCTGTGAAGTGTTCTTACACAAAATGAAAATCATACCATTTTCACTAACAATGACCATACTGCTCTTTTAGTCAATTTTATTTTATGATTGTGCTTTAAAGTTACCAATTTTTATTTTTCTACTTTTGCATGAATGAAAGAAGCCAAAAGCAGTAAATTGCAATTTTTCACTTATAAAAGTTTGCCTCCAAATAAAATCTATCTTTTAAAAAAGAAATTAAAAAAAACAACTTTTTTTTAAAAATCTGGCTTTTAAATTTAGATTTGAGCATTTTAGTATTATTTGCTTTTACTTGAGTTCAGTTTATTTAAAACCATCAAAATAATTATCCCACATGTTAATATCTTTTTTTTTCTATTCTAATTTTGAATATAGATTATTTATTTAAAAAAAAAGAAAAAAAAAGAAAGAAAGAAAGAATATAAGCGACAAGATCTTAAATCTTTCGTAAATAAAACTTTCTCAACAATTTCTTGAATGGATCCGGATGAACCATTTCCAAAGAAATAGCAGCAAAATCTTCAAATTATTTATTTTGATAATACATTTTCCCCTGAAGCAGTTTTCATATTTGCAATTTGTAAAACATAAGTAATTCTCTGATAAGTAATCCCCCCCCTCGACCATAACCAGTCAAATCTGGATCTCTGTCATTAGCTGATATCTTCTTTTTTTTTAAGCATAAGAAGTGAATTATATACAATGTATCCAATACTTTATAAATATCAAGAATTACCTGATTGAAGTAAAAAAAACAATACACATGACAGAAGATTTGAAAGTCTCTCATTATAGTTTGGAATGTCTATCTTTTTAAAAATACTACAGTAAGATAGTTGTAAAAGAACTTGATATGTATTATTTAGTTCTTTTTCAGACTATTCTCTTCATGTTATAAACGCAACATTCCGACTGATGTGCTCTCTGGCCTTTTTCAAGTGTTTCTTATCAAACTCAAGGGCCTTTATTGAACATCAAACCAAACCCTTAAATTAATCCATTGGGTTAGATTGTTCTCATTCCATTAATAATTACTGGCTACAAGTGTTAAGCTATATGAAGTATTCTATATTATTTTTGACCAAAATGTTGTGTATATAATGATAAAGATGAGGACAACAGTCTGAAAACTCTAAATAAATACAAATCATCATGCTTCATCACAAAAATTCAAACAAATAAGAAGTTAATAGTTTTATATAAGAAAGGTTCACTTTCACAGAACAATATTAATTGTATATTGGCCCTTTTATAGCTAATCATTTTTATTATCAATTTTATGGATCTGCTTTTTGAAGCTGTTTAGGTAAAAGCAAAAACAACAACAATATCAGAATATTAGGCCTTTACTCTGTAATTATCACCATCAAGTTTCCGTTAATTACTCCTTCTTGAAAACTATTCCACTCAATCCTATCAAGCCTGTTATCCATACAATACTTTAAAATCCACAATGTGGCAGACTTTGAGAATAAAAAAAAAGTCTCTTATCTAGACTTATACATAATCTTAAAATTAAAATTTCTTTTACATATAAGACATAGGTGTGTAGAAGTGCGTGTGCGTGTCTCTCACTCTGTTGTCTCCCATTGCTTTTTATAATTCATGTTACCGACTCTGTGTCTAATGTAGTGTTATGTCCCCTACTCCACAGGGCTGGACAAATCCACTGGCGGGATGCCTAGGACTACCCTAAAGGACCAGGGTGAAATTTCATTTTATAGTAGCTCAGGTTAGTGTCCACTGATTTCTAATCCCACTTCACATTGGTGCACCCACAGCAACTCTGTGGTCACCAGCCGTTGCACCACTGTCAATCTGTCTGTCTCTTTCTCTCTCTCTATCTCTCTCTCCTGTTAACTCTGTCTGTCTCTCTTTCTGCCTGCACACTTTGTAGATAGGTTGTTCATGTATGTACGGTTGGGATCTCATGTAGAATTATACTACCTGAAACATCTTTAAGAAATTTCTTTCTTATATATATATATATATATATATATATATATATATAATCCAAAGATCGAGTGAAGAAATCTTCCTTATGACGTAGTAGTTTTTCACCTGTCGTAATTTGCAGAGCTCAATGTGTGCTCTTAATGTCAGAGTCACAGAGCAAAATTATATTAGGAAAAAATAACAAAAAAGATTTAGGTTGCAAGCATTATAGACTATTTCAGGGAACCTAGAGAAATTTCTTTCGGTCCTGTCATCAGACACAAAATTTTGTGTCTGAAGATGAGGATCAAAAGATAATTCCTTTAGCTTCCCTAAAATAGTCTATTATGCTTCCAACCTAAATCTTTTTTGCTATTTTTTCCTAATATATAAAATTTTATTTTTGCAGTTTTCATAAAAGTATGCAGCACTTAGTCACCAAATCAGGATGACTTAGTTTTATTTTTTATCCTTGATAAAGATTTTGAAAAAAACTTTTTCCTCTGTATTTCTTTTTCCTCTTTTTTTTTTTTTTTTTTTTCTATTTCATTTTTGCTGCTTATCTTTTGTATTTGTTTGATTTTTTTTTCTTGGCACCACAAATTTTTTTTTTTATTATTCTTTTTGTCTTTTTTCCTGTTGCTTTTTTATTTTAATTTTAATTTTTTTTATTTTGTTGTTGTTTATTTCTACTAAATTGTTTTAAAATGATTTTATATATATATATTCCATTCTGAACATATTCTCTTCCTATTCATTTATTTCTCCACTCCCCTGCTTCTCACCCTCTTTTTATATTTCACCTTGCTTTACCCAAATCTGTTACCATCAATTTCCCTGTTTTTTCCACCATTTTTAAATTCCTTTTTAGAAATGTTGATTTTTTTTTTTTTTTAATAGCTTTTTAGCCTAAATTTGTATTCCTTGTTTCACGGTTGGTTCCTCCCCACTTTGTCCCGTTCCTACTGGTTGCTTGTGATAATAATAACAATGACGCTCACTAATGATGATATGAGCCCAAAATTGTTTTTGTTGTGTATACTTGTTCTTTATGTTATTGTTTCAACTCTGTGATAGCCCTTGCCCAATAAACAAAAAAACAAAAAATCCTTTTTGTATTTTGAAGTCATTCTTTGACAATGAATACTTTGTGACTGAGTTGAGGGGGGGGGGCAGGTGTTTTCATGCACAACATACTGGGCTTCATCTACCATTAAAAAGAATTTTGACAGTATTTTTGTTTTACATATCTATTATTCACACACAAACACACATTGCAAATACATTGTATCTATGTATGAGTGTTCCAATACAGTTGTCAGTTTATATAAAGAAAACAAAGAAATGCAAATATAAATATCATCTTGCTAAATATCAGAATCAGAATAATAATAATGATACTTGCCAGAGAATTGAAAAGGCTGTGGGGTAAAAGTGATACCAATTAGTGCACTTGGAACGGTCTCAAAAAGCTTGGAAAAAAGGCTGGAGTATCTGGAATTGAGACCATCCAGACTACTGCATTGCTGCAATCAGCTAGAATGCTCAGAAGAGTTCTGGAGACCTGAGGAGACTTGTTGTCAGTCACTCCAATGGAAGACCGTCAGCTAACGCTGGTGTGAAAAACTCACATAGTAATAATAATAATAAAAGGTCTGGAAAAGAATTTGGGTGAATTGGAAATCAGAGGAAGAATTGAGACCATCCAAACTACAGTATTGTTAAGACCGGCTAGAATACGCAGAAGAGTCCTGGAGACCTGAGGAGACTTGCTGTCACTCAGCCTCCAGTGAACCACCAGCTACGACAGGTGTGAAAAACTCGATAATAATGATCATATAAAATCAGGAGGCTGTGATATTTCAGATATATGAGGTGTGTTTTAAAAAAGAAATTGTATCCTGTATTATTTCCAAGACAGAAATGAACATTGAATGAAGACATTTATTTTCTTCAAAATAGTCACCCTGGCATTCAGCAATTTTTTTTTATTGGTTGATGCAAACTCTAAATACATAATATAATACAATGCTGCATCATCATATTTTGTCTAATGTCCTCAAATCTTTGAGATTGATTTTCAATTTACTGTTGGCACCTTTCCGTCCACTAAGGACGATGTCGCCGCCCCCCCAATATCTGCATCTGCACACGTGGCTGAACAGGCCAATCCCTGAGTAATAGTCTTTGGTGCACTGACAGCACACAAACTGAAAACAGCAGCCCTAATTTTCAGTTTAGGCAAACAATAAAAGTAGCATGGTGTTAGATCTGGTGAGTATGAAGGGTGTTGCGTTTTCACAATCTTGTGTTTCACCAAAAACCGGATCAGAAAGTATCAAGACTGTGGACCAAAAATGATGGAGAATTGACACGAATTCATAGACTTTATCTAAATGCCTTTGACAACTGTCTAGATATCTCACCATCATGCATTTATTATAGAGTTATTAACTAAGCTTAGTTTAGATGTGGTACAAGGCCAAAAGTATGGGGCGCCCTGGAAGAATCAAACTCACTAACAATGGTCTGCGAATCTAGCTTGCTAACCATTACACCATGTGAGGTGCCTATGAATTTATTATATATGTTGTTCAGCTGTTCATACATTTCTCATTTTATTTTTTTTTGTTAAATTCAAAGTTTCAGTCTCAATACCTTTTGATCACACCTCATATTGCCCAGGGCTTCAAGTAACAATGTTCATCCGCCATGTTTAACTTGTACTTTAACCAATTCATAATTCTATACAAAATTTATTTTGACTTTTTTAAACTAATTTAATTCTGATCACTCGGATGATATTTTTGCAACATTTCTTTGTCTCACCACACATGTACATATAGTCCAGGTTAAAAGCGCCATAAGGGTAACCCGAAGGTAAACTTTCTTTTTTTATACCTTATTTTTCTGATGCAGGTATCATTAGGGAACGGGAAAAGTTTTGATTAAGCCTTGGCTGTTTACCAAGACTTTTCTTGTTTCCCAATAATACTTGCATAGGAAAAATAAGGTCTGAAAAAGTTTGGGTTTCCCATACTGCATTTTTAACCTAGACTAATATGCAAATCTATCCCCCCCCCCAATATTCATCCCTTTTCTTATTCTCAGTAAGCAGGGTATTCTCTCTTTCTCTCCCTTTTTTTTTATTAACATTGATTTTCATTCAGTTTTAAATCACAACCTAAGATACAAATATGTTTAAACATCAAATATTGCTACACTTTATTATACACCAATGTACTTTGATTAGTATCCTCATCTTGATTGTTATTACTATAGCTACAATATTTCAGCTGTTGTAGCCTCCAGCCTTCTTCTGGCATTTGTATATAACCTTCTGGAAATTTAACTCTTTGCCTACCAAATTTCCCCTACGGCTGTACCAATTTCTTGGTATTTTTAACCTGTATGTTGGGATATTTCAAAGTTCCCTATCTATTCACCTCTGAACTCATTTTATTCAAACAAAGTCCTATTATTATTGTAATCTGAGTCCTTCTGCTCAATTATAATTAACTAACCATCATGTTTTGTACTTTGCTTGGGTGTGTGGGTGGAGGCCACTGTGAGTGGTTTAACTCTTGATTATATGTCCAAATTTATCACATGGCTGCACCAAATTTTCTTGGTATTTTTAACCTGTATTGATAATTGATAATGAAATTTATTGCGTACAGTGCTCAAGTGCACCACAGCATGATGGATATTTCAAAGTTCACTATCTATTCACTTCAGAACCCATTCTATTCAAATAAAGTTCTATTATTATTGTAATCTGAATCCTTCTGCTAGTAAACAAGTGATACATGTGTGAGCCGCTGCCAGCAGCTTATGTTAGGATCACAATGGTGGGAGAGCTGTTATGAGTGGCTTAAAGTAAGCAAAGAGATAAACTATAACAGACACATGAAGGTCAGAAGGCAAGATAAACAAAATGTTTTGGCAATAATATCAACCAAGATTAGGATATTAGTCTGAGTACATCCGTGTATCATAATTTTGATTCTAAGATATTTAGTTGAAAATTGATACAATTTTCAGTTATCCTTAAATTCTTTTTTTAATTTTTTTATTTACTTTAAAAAAAGAAAGTTTATTTAGAAAACAAAACAAAGACATTTATAACTGCTTGATGTTCCTAAAACCATGTCAAACTAATAGGAATTATCTTATATCTTTGGATTTTAATGAAAGTTATTTGTTTGCTTTTATCTTTATTTTTTTGCCATTTTTGCATTTCTTTGTAGTGTTATGAGTGTGACATTTATAAAAATGATTTCATGTCCTTTTCCTTGAGTCTTCATTTTTATTTCGGTGAAATAGTATCTTTATATGCACAAAAAAAAAAAAAACCACCTCAAATATTTTGTTTTAAAAAATTTGATATAATTTGTAATGCACAGAGTTTTCAAAAATATGCTATCATTTTGTAAATCTGATAACTTGACCAATGGGATTTTGTGAATGGCATTTTTAAATGTGAAACATTCAATATATAATTCTGAGTTGTTTCTACACATGCTGTTAAAGTTTGAGATTATTTGAATGAAAATTGGTCAAGTTATTAGATCACAAAATGGTATCAATTTTTCTGAAACAACCCTGTATTTTCCATAATTTTTTTGAAAACCAAATTTTCCTAAGCAACCTTATATCAACCGTGTTTCCCCCATCCCCCCAATTTTTCCGACCATTCTTTCTGGCTTAAAATGAAAAAAAAAAAAAAAAAAAACAACCCCAAAAAACTTGGACCTTTGGTAAGTTGATTGTTCAGGCTGACTCTAAAGTGACATTTCAGTTTAGAAGAAAACTATTTTTTTTTCTTTTTATGATTTTTAAATGAACCTAGACTACCTTTCTCCAAAAAAAAAAAAAAAAGAAAAAAAAAAAAGAGAATTGTTTTGTTATAAATAGATGCCTTCTTCTTTTTTTGCCCTAAAACTAGTAGTTATCTTCTTGTTTTATTTTTCTATAATTATATAGCAACAGATTATTGGGGTAAGTGTACTTCTCATTATTTTTGTACAGATACAATCCTACTTGGGTTGGGGAAGGCCTATTTTGTAAACCTTACTATAAATTAAGTGAACAATCCTTTTATCCAATGTCCTTTTTAGTTCAACCAATTCCCAAAATTTGGGTGAGCACTTTGCATGGTATAATGGTTTGTAAACTATCATTGTTTGGGGGGGGATCTCACTGGGTGCTCCATACTTCAAGCCTTGTGCCAAACTAAGCAAAAATTAATAAATGACAATTTCCAAATGTTGGATATTGTCTTGTTTTCATCTAAAGCTGCTGCAGTGGGCAACACTGCTTAAAAATCCTTAAAAAAAAACCTGACACCTGTTTTGTTTTTAATTAAATGTAATGAAATTCTATGTATATTATAAAGTACAGAGTGTTTTTTAAAAAAAAATCATATCATTTGAGATGTACAGGGTGTTTCAAATAAATAGATATCATTTCATAATCTAATAACTTGACCAATTCTCGATCAAATGATCCCACATTTTAACAACATGTGTAGAAACAATTCAAAATTCTATGTTTTTATATTTAAACATCTTTTTCTTTTTCAGTAAGTGGTATTTCAATACTTGAAAAGAAACAAAAAACATAAAACAGAATTTTGAGTTGCTGTTGAAATTTGAGATCATTTGAATACGAACTTGTGAAGTTATTAGATTATGAAATTATATGAATTTTTCTGAAACAGCCTGTATTTTAAATAAATAATTTAAATATTTTAAAATATATATATAAATAAAATATATATAAATAAAATATATTAAATAAATATCATGCATACTTCTTTGTCTTAGTAGCTGTTGCATTACAGTTTAAATGTAGATGATCTTTTCTATATTGCATTATATCCAGAAAAGATCTGGTACACTGTTAACTTTCTTGTATTTACCTACTTGAATATATATACCTATTGTTTATATTTTTTCTTATATTCACTCAACATCTATCTATGCACTCGGGCACTCTTCTTGCTTCTCTGTCTGTTTTTCCTCTCTCTCTGTTACTGTCCCAACATAAAGCTAATAATTAAAAAAAAGAAGAAGTAATAATTAGCAATATTAAAATGTTAATTAAAAGACATTTCATACATGTAATTAACTAAAATGTTTGCTGGTCTTTTAAAAAAAACAAACCGTTGAGCTTTTTGCTGTAAATATCTTAATTCTGCATTGCTTTTAAATTTGCACTCTTTCAAATTCATTTTACCTTATATACTCGCGTATCATGCAACTTTCTGAGATCTAAATTTGAGCCTAACATCCGGGGGTCGCACTATATGCGAGATACAAACTTTGTGAGTGTAAATAGTTGGCCAAGGCTAGGCCTAGGCCAACAGTTATGGCTACAATTTCCAGCTGCAAAAGTTTTCAGTTAAGGTCTCAGAAAGCCACGTGGTATGCGAGTATATACGGTGCATGAATATCCTTATCTAACACTCAACTCTCGGAGCCTTCACTCCAGGCTCCAACCAAACCCCATTGCATTAAGAGGTGTAGGGTCAAGGTGAATCTCTTGTCCTGAATTTTATATATGTGTTGGATCTCCTACATTAACCCTTTGAGCCTAAATTTACCTTCATTTGTTTGAGCACGATCTCCGGTAAAAATGAGTGCTATGGTGTGGGAGAAAATATAAGTACCACTGGTATAGCAGGCTCAGAGGGTTAAAAAGGCTGTAGGTCACATCTAATTCCATGAAAGGGTGAGTAAATTATACCTCTGTGTGTGTATGTATTTATATATATATATATACATACATACATACATACATACATAGCCATAAGATTCTTATAGAAGTCATTTATGTATTTGTATAAATAGGCAAATTATTTTTTTCATTCACTAATAAATAATATCTTTTTTAAAAGTAAGTTATATAGTTATGTTGGTATTCATGCTGTATAAATATTTCAACCTTCTCTTTCAAACGTGTGTTTCTTTATTTTTCAATTATAATTTATATATTACAGACATACTTTTCTGTTTCATTTACCGATAAGAATTCCTTGTAATAACATTTCTCCTGAAATTTTCTTTCTGTTTTGTCTCCAACAGTTAAAACAGGTTATTTCTTGTAACTAGTACATGTCGTTTTTTTTTTCTATTTAGTATAATACTTTTAATAAATAGTATTTTGTCTGCCCTATACCCTAACCTCCACAGCAATAGTTATATTAAGATATCTGATTTTTTGCCTAGGCTCATCCCATTTAAATTTAAAAAAAAAAAATGTACTGTGTTTGGTGAGGATGAGTTTGTAGCCATGTTTGGGGGAGAAGTTTAATCAGTTTTATACCCTACCCCCTCAAAAAAAAAAAAAAAAAACTTTTTTAATTGAATTTTTTGTTTCTTTTGTGCTAAGATTAGTTTAGGAAGAGAAGGATAGGATGGGAGCTTTTTTCTTCTCTTTTTACGTTCAGTTCATCGTTATTATGGGGAGTAAGGAATTGTTTGCTGTCTGTCCCTTTTTTAGAAAATCCATAATTTTCTTTCCTTCTTACTATCTAAATAATGAAACTACATATAAGGAAAATTGCTTACTGTATTTGTTTCATATTTATCCAATTTCGCTCTACACGGCCGCATTGCTGGCATTCAGTTTTGAATATAATGATCAAATTACTCCCTACTTTCGTGTATTCTCTCTACTTCATCTTTACACTCTGTCAAGGTGGATCAACAAGTCTGTAGCCTGAGCTGCATTTTGATCTGAAATTCTCATTGTATAATGTTCAGTCTATGTGATTGAGGCAGAAGTATTGCATTAAGTGCATTAACAAGAAAAGAGATTATGTTGAAAAATAGATATTTGTCATGTAAAATAAAAGCTTATGTTACAAACTTATTGATGTGCATAACATTTTATATCTTGACTCTATTCACAATAAAATATTTGTGTGTGTGTGTATGTATGTATATATATATATATATATAGTGTGTGTGTGTGTACATATATATATATATATATATATATATATATATATATATATATATATATATATATATATATATATATATATATATATATCTGTGTGCGTATATGTATATACATGTGTGTGGTGTATGTGTATATATATATATATGTATATATGTGTGTGTATGTATATTAACAATTTCAAATTGCCGATTTTTAATTTCTTCTAAACATTATTTTCACATTACTCAAATACTTGGTTTCTTTTACTTAAAAAAAACTTTGGTGATATTTTTTGTGCATAAGCCTTCATCTGACATTAGTAACAATGGATATAGCAATCATATTATGAATAGTGTGGGTTCTGTTCTATCTCAGGTTCTATCTTGTCTGCCATTATGGCTTGTTTGTAAGAAGTCCTTCATTGAATAATGACTTGTAATAGTTACAAAGCATCAGATTCAGGTCTTTCTTGTGCAAAATGGACATTGAGGATCAATTTGAATTTTCTTTCACTTATCTTACATCCACCCAGGGCCGGATTTATAAAGAGGAAATTGCCCCCACCCCAACAGAGGTGTACCCAGACTTCCTTTATAAAACCTGTAATAATTATAAAATTAGTTTTATTATTGAAAAAATAATGGTGGTTAGCTACAAGTTAGAAAAATTATATCACTTAGTTATATAATACAAACTAAAAAAAGTTAGTAATGGTTATTCTTACAGTCAATATAATTGAGAAAGATGGAATCTAATTTATATATTTTTCTTTTAATAAGTTGTTGTCAGGGGAGATATTTCTCTTACACAATAGTTGGACTCTCCAATAAAACACATATAAAGATATGAAGTTATTCATATTTGAGTTCCGTAGGAGTATTCGTAGTCGAGTCATTACTAGTCGTACTGTTGGAGAACTGCGCGTTGACTATTATTTATATTCCTGTACAAAAAGTAATAAACATTATTCAATGTTCAAATTTGATAAATTTAGTCACAGCATAAATTCATTTTACTTCATCTCTTTTTTATATTTCTCATGTACCTAATTTGGTATTATTATCAAGTCATGTTGAAAGCACCGTATTCTGCTAGATCACCTATGTTAAGCAATAATGAACCTATTCTAATACTTAATTGGGTGACCACTTAAGCAACAGCGAATATTGTAAGCAACTTGAGTCCTTTGTTTTACAAAATGACTTGATTCAGCATTAGATGACCTAAAAAGAGTTGATATGCCGTAAAACAACCAACAAACCAATGAATTAAATTTAATTTCTATGCTAAGGAAAGTTGGGATGCCCCGGGTCCAAATCTGGCCCTCTATCTTCTATTGTATTAATTTACATATTCTAAATAGTTTAATAAGGGAAGAAGAAATTTCAATCTATGACTTGTATTCTTTTGGATTCATCCTATGTTCATTGCTTTGATAATTTTAGTCAAATGTTAACATTTTAACTCAATTCATTGAGAAATGTGTATGTTTAGGTTTTCTAATATCATTTGATTTAAAACTTAAGATAGCAGTGATATCTTTTCTTCCAATACATTCATCTATTTTAAACATCCACTCTGTTGTTAGAATATGTTACTATTTATTTATTCTTATGGGTTTTAACACAATATGATTTTAAAAAGAAAAGCATGAAATAGGCAGAATATTGTGAGCATGTATCTGTAGTGCAGTGAAAAGCATGCTGGTCTGTTTAGACATTGGTCAGTAAATCCCACCCTCCCTCTCTCTCTCTGTCTCTCTCTCTCTGTCTCTCTGGCACCCTCAAAATCTTATTATTTATATTATATTATTGTCTTATCATGTACTATCTTTTGAAACAGACTCTGATTCTTTGTGTGTGTGTGTGTGTGTGTGAAAGGGAGAAAGAAATTGTTTGAAGATTGTGAAGGAATATTTTGAGTAGAGATAGTGTGCCAAGTGCTGTTTTTTTTTAAAGGAGAAGAAGGTAAGAGAGGTGACTGACAAAAAGATTATTAAAGGTACGGATTACTCTTTTAATCTTTCATAGTTTTATCCTTCTCAAGATGTTAGGAACAATTATAAGCATCCAGGGATGAAGAATAACATTGATTTGTATCAGTTTAGGACGTTACTGTGTTAATTTCTTAATTTTTACCTCTGTGCTTTTTTGGTTGATCTTTAATAATTGCTCTGTTTCTCCTTCCAGACTTGTTGCTTCAGTAATCATTTGTTTTGTATATGTTTTAATTAGCGGAGGGAGGAGTATTAGTCCTAGTTCATTGCTAGCTGTTTTTATTTTTTTATTTTTGTGTTTGTGTTTTTTGTTGTGTTTTTAAAATTATTTTTCTGTGTTAGTCTTTCATCATATTTCATATCGGTATCTTCTCTACAAATAGTTGATATCTTTTTTTCTATTTATTCCCTGACTTATTATAAATTTATTCTTTCTTTCTTTCATGTCTTCTTTTTTTCTCTTTTAGAATCATTTTAACGATATTGTTTCATTAAAATTTGATGGAGTAAACATATAACCCTCTATCTCTCTCTATATATATCTATCTATCTACTTCCTGTTTTTACTGTTTTTTTTTTTGTTGTTTATTTTTTTTCTTCCCCTTTATTTGCTGAAAGGTAACTTATCTTCAGGATAAGAACAAAAGGTTTACTTATATTACAAGACAAAATTTGCCAAAAGAAATTTATCTGAATTTTTGTTTTGTATTATACAATATTCTCTATCAAGCCAAGTGAATATTTTCTCCA
Organism: Doryteuthis pealeii; assembly: GCA_023376005.1. Taxonomy (NCBI): domain Eukaryota; kingdom Metazoa; phylum Mollusca; class Cephalopoda; order Myopsida; family Loliginidae; genus Doryteuthis; species Doryteuthis pealeii. The sequence goes on along the minus strand of CM042140.1, from coordinate 68,620,822 downwards.
AGGATACACGACATTCTTGAATAATATTTCAACTATTTCATGCTTTTTACTCTTTTTTTTTTTAAATCATTAATAATTTATTCATACAGTTCAAGGTGTATTTCATAACTTAATATAAAAATGAACATTACTATTCATCTTTTTTATTTTTTTTTTACATTTTTTTTCTTTGTACATTAAGGGTTCAAATTTTGCAATGACAGTCCTTAATATAAATCGTATGACCAAAACAAACAAACAAACAAACAAAAGATATATATATATATATTTATATACATACCAAGTTTCCTTTCGTATTCCTGGTCTCCTGAATGGTTCATTCTTTTTTTGTTGAAAGGTTTCACCCAGAAGATCCCAGTTCTTTTCTCTTGCCAGAAGTAGATGATGTGACGAATTAAAGGAACTTTGCACCTTTTTGGCTACCATCTCCCTGTTGCAAGCACATCTTTCCTTATTGGCTGTTTTGCCAAACAAAAGCGCGCAGAACCTCACTCGCAGAACTTTACTCTCCTGTTGGCACACCGATTCAACCCACAACTCCTTTTTCAGACATTACTTTGATGGACTTTTGTGCTTCTGTATGCTCTACTGTTTAATTTGGAGCCAGCACCATTTTAGGAACATTCACCTAAATGATAAAAATGTTTTTTGGTCGTAGCCATTGTAAAAAGTCATATCAGTCAAATTTGAATTTAGTCATGTGTCGAAGACAATGATAAGTAGAATGGTGTTTTTTTTGTTTTTGTTTTACTTTTTTTGTTTTGTTTGCTTTGTTTTTCTCTGTTTTTTCTTTTTTTTTCTTCTTTTTTTGTTTTCTTTTTCCTTCTTTGCTGTTCTGTCATTATTCTTCTTAAAGAAAAAAATTGTGACTTAACAACTTTCTTTTCGGATTGATGTGAAGTCCATAGAGACAATCCTTTTTTTTTTCTTCTTTTTTAAAAAATTTTGTTGTTTTTTTGTTTTTATCTCCTAGTTATATTTTCATTTTATTTCATTTTATTTCATTTTATTTCTTTAATTTCAATGTTCATTTTTGTTTTGGCATTTTCAAAAATAGTCTGATTGGGAATAGATTTCAAGATATTTGATCTTCAAGAACCCTTCAATACAGAAAGATACACAGTGACCTTTGCCCTCCCAATCATTTTTTTAAAAACTTTTTTTTCTACAGCAAAGTTGGGATATTTGTCATTTATTTATTACGACTGGAGTTTATTTCTCTATGAATAAAAAGATATTTGTTTTCCTTTTTATTTATCAATAAAAGTCTAATTTTTTCTTCCTCATGTTTCATAATTTACTCTTATCCTTTCCACCTGTATTTTTATGCCAACGTTTGTTCTATTGTTAAGTGACTTTGCTTACTCTTGGGATAAAAAGATCTAAAAGAACGTTTCACTTGTTTTTGTTTTATGCCTTTTAAAGGCTTCACTTTATTTATTTACTTATTTTTGTTCTTAAAGGTGAAAAATAGTTGGAACTGGGACGGAATAGAAGCATATACATATTCTTCTTTCCTTTAACTCATTAACAATAAAAAAAAAAAATGAATAAAACCAAACTTTGAGTACTGTATATACTTGCATATCATGTGCCTTTCTGAGACTAAATTTTAGCTTAACTAAAGGGTCACACTGTATGCGAGATCCAATGTTTGTGTAAACAGTCGGCCAAGGCTTGGCCTAGGCCAACTGGTACAACTACAATTTCCAGCTGCAAAAGTCAACAAAATGTCCCAGATAGTATCGGATGATACTCAAGTATATACAGTATTAGAATTTTTTTTTATTTAGAATTTTTTTTTTTTTACAACAGATTTTATCAAATCACAAATGAAAATAATACTACCTTTGTCCTGTAATGATTGTTACATTTGCATATATATTTTATACACTAAATGTAACAACTATTGTGGGACAGAGTATTATTTTATTTCATATTATTTGTTTTATTTTATTTAGAGCTTTTGATTAAGCTAACATATTTTTCTTCTACTTTTTATCATTCCTTCAATTTTATTACTTAATGGGTCTAAAAACTTTCCTCCCCCCCCTGACTACAAAGTTTAATATTATATAATAAATTGGAACATTATTTCTACTAATTTTCTTGAATTATTTTAGACAACTTTGATGTGTGACTGTTGTTTTACTTGTCATATTAAGTGTTAATTTAATACAAGAAAATTACTAAAAAAGTCATTTTTTTTAGATCTTAACTTATAATGTTCTACAAACTTTCTTTCTTAATTCTTTAGAACTTTTAAGAATAAGTTCAATATAAAGTATCATGACATTTAAGAATGAAAAACACTCATATTTCTGGAAAATCTTTTTCCAAAAATTGTAGAAGGTAGTTTCTATTTTTTTTTTTTTTTTTATTTATTTTAAAAAAAATCTATTTTTCACTTCCAGTTGTCCTTGGGGATATTGGTAAAAAAAACAAAAACAAACAAAAAACAAAAAAAAAAAACAGGAAAAAAAAAAAAGCTTTTTATTAAGTCCACTGGTTCACAAGAAGAGCAAATCTTGTGTTCGCTCATTTGCAAAAGGAAATGTTTGGTACGAGACTCACACAGGTTTTGATGTGCCAAAAAAAAAAAAAAAAAAGAAAAAGAAAAGAATAAAGAAGGAAAGAAAAAGAAATTGTATTCCTCGACTTTAGCATTTTTCCATGTGCATAAGCAAACCAGAATTGAATGCCATCAAAACAGTTTGTGAACATGACAACAACATACAACAATATGCAATAACAAAATGCCACTTAATTTAGACCTAAATCAGTGAAATGGAAACCTTTCTTTTTTCTCTCTTCTCCTTACATTTTCCATTAGTATTTCTTTATTTCCTTCTTTTTTTTAATCTTTCTGAAAATTGATCTTTTTGGCTTTAATTTCATCAATCAATATATTAACCTACCTGATGTCAAGCAGAACTATCGGGCAAAACGGACACAATGATATTTTCCCTCATCTCTTTTCATTGCTCTCTCTCTTATATATATATATATATATATATATAGTAAACTTATTCAGTTAACTTATTCAGTTAATTATTTTATCGAGAGTTGAAGTTGTAACTAACTCGATATTTTATATTCTCCCTTAAGTCACCCACTTTTCATAAACACACACACAATATATATATATATATATATATATATATATATATATATATATATATTGTTATTTACTAAGTTTAGATTAGTTTTGGCAGAAGGATACAAGTCTGGGGCACCATGTGAGGATCATACTCTCTACACAGTAGCAACAAAAAAGCCTAGATCGTTAATCATTACCCTATATACAGACATTTGTTCTTTCGTATATATGACCTACCTGGATGTCAAGCAGAATTATCACGCAAAACTGACACAATATTCTCCTTTGTTTCTTTTCATTTCTCTCTCTTATATATATACTGCTGATTATCCTGATGAGCTGTTAGGTGAACTCTTGGTAGGTAGTTTCTGACTCCTTAGGTCCTTACACACACACACACACACACATATATATATATATTTACTAAGCTTACATTACTATTGGCAAGAGTATACAAGTCTGGGGCACCAAGTGAGGATCATACTCTCTAAACAGTAGCAACAAACAACCTAGATCGTTAACCATTACCCTATATACAGACATCTGTTCTTTCATATATAACCTGTTAGAATCTTTTTTTAATTTTAATTTTTTTTATTTGGTATTTCTTTCTTTCCTCTATTTATTCATTTCACTTTCTTTAGTTTTTGCATTTTACATTCTTTCTCCTTTTTAAAATCTATTCTGTAATTCAGTTTTGTTTTTTTTCATTCTTCCCTTTCTCTTTTTAAGTTTTCTCTTTTTTTTCTTCCTCTTAGGTGTTTTTTTTTTTTTTTCGTTCCGTAATTCTTCATTTTTTTCTCTCTTCATTTTTGTTTTTGTTTTCTCATTTTTTTTCTTTTCTCTTGTTTACTTTAATTTTCCTTGCAATTTACTCAGTAACCCACATTAACACATCAAATTGAGTGCACCATCCATTCCAGACCCCACCAATCAGTCTTTAGATATCAGTCTCCCTGTTGACTGATAACTAAGAATACTTTCTACACAAACCATCTTCAACATTTTCCTCTTAACACCAAAGTATATATGTGTGTGTATGTATAGATGCATATGCGTGGCTCTGTAGATGTGTATATATGTGCGTGACTGTATTAGTGCATGCGTATATGTGCGTAACTCTATATGTAGATGTGTATGTGAGTGTGTTCATAGATGTAGATGTGTATGTGAGTGTGTTCATAGATGTAGATGTGTATGTGAGTGTGTTCATAGATGTAGATGTATATGTGAGTGTGTTCATAGATGTAGATGTGTATGTGAGTGTGTTCATAGATGTAGATGTGTATGTGAGTGTGTTCATATATATGTAGATGTGTATGTGAGTGTGTTCATATATATGTAAATGTGCATTTGTGTGTGAGTGTGTTCATATATATGTAGATGTGTATTTGTGTGTGAGTGTGTTCATATATATGTAGATGTGTATTTGTGTGTTCATATATATGTAGATGTGTATGTGAGTGTGTTCATATATATGTAGATGTGTATTTGTGTGTGAGTGTGTTCATATGTATGTAGATGTGTATTTGTGTGTGAGTGTGTTCATATGTATGTAGATGTGCGTGTGTGTGTGTGTGTTCATATGTGTAGATGTGTGTGTGTGTGTGTACATATATGTAGATGTGCATATGTGAGTATATAGATATGCATATGTGTGTGCATATATGTGTGTCTGTAGATATGCGTAAACATGGGTGTGTGTATATATATATATATATATATATATATATATATATATACATTCTGTAGATATGCTAGTTACTTATCTCATTCTTTATTTTTCTTTTGTCTTTTTACACAAGGTAGATTATGTTACTATTCCTCTATTTTCCCTTTTCTTTAAAAACAAAAAACAAAAACAAACAAAAACCCCAGATGGGTGGGTGGTTGTCTTAATATAATTTTTAAACCTTGCAAATGGATACAAGTCATTTAAAAAAAAAAGAAAAAAAAGGATGAAACACATTGTAAGCAAAATGTCAACGTGATGTGAATCTCCATTGTCATCCGAATGATGTTGTTCAGTTTAGTTATCAATTCCTAAGTGACTTCAAATTATATTGCACATTTCCTATCACTATGAATAGGCCTGCTTATTTTTTTTATAACCCAATGTTAATTAGTGTAGTGTGTTTTCTCTGTTGTATATGTTACTGTATCTTTCTCTTACATACACACACTTCTATCAGCATCTTCTTCTTCTTCTTCTTTTATATCATTATGTTTATTATAATTTAATGGGACCATTTCTAATAAAACACTTTATCTTATCAGAGATTGAAAGAAAGTGAAGCTTTCATTTGTTGGAAGTCATTTTTATAAATTCTCTAAGAAAATTAAGGTCGTAAAGATTTTAACATTTTAACTCAACATAAACCTTGGGAATCTTCATTTTTTTTTTTCTTTAACGTTCTAGGGATAATCTATCCTTCTGAAGATGCACAAATTAAGTTTTGAAATCATATTTGATGACAAAAACAAGTAGGAGGTTTTTAAAAAAAAAGAAGTGATTTTTTTCTTAATTCAACAGAGGCTTTTTAAATGAAGTCATTAAAAAGGGTATTCTTCAGTTTCTCTTCTAGATTAGTTGCCCAGGGAAGTCCCTGTGGCCTAGTGGATAATTTGCTGGCCTACGACATTGTAGTAAGTGAGTTCAAACTCCAGTTGTGTCTATCATGTTCACTTTTGGATTAATACCATCGAGAAAGGTACGAACCCCTCATCCTTCTAGCTATGGGTTAAATACTACCACTACTGTTCTTCTACAAGGATGGCGTTGGCATTAGATAACTCACAAAGGTGGATATGCCAGTAAACAGAACCAAACCAAACCAAACCAAACCAAACCTGATTGCCTAACCAAAATTAAAGAACCTAATCTGCTTTACTATTTACCCATAGCTGGGGGGAGAACAGTTGGGTTCATGCCTTTCCCAAAGGGTATTAGAGCAAAGTGAAACACAAACACTTGAACTCAGGTCACCAATTCCATTTCCTACAATGATAACCGTTATGCTAAGTGAAATGGATACATACATACATACATACATACATACACACACACACAAAACTCTTCTTGCTCATATTTAACTCTTTGCCTACTTTATCTGCTTACAGCAGCTCTCCCACCAATGTGATCCTATCATAAGCCACTGATAGTTAGTTTGTTATAATTGAACAGAAGAATTCAAATTACAATAATAAGAGGACTTTATTTTTAACAAAATGAGTTCTGAAGTAAATAGTGAACTTTGAAATATCCCATCATACAGATAAACATACCAAGAAAATTTGGTACAGCCAAGTTAAGTTAATATTTTTTTGTAATCCAGATATGGGAATTGTTCTAACTATCTGAAAACTCACCCTACAGGCAATATTTTAAGCTTGTAACTTAAAACTGCTTTTGTTGAGGACATATAAGTTGATAAATGTTGTTAAGAGGTTAATGTTGATGACCCCCTGGTGATTATTTCTCATTCTAAAAATGTAAACATGATGTTTTAAGTCTTGATTTTCTGATAAATGGGTGTAGGGAAGTACTGCTAAAAAGTTCATAACTTTATTTTCTGGTTAGGAAATTTTCAAATAGATATGGTTAAACACAATTATTAATACTAGCAAAATAAAAAAACGTCCTCTGGGCGATGTAAAATAAATATTGCCTGAGAGGATGGGAATTGAAAATTTAATATCAGAGAGTTTGTATCATAAGTAAAGTAAAATCATCAAATTTATTAAAGGAGTAAAAAATAAATCAATTTATTAAAGGAGTAAATAATTCAAAAAATTCAAAGGGAAACTTAGTTCTGATAACTTTAAATATATATTAAAATAAAACAATATAGATAGATAGATAATACCAGGTATGTATTTATTAAAACTTGTTTAAAAACACCCAATGAGGACTGTCTAACATTGCATGCTCAAATTTTGAGTGTATTTTATTCTATGTTATGACGATTTTAGGTAGTGTGACGTTAGCAGTGATGTAGTTTTTGTTACAGACAAAAACTGGAAGTGAATCTCCATTATTAATAATTCAGTTTAGCTAACATGATGAGTTCAAAATGAGGATAGAATTTAGCATTATGCTTGGATGGTGACTTGTATCCCTTGCCAAAAATGGTACTTTTCAAAAGCCAATATTCTCTGAGATCCCATTGGTAATCAATGAAAATTTGGTGTCCATAGTCTTGAGTTATGGCGTACGAGACAGATGGGGACCAAAGATATTTGGGAGGGAGAGATAATTTGAAGGTTTCCATTGATATTCACTATCAATTTAAAGAAAAAACAAAGTTCTAATTTGAAAATAAACAATTAAGATTACCATTTTATCAATCATAGATCTTTAACCCAATACATTATAACCCATATTTGCAACCTTGCGTCACATCATACATGAGGTGAATGGGTTGGGTAAATACTTACATTATTGTTGTGATGTTAGTCCCAACAGTAAAAAGAAGTCAAGTCGAGATGGGGTAAAATAAGACAAGTGTATTTACAATTAATGGTACATGTACGACTAGCTTGTCGTTAACGGGAACAGTCCTCCCTTTCCACTCGGTGTCTCACTATTTATAGTGAGAACCGGTGCATGTTCTCCACTGTAGGAACGGCCGGTACAACAATTATGTAATTTAAATCTTCATTTTATCAAATTTAATGAAAAGCACATGGAAGTGGTTTTTTTTTAATACTTGAGATTAAAAACAATTTTGTTTCCATTTATTGAATTGTTGGTGCTAGGAAGAATATTTAGTTGACTCCCTACTTATCAAGGTCCAATGTTAGCATTAGTATATATAATGATATACTTACACTAAATAGACAAAAAGAAAGTCAAGCTCATTTATACATACAGCAACATTTAATACATACATAATATACATCCAAGAATACACAAACATATCCTAAAATGTACACATATTGTTTTATTAACAAGCAGTGTATAAAAAAGGGCTAAGAAGGTCTTGAGCTTTTGGTGGTCATAGACATGTGAGCTTTGTTTTTTAAAAAAAATTGTTTTTCATCTGAATTCTTAAAGTTTTCTTTAACAAAATATTATTTTGGGCATTTTTCAATAAATATCTCAATGAAATCATTTGTGTCATTTTACAATAAATATGTTTCAACACTTTTTTTAACAACAAATTTTGAAACATGCCTCGAATAATTTATTGTAAAAGAAAATTATTTAAGAATTTAGATAAAAACAAGTTTATTTCCCCCCACAAAAAAGCAGACCAAAAGAGTTTACAAGGCTGGCTCCTGCTGTTAATTTGAAGAGAGCATTCCTTAAAAAAAAGCTGAAAAATTCAGGAGTGTGTATCTTGAAGATAACCCATAGTTTACTTGTGTTCGTCATCTAGGGTTTTTTTGTTTTTTTCTTTGGGATTTCATTATCTATTGATTGGCGGATAATTCTGGCCAAAACTGGGATTTCCATTTAAATTGGGGAAATAAAATTCTCATCCTAAGCTCTATAGTAATTATAGTCTTAACATGTCAATACAAGTTTATAAACTTTGGTAAAGATATTTATATAACTCTTAGAGACAATGAAAAATGCTCATAATATATAAACAATGTTAAAAATAAGTCTTTTTTTATATTATACAAGATACAAGTGGATTCTAATTGGAGAGTAATTTATTGACTTTAATAATGAGTCTACAAATGAATATTACTGATAATACTACTATTATTTTTATTACCCCCACCTATTATACAATGTATCCACATTTTGTTCTGGATAGTATGTATTATTTCCTAATAGCTTATATTGTAAAAGTGTAGAAAATAGTAATTATTCCCTTTAAACTTTTCTGCCCTGGATAACACCATATAACACATTTTCTTTTTCCAAGATAGTATTTGCTATTTCTAAATTGCTTAATTTGTAAAAGTGTGAAAATAGCCATTATTTCCACCAGACTTTGCTTTTCTTTTGGCCTGGACAACACTATATGACACACACATATTGTTCCTGGATAGTATGTATTATTTCCTATTTGTTTATGTTGTAAAAGTATAGAAAATGGTATTACCTTCAAACTTAACTTTTCTGCTCTGGATAATGAAATTTAAAAACTATCCTGTTTTCTATGTAAAATCAGGAAAATTTGCACATTCTAATGAATCTGAATAAAACTACTGACTATTGACATTTTCTATCAGTACTGAATCTACCTGGAATGTTCTGGTAACTTGTTAAATTAAAAAATTTCATTATCCAGGTCACAAAAGTTTAAAGATGGCAATAGGTATTTTCCATTTACTTTAGACATGAACAATTGGGAAATAATACTTTCTGTCAAGGAACAAAGTAAAAAATTCAATACATAGTGTTATCACTATATATATATATATATATATATATATATATATATATATATTATATATATATACTAGCATTTAACAAAGTTGTAATTAATTGCATAAAGACTGCCTTAGTGGCCATGAAATCTGATACAAAATCAAATATCATTTATAAAATTATATATATAATATATATATATATATATATATATATATATATATATATATATATATATATATATAAGTTAGTGTAGTAGCATGGATAGAAAGTTAATGGTGCTTGGTTACTGACAGTTTCTCACCTATGCAGTTTTCAAACCAAGCTTGGCTTGAAAATCACATAGGTGAGAACCTTTCGGTAACCACACATTGTTGACTTCATGTCCCTACTACCCTAACTTAGATATACATTCTCTATCCATAATTAGTGTATATATTTATCTATAATATATATGTATTATATATATATATATATATATATATATATATATATGGGAAGGAACAGTCAGCCTATCTCAAAACTTTGAGAAAGAGAAATAACCTTCAAAATATTGGTAAATAAAAAAGAATAAGAACACTGTATTCATCATTTTGTTTCTGATCTTAATTCATGTTTTCATGCTTCTAAAACAACAAAAAATGTTTCCCTAATATATATATATATATATATATATATATATATCTATATCACTCATCAGATAATACCGACAAAGAAGCCTATGTGGACCTCATAACAACATATATAGAGAGATAGATAGTTGTAATTGTATTTTTTGTGTTTTGTTTGTTTGTTTTTGTTTTTTTACCCTCCCTCCTCTGTCTTTGTTGGTGTTGGTTCTTTTTTTAAAAAAAAATATTTTTTATCCCAATGGCCTTATTTTGCACTTATCAATAACCCAAATTTGTCTAAAACACGGGACCAAAGAGATTCTTAGTTTTCTCTTTAGATGCTTTCGTTCCTTTTGCTGTCTGATACCATCCATGCACTCTCATACATATGTATACACATATTATTATATTACATTCCTTTTTAGATCACTTTTGGTAAGATCCTATATTCACACACAAATATATATTCATATATATATTATATATTCACACACACACATGTATATATTATTTTTATACATGGAACTGTGAGGTTTTAGAAATGTGTACCTTATTTTAGCAATTGTGCACGTGTGATATAACACCTCTTCTTTTCTATTTCCCTTTTTCTAGAGAGGAATAGTGATAAATTTGGTCACTTTAGTTTTACCACTGTCCAATTTATGTTATGTCCCCTACTCCACAGGGTTGGACAATGACAATACCACTGGCGAGGTGCTTGGGACTACCCTATTGGACCATCAACTTGGGGGTGAAATTTCATTTATTACTAATAGCCCAGCAGGTTAGTAACGATTTCTGATCCCAATTTCAAACCTTTCAATTTATGGCCACAAATCTTCCCTTGAGTTTTGAACTTTCTAATAAGGAACCCATTAAGACAGTAATTGTCAAGTTATCTTTTTTGATTTTAATAATAATATTATTATTTATTGTTTAGGTTAGTTGTTTTGTCTAGAATTGTACCATTATTATTATATTATTATTATTATTATTATTATTATTATTATTATTTAAATTTTGGAAAAAATAGATGTTTGTACTCATTCCCAAAAACGGTGTCTCTAGTCTACCAATTTTGTTGCCATTTTTTTTTTCTTACCTTTTTTAATGTCAAAAGTCTGTGATTCTGACGTTTTGTTTAAGTAATTTTAGAAACTTGTTTCGGTTTATTATCAAATGACGGTTCTTCCTCTAAAAATGTTCATAGGTTCTTTTGCTCTTCTACTGGCACCATTTACTTATCTTTTGGCACACAGAGATTTTTGGTAAAGATTTGGCTCCTGGATTCTGAATAGTTTCAAAATTGTTACTTTTGATGGCTTTTTTTTTTCCTTTTTTGTTGTTTGTCTGTATATAGACTTTAAGTGTAAAAAAAGAAAAAAAAAAAAAGAAAATTTATATAATCAAGCCTTTGTTCAAAGATTTAAATTCATATACATACATACAAACAAACACAACAATCACCAAATAATTATTGTTCTATATGCAAATATACTCAATCATCAAATACACATTTGCATAAATGAATACATTCAGATCCTTATACACACACATATCTAGAGATATTCATTCATTTATTTATTTGTTATAGTGTACTATCCAATTAAAAGGCAATTGTTACCATTGGTTTCAAAGCAGCATATTAGCCACTTATCTTCAGGACAATGCGCCCATGTTTAACATTACAACAAATTACAATTCAGTTATATATATATATATATATATATATATAACTGAATTAAAATTCATTGTAATGTTTTTCACTGGTACATTGTCCTGAGGATAAGTGGCTAATACATTGCTTTGAAACCAATGGTAACAATCACCTTTTGATGGTATAATACGCTATACCAAATGAATATAGCTCTTACACCTGTAATTGAACACTTCATTTTCCTTTCTCCAATACAAAATACCTATATATATATATATATATATATATATATATATATATATATATATAGTCATTATTATATATTGGTGTATTTGGAGTAATGTCCTCATTTTGATTGTTATAGTCATAACATCTCAGCTGTTTTTATTGTTGTGAGTATAATAATAATTTTTTGTCTACTCATGCATCAGTGTATAATACTGAGGCTTCTACATCTTAGAAATTCAGATAAGAATATATAACAACCCTCTTACATTAGCAAACTATAATCTCTGACAGTTGATGTTTGTACATATATATAATCCTTGCTCTCCCTTGTCAGAGATATCCAAAATCTTATAGATTCTCAAAGCTTTTTTTTAATATTTTCAATTCAAAAACAAAAAAAAACAAAGTAATTCTTTCTAACTTTCTCTATTAATGGTTATGTTGTGTTGTATTGTTGATAGTTACTAAGCTTAGCTTAATATCCAACTATGTTTTGTATTGTTATTTTGCTTTTAGTAATCCAGTTGTTCTCTCTACACCCACAGCTGCATTGTATTCCACTATAGCAATGAGATTGCCCCACCCCACAAACACACACCAAAAAAAAAAAAAAAAAGATTAAAAAAAAAGACACTCTCACTTTCTTATATTTTGTAAGCTTTCTTCCGTCTTTGAAATGTGTAATTTTCACTGTATTTTTTTGCATGTTTTGGTTTAATTAAGTGAATTGAATTCTTTTTTAGTTGTATTTTTTTTATATAACCTTGCTCCTACAGTAGACCTGTACCCACAATACCTCTCTGTAAACTTAACACAATTAGATATATACAGGGTGTTTGTAAAAAAGAAAAAAAAAACCCTCTTACTTTCATATATATGTAGAGTTATATCAGTCCCATAATAGTCGTTAGATTTAGTGTATGAAATTTATATGTAAATATAACAATTATTATGGGACAGATACAGTGAATTTATGTATTTTGTAAGATTTTATCATATTTATCTATTTATAAATAAAGTATAAATTGAATATTTTTTGTATAAAAATGAAACAATAAAGAGGTTTTCAGGCATCATATATATATTTTTTTCTTTTCTTGTGGACTGTTCATTATCCATTTGTTTTTCCCTAATCTAAAATTTCAAGACAATGAATGAACCCCTTTTATTGGAAGATATGACCTGTTAAATACTAATACAGAGAATAAAATAGTGAAAAGAGTTTAGTTCCAGTTAACTCACAAATGATTGGTATCAAGTCCAGAGTCAATAAAGATTGCACAATCCAGTTCAGCATTAAATCCAGAAAGGTTAAAGTTCCAAATAGCCCATGAAATATCAGTAAGATGTTTTTTTTTCCTTGTAGGAAATGTTACATTAAATAGCTTACATAAGTAAGTTTTTTTTTTTTTTATAGCAATTAGATTTATTTTTCCCAGAATGCATCATCAATGGTTATTTATTTCAGACAGGAAGTTAGTTCATGGCTTATAGCCAAGATAATCCAACATTCTGTCTCTTTAATTTTTTTAAACTTCTAAGGATAATCTAAAGATAAATATTTCATACATTTCTTATACTTACATCCTTCTATATAAATATTTCTCATACTTATATACTTCCATATAGATATTTCATATTTTTATTATACTTACGTCCTTCCATATAAATATCTCATATATTTCTCATACTTACATCCTTCCATATAAATATTTCATATACTTCTTATACTTACATCCTTCCATATAAATATTTCATATACTTCTTATACTTACATCCTTCCATATGAATATTTCATATACTTCTTATACTTACATCCTTCCATAATATTTCATATACTTCTTATACTTACATCCTTCCATATAAATATTTCATATACTTCTTATATTTACATCCTTCCATATGAATATTTCTTATATTCCATATACTTACATCCTTCTATATGAAATATTGGGTCTGCTATGAAATGCATACCTTTTTAATATTTATTTTTAGTCGACTCATGGTCATAACGTATTGACATTAGCAATTAGTGCTTAATCACTGATGTTAAGTATTCTAACCAATATGCATTTAAAGAGTAGCCATTGGGGGGGGGGGGACCAGCAACCCTAATTGGAAATTGGCATCCATTTGGGGATCATATCTCCTGGAGAAATTCCAATAAATATTCCACTTCAAATCACCCCCCCCCTTATCATATCTTCCAAACAATCAATCCTCTACACAGACTCTTCAGTCATCAGGAATTCATAGCCTGTTACAATTTTCACTTTCGTAGGTATGGCCAAAATTTCATGTGTTTTTTAACCTCCAATGAATAAAAATTCAACAAAACTTGGAAAAAGTTGATTAAACTTAATGTATTTTTACTGTATTATAAAAAGGAAGGATTTTTTAAAATCACATGCAAAAAATTATTTGCTTTAGTCTTTTAAATGAAAGAATTTTATAAATTAAATTCTGCATCTGTCAAAGTGGCACATTTTTACCATTTTTGTTCTCTTAAAGATGTTCTCCTTTTAATGTGATTTATTTCTTGCTATATGTAAGAAATTCATAGAAACTTTTTTTCATATCTAAGTTTAGGCTCTGTCTTAAGGAAAAAAAAAGATAGGTGACAATTTACAATTCTAAATTTGTTATAAAAACTTTAAAGAAGGGGAGATGCTGTTATATTTAAATTTTGGCCATACCTACTCTTTAGTCTTCACTTTACTTGAAACTTTACTATCAGCCTTGTTAGATAACAGCAAATCAACTTTGATAGCTTGGCACCCCTGCTTATTGGGAATGAATTCTACTTTGGAGATCTGTTAGTACTCTGTATATTTCTCCCTGGTTAATTTAGTATCAGTGTCTTGGAGATGCTATATCAATCTAAACCAGGAAATCTTTTAGACCCTTTGGACTTTGCTGTTGATATTGCTGCTTCATGGCATTTGTAATTGTATATTTTTCAGTATTGTCAATTTTGCAAGGTTCCTGGTTCGATACCGGTCCCCACCAACTCCGCATGAGTAGCACAGATCGGGTAATCTGATCTATGCAGTAAAGTAGGGAGCAGACGGTAGGTGTGGTGCTCCACCTTAGCAAAACAATCTCCTTGGTCTAGCGCTAGTGAAAAGGGGATAGACTCCCTCGCTGTTTGGCTGATACCGACAATAGGCCACTCCACCAACTTTACTTAATTACTGCTGTTATGAATTTAGACTCTTCCTTCTCCAAGATTGTTTGTCTTATCAAGGCTAAAGAAACCAGTCTGCCTTATTAGGGAAGAGATGGATACAGGTCTTTTTCGAAGGCATTAGAATTGAAATGCTAACAGCTAGTGCAGGATTTGAACTCGGATTGCTGATTCCATTACCTAATATATTTTGAATTTATTATTTGAATATGTTATAGATAAGGAAACACAATTGAGAATTGGTTTGTACACAGTTGGGAGTTGATTATATTGGAAAATCGCAAAAGCCAACGTGTTAGAATATTGACTTTTAAGGTAGCTGAAATTGGTCTGGTAACAGCATCTTTTTGCTTGCATTAGGTATCTATATGCCTCCCCACAAGAGGATGATGTGACACAAGGTCAAGTTTAAAGTGGAGACCGTCATGTGTACATATCAGTGGGACAAAAGTCAGCTTTGTTGGCATTTCCTTTTAGAACTTGGGACACCTCAAATATCAGAGCATTGACCCTGACCCTATTAAGTGCAATGGGAAGGCGCAACCTAAACTCAGAAAATGGGCTCCTCTGAAGCTGATATATATATATATATATATATATATATATATATATATATAGTATCCAATTGCCACTTTAACTTTTCTGTTTCAGTAGCATTAGTAAATTATCCAATTGTGCTTAATATATCAAAAACATTGACCAATAATAGTAATAGTGGAAAAGAGTTAAGGGTCTATAATGATCTCATCAGTATTGAAGACAGCTAGTCTACTGTTGGTTTTAATAACAGCAGCTAACTAAGTAAAACCTTGTTCCATCAAGAAAGATCATTAGGGCAGTGGGTGATTCCACTCCTTGAGTTCTGATTGGCTGCTTGACTGCTTGATTTGAATGACATTGTGGAGTCTTATATATACTTTGTCATTTTGCAGTGGACTTTGTAGCATTCGAGTTTGTATTTGAGTTACAATCGTTTGTTGCCTTGTCTTCCCAGTTCAACAGTAATTGGAACTTTAATTATTCTTCAATCAGGACCCTACCTTACACTTGACTAAGTTGATATTATTACTTAGTTAAAATGAGATAAACGTCTAAACTAAGTAATGACATCGACTTAGTCAAGTGTAAGGTAGGGTCCTGATGAGATGATTTAGATTGAAGCCATGGTAGACCCATTACTCTTTTCCACAATTACAATTACTACTATTATATATATATATATATATATATATATATATATATATATATATATATCAATTATTGTGTAGCCTAGTAATGAAAAAAAGTATTCATTATATGCACTAAATATTAAGTGGGGTC
>CM042140.1:68581891-68599391 GCA_023376005.1 Doryteuthis pealeii | reverse complement strand
CCAGGACTGAAGAGCCCAGTCTGCACCAGGACTGAATAGCCCAGTCTGCCCTACCAGGACTGAAAAGCCCAGTCTTCCCTACCAAGAAAAGTATATAATCCAATGCTAACAAACGCATTCTGAAAAGTTTTGTGCATACAAGTATTTGTATAGAAGAGAAATATTTTCAAATTACATTTGCTTCCAGAAATCCTTTTCCACATTTAGCATACGCACATGTACACTGTTATAAGAAGTCAATTTAGAGTACATCATCCCCAATTCAACGATATACCCAGACAACAAAACTAGCATTGACTATGTACAATGTAAATCTTTTAGTGGAGAATTATCTGAGCAAGAGAGATCAGAGTATGAACTCCTATTCTCAAACACACAAACCTTATAGGCCTACATGTTCAAAAATGTCTTGTAATGAAAAAGAAAGAGGAGGAGGTAATCTCGAGGGGTCAGAGACTTAAGGGGTGGGTGGCAAGTGTCTGTTTTGCTTCAACTGGTATCCGCAAGTAAAACAGTGGCCATCAGGTGCTCCAGCCAACACTGTCCACTAATCCAATTGCAGTTCTTTTACAGTGTTGTCTGTTTTCTTTCACTATCTCCCCCGTGGTGCGTCACTGGAAGCCATCGCCAGTTGAGCTGGTGTAGATACAGACAATCAGCAACAGAACACACTGCATTTCATTTCTTTTATCTTTTTTTTTTCTTTCTTGTACGAATGACAACTGGATTACTGCCTCGTCTTTTGGTATCATCACTCTCCTCTTGGAACTCCAGATCTCTCCTCTCTCTTTTTTTTTTTTTTTTTAAGACTCCCTCAAGTGGAAATCTCTTAGAGATGTTAGAGCCATAAAAACAGGGGTCATTGGATGATTATGCATGAGTTGTTTAACCCGTGGCAAAAATGTGTTATTCCGATGTCATTGTAATATGATTTGTAACTGACGTTATTTTATCTTTATATTTTAAGAAATCAGACGGAACACTTTCAACTAAAAGTAATGTCATAGACTTTCTAAAGAAAACAGGATGCTTCAATAAATTATAATAATAATAATAATATAAGAAACTAGAATAAAAATCCTGTTTTGGCGTAAGATAACCTTAGAAGGGTTGATATGCCATAAAAACCCAAGAAGCAACCTGAGTGACAGAAAGTATTTTCAAATCTCTAGGAATCTTCTAAGTATCCTAGACAATTTTAGGATTAATTGGTATAAGATATAACTATGATTGGTATCATTGTCAACAAATTTTTCAGTTCTCTGGCAAGGTCTTGGTATTTGTTCAGATTTTTAACTTCCATCATTTTCACCATGTGGTTCCGTTGAAATGTCAAAATCTACTAGAAATTATTTTTTTACATATTATCAAAAGACACAAGTCAAGTTCAGGTCTTGATTCAACTCTTCCTATTTGCTTTCATTGCAAGAAATAAACTTGCTTGGGATCAGTATATTAAAACTAGCTGAAAACCATCCCTCTGGGTATGATTTTAAGTTAATTCTTCCAGGCCGTAGTTGTATCAGTGCTACTGTACGGCTACACCACCTGGACCCTAACGAAGCAACTGGAGAATAAACTAGATGGTAGCTGCACAAGAATGCTGCATGCAGTCTTAAATAAGACATGAAAACAACACCCCACAAGGAAACAGCTGTACGGCCACCTGCCCCATATCACACAAACTATCTATGTAAGGTGAACAAGACACACTGGACACTGCTGGAGAAGCAAGGATGAACTCATAAGTGACATTCTTCTGTGGAAGCCATCCCATGGGCACCCCACACAGAAGACCTTCCAGGAGCAATGAATGATAGGGAAGGTTGGTGAGAGATTGTCATGGATATCCGTGCTGCTGGTATGACATGATGATGATGATGTTGTTTTTGTGAGGACTCAACAGTTAGTAAATATTGTTGAGAGGTCAATGTTTATGGTCATCTTGTAAGATTACTCATACAGCTAGCCTGCAAAGAATAACAGTATCTGTCTGAAACTTTTTTTTTTTTTTTTTACTTAAATGTGAAAGTAAAGATACGGTTTACAGCCAAAACAGAGGTAGAGGGTATTAAAAGATGCCGACGGGATCAACGCATTTTTTGCACCCACCTCCCATGAACTTTGGTTCGTGGATGGTCCCACATTAATAGGGCCTTGTGCCTAACCCGTAATATGGGGTATGTGGTAAATATTCTAGTTGCTGTTGTGGTAACGATGATGATACGCCAACTTCTTTATTTATTAATTTTATTGAATAGCTTCTACTATCTTATCATCATCATCATCATCATCATCATAATTTGAAAATTAAAAAAAAAATTATATTATTTCAAAGAAAAATTTTTTTTTTTTTTTAAAATTTGTATTTCTTCTCACTTTGCTTTTGCTTGAGTTTATCGATTGATTGACACAGGCTGGCATTCCACAGCATTCCAGCTCTCAGACTTTTGGTGGGATTCTGGCGCTTTCTCCCCATTTGTTCACGATTGTATTACCAAATACTGTTTGACTAACACATCTCAACAGGCACCCAACTCACTTCACCAACATAAGGCAACTCTAGTATTGTAACTATAACTACACCACCACCATCATGATGATCTGTCACTGTATTATTATAACTTGGATTAATGTTAGTAACACCAGTGCAACTATTATTGCTTATATCAACTAATGCTACTATTGTACTTTTAATGTAGCTACTTATACAAAAATTAACTGCAAAACAACTAAAACTGCTACCAGTAAGTTAGGTATAATTAAGATTAATATAACTGATATGAAATCTTGTTAGCTCAACTAATAGAGTAAGTACCTGTTTTCAAGTTTTATGGTTTCAGGCACATTGCTTTCTTGTATCCTGATTTGTATGTGTAGGTATATATATATATATATATATATACAAACTCACACACACAGACACACACACACACATATATATATATATATATATTATATAGCCACACAATTATTGTGCAATGGTTATCTAACTAGTGTTGTATATATTGGGCCTGGTTAGCTCAGTCGGTAGAGTGTTCAGCTAGAAACCACAAGGTTCCAGGTTCGATACCGGTCCTCGCCGACTCAGCGTATGAGTAGCACAGGGATCTGTGCGGTAAAGTAAGGAGCTGATGGCAGGTGTGGTGCGCCACCTCAGACACTAAGATAATCTCCTTGGTCTAGCGCTAGTGAAAAGGGGATAAACTCCCTTGCCGATTGGCTGATACGGACATTAGGCCGCCCCGACAACTTTACTTTTTACTTTTATATATATATATATATATATTATATATATATATATATATATATATATGTGTGTGTGTGTGTGTGTGTGTTAATAATATAGTTTGCTATATCTATGAATAAAGAGTGTTCAATATCAGTAACGGAGCATATATATATATCTAAGTTAGGATAGTATAGACAATGATACTTGGTTACTATCAATTTCTTGCCTATGTGATCATTGGACCATGCACACACACATACACACACTATATATATATATATATATAAATATATATATATATATATATATATATATATATATATATATATATACACCCAATCATGGTGCAGTGATTATCAAATTAATGTTGTGTGTGTATGTATGTATATATATATATGTATATATATATGTGTGTGTGTATGTATATATATATATGTATATATATGTGTGTGTATGTATATATATATATATGTATATATATGTGTGTGTATGTATATATATATATATATATATATGTGTTGTGTATGTATATATATATATGTATATATATGTGTGTGTATGTATATATATATATGTATATATATATATGTGTGTGTGTATGTATATATATATGTATATATATGTGTGTGTAATAATAACATTGATTCAGATAAAACTCTGGAATTACCACAGGCGTTAGGACTGCTATTTTAAAATTTCAATAAACAAACGTAGACAAGGTAATTTTATAGTAACGATTGTAAGTCGTCCTCCTATGATTGGGCCTGTCCCATGCAAAATACTATTTTCAATAAACAACCCCAAGATAAAATTTTTTTAAAAACATCATTCAATGGCTCCATTTTCAAACATCTCATCCTTGAGGCTACACCATGCTCTGCCTCCTGTTATTTAATACCAGCTTCTCAAACTATCACTTTTACTTTAACTTCATCACTATCAGTAAAGACATCTGCCATATAGCAAATGTTATCAAGCACATCTCTCAAGCTGTTACAAGTGAGTTTTTTTAATTTTTTTTAATCTGACCTGATCACAGATTAAATTAAATGTAATAAGTATCTACAAGTATATAGAAACTAGTTTAGCTCAGTCGGTAGAGCATCCACCAAGGGATCACAAGGTTCCAGGTTCAATACTGGTTCCTGCCAACTCAGCGCATGAGTAGCACAGCTAGGGTAATCTGATCTGTATGGTAAAGCATCTCGGAGTTGATGATGGACAGGGTGCTTCACCTCAGCAAAACAATCTCTCTGGTCTAGCGCTAGCGTAAAGGAGATAAACTCCCTCGCAGATTGGCTGATACTGACAATAGGCTACTCTGCATGGTTTATTTTACTTACAAGTATATACAGCGCTAATACCCCTGGGAAAGGTATGAATCCAACTATTCTCCCTCCAACTATGGGTAAATAGTAGGGAAGTCTGGGCTCTTTAACCTTGGTTAGGCAACCAGTCTATGAGAAGGAAAACTCTGAATTCGAATCTGTTAAACTCTGCTTAAGAAATCGACCTTGTGTCGCATCCTGCTTGTGCGGAGGGGTTTGGTAAATATATACAAGTATATACAGGGCACTGGGAAGCTATTCATGTAAACAATCCTCATGGTGTGGCTCTTCATTGTGGCCTTGTGCCAAACTAGGCTTATCCGAGTATACAAGCAATGATTAGTAACCTGGTTTTGTAAGATTTTTTTCTAATGAGTTGCTTCTTGCTTTGTATTTTAACCTTTTGAGGCCTTGTGCCAGACTTTTCCTTACACATACTTGGAAGCAATAAATATCAATACTAACAAAGTTATTATTTACTAAACTTTACTAAAGTATAGGGTTCCCAAAGAGGATTGAACTCACTAACCGCAACCCGAGTCCATTTACCATTACACCATGGTGCCCAAGAAACCTATCTAAGCTGTTTACTAATAACACTTTTCTGTTATTAACCCTACATTAACCAGACTCTCTCTCTCTCTCTCTCTCTCACTCACTCACTCACTCAGTTTTTCCCTCTTTCTCTCTTTCTCTTTCTCTTTCACTCTCTCGGCTTTTCTCTCTTTTTCTCTTTTACTCTCAATGCTTTTCTCTCTCTTTCACTTTCACTTTCATGGCTTTTCTCTCTCTCTTTCATTTTCACTTTCATGGCTTTTCTCTTTCTCTTTCAGTCTCAAGGCCTTTTCTCTCTTTCACTTTCACTCTCTCGACTTTTCTCTCTTTCACTTTCACTTTCACTCTCTCGACTTTTCTCTCTTTCACTTTCACTCTCTCGACTTTTCTCTCTTTCACTTTCACTCTCTCGACTTTTCTCTTTTCACTTTCACTCTCTCGACTTTTCTCTCTTTCACTTTCACTCTCTCGACTTTTCTCTCTTTCACTTTCACTCTCTCGGCTTTTCTCTCTCTCTCTTTCACGACTTTTCTCTTTCTTTCACTTTCACGGCTTTTCTCTTTCACTTTCACTTTCACGGCTTTTCTCTCTCTCTCTTTATCTCAACTATCAAGAATATCAACAATTGTACTATTATCAAAAATAAGTCTACCACGGACATCACAAAATTATACAAATATGCAAATCTACCATTGCTGGTATTATTCTCACACCCCACCCACCCTCATAACTGCCATTTTCACTCTAACCTAACATCCCATCCCTAGCTACTAATAAATATCACAACTTCTATTTCTCAACCCCCCTTCTCCCCCCACACACACCTTACCTCGCACAACTCCACCATGACTGCTGTAATAGCTTCCACCCCCACTTTTTCTCTCTTCTACCACTCCGCCAATTTTTCCTGTGACTACCGCAATTGCAAACATTGCACACATACACGTATGCATATTTCAGTTGTAGAGCAAGCATTACAATTTTGCTGTACACAACCTTTCAGCAGTGCTGCTGTACTAACTGCTACAGTCCCACTCTATTGCAGCAACTAGCAATTCCAGGCTTTATAGGACAACTAATGGATTCATTCAATACATTATCCCATTAGCTTATAAACTCAATGCCTAAGGATTCCAACCATTTCAACTAGTGTACAGACTTCTGCTTTGTTTTGTTGCTGTTAATTTTTTTCTTTTCTTTTTTTTTTTTAAATATTTTTTTTGTTCAGGGCTTTCTTCTACTTTAAACCCATAAGAGGGGAGTATTAATTCTACTTTAAGTTTTATTTCAAGTAGTTATCTTTCAGAGTGATTTTTAAAATATTCTTTATTCTGTATATTATCAATATTAATGATAAAAACATAGTTTCTTCTTTTTATTTTCTCTGGTTTTTAATTTATATTGTGACATTTGCCCTATGTCAGTGTGTAGCTACTAAAATCCAAAACTTTTTTTTTTTTTTTAATTCAGTTTTTTTTTCTTTTTTTTTTTAGATAAAGTAATAACTAATAGAAGTCGTTTTTTTTTTTTAGAAATTGAAATTAAAAATTTTATTTTTATTGGATATTTACTTATATTTCATTCACTCTTTTCTTTTTATCTTTCTCTCTTTCTTGTTTCTGTCTCTCTTTTTCTCTCTTTCATAACCTCTCTCTCTCTCTTTCTTTCTTTCACTCTCCCTCACAGTTCTTTTCTCTCTCTCTCTCTCTCTCTCTCTCTCATGCTTCCTTCTCTTTCTTCTCTCTCTCTCTTTCACGCCTTTTCTCTCTCTTTCTTTTGCTTTTCATAGCTTTTCTCATTTGTTCTCTCTCTCTCTCTCTCTCTCTCTTCTCTCTCTCTCATGATTTTTCTCTCTCTTTCTCTTACTCTCATGGCTTCTCTCTCTCTTTATTTCCTTCTCTCCTCTCTTTTTATATCTCTCACTTCTCATTTATTTTAAACATTTTCATCTCTCTCATGATTCTTCCTTTTCTATTCCCCACCCCCCGTTCACTAAAACTGCGCATAGTCATAGTCACTCTTATATTTCCTTTCATCTCTACATGCAACTTGTCCTTCGTTCAAGCAGATCTTATGACCCATCTCATCCAACTTATTAGGCGGAGACAACTTTTCTTAATCATTAGTGGAACAAATGAAGCATACAATTCCATATTAGAATCACCGTTTCCAAAGTTATATTCCCTCACCAAACTCATAAGGCTCTCTCTCTCTCTCTCTCTCTCTCTTTCTCTCTCACACTCACACACAGTCTCTAACTTACATTACTTCTTTCTCTCTCCATTGCACTTGAGCAGTAAAAAGCAAACTTTTTTTCTATAAAAAAAAAAGAGAAGCCATTTTTTTTTAAATACATATTAAAACATCCCATTGGTTCACTTGGATATATTTTAAGAACCAATCCAAAGTATCTGTAGATAATTTCTATTTTTTGTTTTTGAAAATTATTCTTATTTTATCACTGGAATATTTCCATTTTACAGTGATAGTAATGTTATATACCCTTTCTTCTGGCTATATAAATAGGTGAGTTCATTCTATTAAGATTATGAGGGCATCCGTGGTTATAAACCCATAATCTTTTGCTTACTTTCTTGCCAACAGCTGTGTTTAAGATTTGAACTCGTCTTGCCGTGTTTATTTCCTGCAACGGTAACCATTACGTCACATGCTTCCAACCAATTTTCATTTTCAGTATTTCATTAATGCCAGTTGAATCAGAAATTAATAAACTCAACCCTGTTGACCTCTCACTTACTCATCCTAACTCCACATCGTAGTGTAATGGTTAGTAAGCTAGTCTTGCAGATCCATTACAACTGAAAAGTGAGTTTAACTCTTAACATCCTATACCACCTCATTCCACCTGGCTGGAAGTCACATTCATTTTCCTAACTACCCTAAATGATAGCCTTTGTTTAAATGTGTTATTAAACATTTAGAAGTTTTTGATTTAAGGGAAATAGCAGGTAACTTGAAATGAAAAGGCCATTTTTTGTCATTTTTTGATAAATCCTTATAGGAATGGGACTCTGGACTTATAAAATTCTCAACAGGATTTTAAGAGTTAATCCTCATTGGATGCTCCATACTGGCAACCTTGTGTTACACCCTCAGTGATGCTGATAGCTTTTGAATTTAGTGTGTCTTGGGATGCACGGATTTGATGTGAATGAATCCCTGGGAAATTTGATGCGTCCCAACTAAAGTTTCTTAATAAATTGCATAGTTTGTATCTATGAACAACTAAAGCCATCTAACCCCTACCTTGTAACCCATACAGTGTAATTTGTTTCCAAGAAAATATTGAAATATATTTACAGTTAGCTGGAAATGGTAAGGGAAGAAGAAAAAAACTACTGGGACGCATGGATATGATTTTTCTGCGTCCTTTAAGATTTTTAAGCATCAGTGATGCAGGATGCGTACCTATCAGCATCTTTGCGTGCTAAATCAGTCTACGTGCCAACAGCATGAAATCCCTTGATTCTCTTTTGCCATATGTCTTTATCGGTCATCACCCTTAGTAAGTCCTCTAGATGGCATCCAGTGTTTGCTCAGAGCTGATGAATGTAAGTTTTTGCTGGTTGGCTAACACTGGTGTATCCATGTGTAGTAGTCCATAGGAGAATGTTGTTTAGGAGTTCATCCTTACTTCACCAGCATGTTTTGTTTATGTTACTGGGATGGTTTGTGAGATAGGAGGTAAGTGGCCATACAGCAGCTGTTATGTAGGGTTAATCATTAGTAGTTTCTAAATATCATTATAAAGCATGTATCTTAAAGACTAGCAAATATGGTGTATATGTTCATATTTGATTTGACAGGAACTAATCTGAGCTATTGTATCTATGTATTCAGGAGAACATTAGTTATGAGTTCATCCTTACTTCTCCAGCATGTCTTGTTCATCCCTCTTGGATGGTTTGTGTGATGGGAGGTAAGTGGCCATACAGACAGACAGATAGATAAGATAAAATGTACAGCACTTGTCTTTAATGTTATCAAACCAAAAAATCTTTGATATTGAAATTTTGTGGTTTGTTTCAAAGAAGTTCTTCTTGGAGGAATAAAACTCTGATTCTTCCAGATGCTCGGAGAAAGAGCTACCTTTTTGTTTTCTAAGATATCTAAAAAGCCAAAAACTGTAGAGAGAGTTAAGAGTTAGTATCTGCATTTTAATATCCTTTTGGCCCACCCACACACAAAATGCCAGAGCATATTGCCTTAATGGACCTGTATTGTACATTAAATTTCTCTTCTTTATTTTGTCTATTTTATTTCATTTAATTTTTTCTTAAATTCACAATCAGTCTTTTTGCAAAATGTTCATATAGAAAGAAACATTCATTATTCCTTGTTTTATTTATTTTAATGCAGTTTTTAAAAAAAAATTTTTTAAACATTTCCTCTTAAGAATTTGTGTGCTGCTTAAAATGAAGAAGATTTTAATTCTGTGCAAATTTGCCAAGTGTTCACTAACTGTTTGGTAGAGTTAACTTAAAATGCAGGGTGGGTAGAGGGTGTCTTATCTCATTTCCCTTGTACAATCTATTCAGGGGTGAGACAAAGGTGTGCAAATTGTTTGGGTGTCAGTCATAAATTTCCAGCAATAAGACTTGCTTTTCGGAGCTTGTTTAATGTTGTCTTTATACCTTTGCATGTCTTTCAGTTCTTTTCTCAATACACTAATTACACTGTATACACAGTCAACATGGTATTCAGCTACAAAATGATAGGCAACAGTCTATGGAACTTTTTCTTTTTTTTTTTTGTGTGGTTGGGGTGGCAATTATCAGTGGGAGGAAAGATGGAGGATGAAGAAAGAGAGAGAGAGAGAGAAAAAAAAGAGAGGGAAGTGAAAAAAGAAAAGAAAAAAATAACAAACAAAAAAAGAAAAAAAAAAGAAACAGTTTTCTTTTTAAGGTTTCTGACAACTACAGAAGATAGTGTTTGCTTTTAGTAGAACATTGGTCTGCTAGAAATAAAAGTTTGGAAAAAAAAAAAAGAAGACGAAACAGTGGGATGAGACAACACAGCTTTGGTGTTGTCTTTTTTTTTTCTTTCTTTCTTTTTATTAGTATATAACTTGTTTGTTAGATTATAGAACCAATTCAGTGAACAGACTGAACTTAGAAGAATTCCTTTTCTTTATTGTTCAAATAGTCTGCTTGTCTACCATAACTACTGATGCTTCATAAGTGTCCACACTTTTGTCATCCATATTGCAATATCCTTCCTCCCCCTCCCCCTCCTCCTCCTTCTCCTCATTATCATTTAAGGGTTTCTTTTTTCTTTCTTTCTTTCTTTTTTTTTCTTTTCTTTTCTTTTCTTTTTACTGAAGAGCTGTTGAGTTATTATAAAGTTACTCTAGTCATTGATGAGAGATGTAATGAAAATGTTGGGATTTTAAGAGTCATCTTCAAGTTCCCCTTCAAACCTCATTCTTGGTCACATGACCCTCTTCTTCTCATTTGGTTGGTACAGAACATTTGACCAAAAATCTCCAATCAGTAAAGCCTATTTTTGTAAAGATACCATTATTAGATTTTCTAGAATTGGTCTAAAATTCCTTAAAGCTTACGCATGTGTACACGCACATACATATAGGGTGTGAAACACTGTCATGAGCCAAAATAGTGAATGATGTATGATACTATACAGTATATATGTGTGTGTGGTGTGTGTGTGTGTGTGTATATATATATATATATATATATGGAGGCGCATAGGCTAGTGTTTAGAGTTGTGGAAAATGGACTCGTCGATTTGAGTTCAATTCCTAGATGAAGCTGTTGGCATTTCACATAGCGCTAATACCCTTGGGAAAGGTATGAATCCATATATTCTCCCTCCAGCTATGGGTTAAATAGTAGGGCAGACTGGGCCCTTCAGCCCTGGGTAGGTAACCAGTCTGGGAGAGGGATAACTGAATTCAAAATTCCTTCCAGCTATGGGTTAAATAGTAGGGCAGACTGGGCCATTCAGCCTTGAGTAGGTAACCAGTCTAGGAGAGGGATAACTCTGAATTCAAAATTCCTGAGGTCAGTCGTTGATTGGGTTTGTGGCAGCCCTTAATGCACCAATTCTTTCCTATCGACGGTGCCAAAAAGTGTGGATGGTCCAACACAAGCATTCACCACTATAAGCAAACCACTGTGTGGATGTTTATTGTATGAACACTCATACGTCGATCGTTGGGAGAATCCATCATATATATATAATAACAGCACATAAATATTAAGTGCATTAAAAATAAATAAAGGAAAAGAAAATTTTAGAAAATTATATTCAGAAAAATTAATATCATTTTGTGATTTAATAACTTGACTAATTCTAGTTCAAATGATCCCAGATTTAGATAACTGTGTAGAAATTACTAAAATTTCCATGTTTAAAGTTTAAATGCCTTTTTTTTTTTCTTTCTTATGAATGGCATTTCTATACCTAAAAAGAAAAATTTGTGCTGTCGGCATGCCCATGATGATGATGATGATGATGATGATGATGATGATTGATATAGTAGTTTCCCTTATTTGGGCGTCATTATAATCTACATTTTATAAACAGGATGTGAATTGATATTGAGCTTACTGGCTTACAACACTGCTAAGAGTGTAGGTCGACCAGCAAAAACCTACATCAATCAGCTCTGCACGGATTCTGGATGCCATGTGGAAGACCTTGCAAGGGCCGATGACTAGTAAGGACGATTGGTGGAAGAATCATGGGTATCCATGCTGACAGCACAACTTGATAATTTCCATTCTAATTTTAAGGGTTATAAGAAAATGTAAGTTTGATTGTAATCGGATGCTTATGTGATACCAGTCTAAAGCTAGTAAATATCTACTGTGTAAGTCACTATTATATTAAAGCTAAGGAAATTATATTGTGTAGATGACATCTGTGTCCCTCCCCCCACACACACATACACACTCATACATGTAAAATGATTTTAAAATAATTTCTGAGGAAAGTGAATCTATTGGGATTGAATAAGATTTCACTTCTTTAACCTCTATTAACATTAATCATTCGGCTATAATTTATTTGTTGGGTCCAATGATTTGCCCCTCTTGCTCCATCTATTTTACACTTCCCAGGATATCATTCTTTCAAGGGCATATAACTCTGCAGGCTATATTGTTTTCTTTTCTTTCTTCTTCTTCTTCTTCTATTCTCTCTCTTACTCTCTATTACTAAAACTTTCATTCTTAAATTTTTTCTCATTTTTTTCTTCCACCCCCCTCTGACTCTCTTGTTTCTCCGTTCCACTTTTATCCCTCTTTTGTCTCTTGTTTATCCTTTGGTCTCTCCATTTCTCTCTGATCTCTATTCTTCTCTCCATTCATCTCTCATCTTTCTCCATCTCTCTCTGGTCTCTTCATCCTTCTCTGATCTCTCTTTTTTTTCTCTTTTTCTCCATCCCTATCCAGTTCAATTTCTATCCCTATCCCATGTCTCTATCTCTCTTTCTCTCACTCTCTTTCACTCTCTCTCTCTTTCTTTCACTCTCTCTCTCTCTCTCACACTCTTTCTCTCTCTCTCTCTCTTTCACTCTTCTCTCTCTTTTCACCTCTCTCTCTCTCACTCTTTCACTCTCTCTCTCTCTCTCTCTCTCTCACTCTTTCACTCTCTCTCTCTTTTTCTCTCCTATCTTTGACCCTCTTATTTTTATCTGAAGTCATAGTAAATTTAGCCAATCGTCTGAATTGATTTATGACTTATAATCTTAAAGTGGTTAAGCATTATTGAACAACAACATTTCCAGAAATGAGGTTTTTAGGATTCCATTTCTTTTTGCTATTTGTATGAAAAGATGAATAAAAGTGGCAGAGTTTCTTTTCATTCTCTACTGAGCTGGTTCCCCTGTGTGCCATCTTCAAGTTGCTTTTGCCAAAGAAAAGATTCTCTTATCTCAACCTGTTCAGCCAGACCCAAACTTACACACTAATAATCACACACACACACACACACACACACACACACACACACACAATTATGCTCAATGTGCAAACATACACACACACATACATGTATCAGATGCTTACACAAATACAGATGTAAGTATATATATATATGTCTGTATGTGTGTGTGTGTGTGTGTATAAATATACACACATAGAGACATGTGTATTTCATATTTTAAGAATAATTACACATGCACAATTACATTCAATGTGCAAACACACACACATGTATTAGATACTTACACAAACATAGATGTAAGTATATATATATATATATGTGTGTGTGTGTGTGTGTCTGTCTGTGTATGCAATGTATGTATATATGTATGTGAATGCTATGTATATATGTATGTGAATGCTATGTATATATGTGAATATATGTATGTATGTGTATGCAAATATACACACATAGAGACATGTGTATTTCATATTTTAAGACTTATACATACTCATTTCTTACTATACTACATACTCATGTCTCTACACATACACACACATTCTCTTTCACGCAGACACACACACACACACACACACACACACACACACACACATGGCATCAAGTTGAGTTTTTAGAAAATTCTGCCTTCACCTCTTTTCAATAAATTATTCATTAATATATTTTTTTTTGTCTCTTTTCTTCCTTACTTTGTATATTTTTTCTCATGCGAGAAACATGAAAGGTCAAAGACAAAATAATTTCAGGGTTGATAACGTTTTGTCAAAGGATTTTCATTGAAATATTTTCATAATTATTCATGAAATTGGACGCAAATTTTGATTTTTGTCAGATAGTCTTTGATTCTTCTCAGTCAGATTTACATCACAGTTGAATGTTGATTACGGCTAAAATGGGCATTTATCACCCGGACCAGCAAGAAAAGAGTTTGATATTATGCAAATAAGCTGAGTTGCTTCCCCTTACTCTTTTTATGATCCCCTCCCCCATTTCACTAAATTTTTTATTTTTATTTTTTTTTTCAAATCCTTATTTATTTATGTGGGTAGGGTACCGATATATATATTTTTTTAATTATTGTTTAGTATTCAATTTTTATTTTTATTTATTTTAATTTTTTATTTTAAAGAATATTCTTATTAGTGATTATTTGCTGTTTATTTCATTTCATTAGCAGAAATAGAATTAACGATTGTTGCAATAGTTTTTTCTGTCTTGCTAATATTCGATTCTCAAAACTAAATATGCTTCCTGATTTGTAATTCTTGCCCACCCTAACCTTAGAACTTCTCAGAAACTAAGGTTCAGAAGAGAAATCAGGATTTATTGAAGAATTTTTTTTCCCCTCCTTTCAGATAAAATATTCTAGAGGACCCTCCCCCTGAAAAACAAAAAGCAAAAAACAAAACATATAAAAATCCTTTTTCTTCTCTCTCATAAAAACAGGTTGTAACACTAATACTGTTTGTTGCAGTGTATTCATTAGTTTGCTTTATTGGTGTGCTGAAATTAAATAGACAATAAAATAAAAAATAAAATAAAATATATATAATAAATTGAAGCCACTTTAAAAAATTTAAAAAAAGAATTAGTTAAAGTCAGAAAACCAAAAATAAGACCAAAAAAATGGTAATGTTTAATTATTTTAACTTTTAAAAAAACTTTAAGTTTGCAGTTCACAAAAATTTGCCATCTTTTTTTTTTTTTTCTTTCTTTTTTTTTGTGTTTTGTGTTTGTTAACGAACAAATAAATAAGGCAAGGGGCAAAAAGTTGAAAAATGAAGATCAAGAAGAAGAAGAAGGAAAAAAATGTTTGTAAAAAGTAACAATTCTCGTAATCCTATTTTGTAACTGTCCGTTTGTACGTTGTATAAATTGATTTTCTCACCAATTATCATTCGTTATCCTAAAGTTGTTTTAGCTTCATTTAGATTCCATATCAGTGTGCCTACAAACATTTATAGCAACACTGCTTCTTGCTTGGAGACAACTTGTCTTGTTTCTTCTTTTTTTTTTTTTTCCTTATTTTAACTAATCTGATGAAATAAATATCAAAACTATTAGGAAAAAGTTCTGACCTTCTTTTTTTTAGGTCCTTATTTATTTAATCTTCTTCTTTTTGCAACCACTTCATTCTCTGCTCCTCCCTTTTTTTCTTTTAATTATTTCTTCTATTTCAATTATTCCTTTCTTTTCTTTACTTTTTCTTTTTTTTTCTTCATTTACTATTATTTATTTATTTATTTCTAAATCTAATTTAGGCTTCTTTTAATCTTTCAGAATAAATCTGTCCTTTTTATTTTTTTTAATTTCCTAAATTTATTTATTTATTTATCTATTTTCACATTTGTAATTTTTCTCTTAGTTTCTCCTTTTCCCAGCACCCATTTTTATTCTGTTTCTCCTACTTTTTTAGTTTTTTTCCCATTTCATCTTTGATTCCATCTTTTCAAATTTCTTCATCTGCAGACCCAACGTCACCAATTATTATATATGTATATGTATATATATATATATATATAATATATATATATATCCAAATAATTTGTTGTTTCCAGTTTCAAATAATGCCTTGAAAGGCCTGTTTGTTTTACCAAAATTCTTCTAAGCTTCCTTTTTCACCCCGTCGAAAGACGAAGGCGGCATGCATTCTTCCCTGATAGCTGGACAATCTTGTTATTTGCTCTCCTGATACCAAAACTCTCAGAGATTCAATGATTGGAACTTCAAAGATTTTTTGACTTTTAATATGATTTATGTGCAGTAAAATCACAAAAATTATTAAAACCATTTCTCTAGAATTATTCTCACTGTTCTTGGAATACCATTTGCATGAAAACAGATACAAGTCTCTCTCTCTCTCTCTCTCTCTCTCTCTCTCTCCCTTCCTCCAATCTCTCTGTCCTCCAATCTCTCGCCCTCTCTCTCTTTTCTAATATCTCTCTCCTCCAATATCTCTCTCCTCCAATATCTCTCCCTCTCTTTTCCAATATCTCCCTCTCTCTCTTTCAATATATATATATATATATATATATATATATCTTTTTTCCAATCTCTCTCTCTCTCTCCTCCAATATATATCTCCCTCTCTTTTCCAATATCTCTTTCTCTCTCTCTCTGTCTCTCTCCCAATATATATATATATATATATATATATATCTTTTTCCAATATCTCTCTCTCTTCTCCAATCTCGTTCTATCCACCCTGTTCTCATTTATAGGGTGCTGTGTATATGTGCATGGGGGTGAGAGAAAGAGAAGAGAGAGAGAGACCCTAATGACATCTTAAGTATGACCTAGTCATATCACTGACACCTTATTACAACCTGCCTCATAGACCTGCCCCCCCCCCCATCAAACCTCATCTTTACCCCACCTACTTAATGTCTCACTGCCCTACCAGGGTCTGTCTGCCTTGTTCAACAAATTACAGTCTGCATTAATGTTGTTACTCTGATTCTCTTCTTCTTTTTCTTCTTCTTACCCAAGACCTTAATTATTCATAAACAACACATTGCTATGGCAACCTTTGTTCCATAAATCAGGGATCTAACCAAGCTAACAATGAGATGTCAGTTTTAACATCCTTTCTTTATTTGCCTTGACTCACATCTCCCATCTTTTCTCTCTCTCTCTCTCTCTCTCTCTCTCTCTCTCTCTCTCTCTCTCTCTCTCACCACATCCTATCTATTTACCTTTCTCTCACTCTTTTTCTCTTTTCATCCTTGTTTATTTCCCCCTCTCTTTCTTTCTCTCACAATTATCTTTCTATTCCTCTCTTTCTATTCCATCCTTTGCTTAATTCATCTCTCTCTCTCTCTCTCTCTCTCTCTCTCTCTCTCTCTCTCTCTCTCTCTCTCTCTCTCTCTCTCTCTCTCTCTCCTCAACCTTTGCTTAACTCATTTCTTTCCTTCTTTTCTCTTTCTTTTTCTCCCCTCATCCTTTGCTTAATTCATCTCTCTCTCTCTCTCTCTCTCTCTCTCTATATATATATATATATATATATATATATATATATATATATATATATATATATATATATAATCTTAATTATCTTTCTTCACTCTTTCTTTTTATCTCTCTCTCTCTTCTTAATTCCTTTCTCTCTATCTTGATTCTTACTTAATTAACTTTCTACTCCACCATTTTTATTTTACACTCTCTCTCTCTCTCTATCATTGTTACCACCTTCTATCCTCCTCCTTTACTCTCTTTCCACATTCTAGTGTCCCTCTAATTCTTTTTAGTTAGCCCCCCTCCCCCGATCTTACTGCTGTATCTTAATGTTATGAGTGATCTGGCCAGGTATTATAAGTCTCTACATTACCTCTTTACTTTCTTTTACCTGAGGTGCTGACTCTCTTCATCCCTTCATCCCTTTCCTTTTTATTCCCTTAAAATTAGTGACCAAACATTAAAAGTTAATCTCTCTTTATTTACAACTTCTTTCTTGTTC
>CM042140.1:68566891-68576891 GCA_023376005.1 Doryteuthis pealeii | reverse complement strand
GATTGACAATTTGTGATTTTCTGTTTGTCGATCTGTCTGCTTAGGTGATAGCTTTTATTTTTATAAAATACTGTTTGTCTGTTTGCTTAAGAAAATGGATATTTTTAGAAAGTATGTATTTTTTAAACATTTTTTTATTATTTTTATTATTTTTTAACACTCTGATAGTATTTATTCCATTCTTTCTAAAAAAAAAAAAGAAAAAGAAAAAGAAAACTCCAGCAATTCTCTCAACTTATCCCTATTAGCAACTTCACAGAAACCTCTACAGAGCATGTATGATGCCATTATTGATTTATTCCTTTTTTTTTTTTTTTTTCTTATTATCTATTATAAGACAATTAATTTTATTTATTTCTATACCTATCTCTAGTATTATATATATGCACCATTCTCATTGTTGTTTATCGCCTGAAGGGATATTTTTAAAGTGTATGGTTATTATTTGATAAGAAGCATATCATGCTTATAAACCGGACCAATTGCGGTATATCTTTTGTTTGTTTGGTTTTTGTTTTTTACTTTTTGGGCTAAAAATATATTCCCAGTCCATACCCGAATATTCAATTTAATAATTTTTATCATACAGACATTTTCTTTATACATGCATTGTATGTGAAATAAGAGAATATTTTCAGCAGAATATAATATTCATTCAATTATATATATATATATATATATATATATATATATATATATATAATGATGTAATAGTTATCATCATAGGAAATGGACATGATAAAATGAATTCAAATCCTGGATGAGGCTGTTTGCATTTCACATAGCACTAATACCCTTGGGAAAGGCATGAATCCAACTATACTCCTTCCAGCTATTGGTAAATAGTAAAGCAGACTGGACTCTTTAGCCTTAGTATGGCAACCGGTCTAGAAGTAAGTAAAGTCTTCGGGGTGGCCTAAAGTCGGTATCAGCCAGACAGCGAGGGAGTCTATCTCCTTTTCACTAACGCTAGACCAAGGAGATTTTTTTTGCATCTGAGACGGAGCGCCACACCTACCATCAGCTCCTTACTTTACCGCACAGATCCCTGTGCTACTCATATGCTGAGTTGGTGAGGGCTGGTATCGAACCAGGAACTTTGTGGTTCCTAGACGGACACTACTGACTGAGCTAAACTGGCCCTAAAACTCTGAATTCAAACCAGACCTGGAGAGGGATGGGCTCTGCCAGGCTGTTCCTACCTAAGACATGCTACATGAGTAGTACTTCTATGAGATCCTAGTTAAACTCCATGGTTTATTTTGTGTAGATAAGCTGTAGTATTTGTAGTATCAGTGAACCGAGCAAAGTGCTCCTAGCCATGTCTATTGCCTATTGTACTCATACAAGATATATGTCTCTGAATTATTTTCATTATTTATGTGTTTGGTTAGAACTCATTGAGTTTCTTTTTTTTTTTTTTTCTTAATTGAAAAAAAATAAATAAATAAAAAAAAAAATATAGTCACTAAAAATTTTCATTTTATGATTTTTTTTTATTCTTTATAAAAAATTTTGCAATAAAATCCTCATCATCAAAGCATGCTGACAACACAGATTCCCTTGACTCTCCCTCACCATTCATCCCTATTAGTCATTGCTCTTGACAAGTCCTCTAGATGGCATCTAGTGTCCTCACACTAAAATAAATATATAAATAATGTCAGTTTTTGCTAGTTAGCCTACGCTGGTGTGACAATAGGTAGAAGTCCAGATGAGAACATTACTTTTAAGTTTATTCTTGCTTCTCCAGAAGTACCCAGCATGTCTTGTTCGTCTTTCTTGGATGGTTTATGAAATGAGAGTTAAGCAGTCATGCAGCTTCTGTTTTGTTTTCGGGTTTCAGGATTTGTTCAAGACAGCATGCAGCATCCTTCCCATCTAGGATTTTCTCCAGGCGTTTCATTAAAGTTCAAGTGTTGCAATCATATAGTTATATTCACAGAGCTATAGATGATTACAAGATTTAAAAAAAAAAGAAGCCTATTAGAGAGATAGGGAGACATGTAAGTTAAAGTAAAGTTTGCGGAGTGGGCTATTATCAGTATCAGCCGGACAGTGAAAGAGAGTTTTTGCTAGTGTGAGACCAGGGAAATAAATTTAGATACTTTGTTAGAATTCAGAT
The DNA here is from genome assembly GCA_023376005.1 of Doryteuthis pealeii. Taxonomy (NCBI): domain Eukaryota; kingdom Metazoa; phylum Mollusca; class Cephalopoda; order Myopsida; family Loliginidae; genus Doryteuthis; species Doryteuthis pealeii. The sequence goes on along the minus strand of CM042140.1, from coordinate 68,574,766 downwards.
TAGCCCTTGTAAATGATAAACTCTGAAAAATAAAAATAATCTTATGTAAACTTCAAATGAATTTAGCAATACTGAACTTTTGTCCGTTATGTAATGTGTGTGTGTGTATGTATGTATGTATGTATATATGTATATATACACACACATACACTTCAGTGAATTTCGGAATACAGAACTTTTGTCCATTATGTAATGTGTGTGTGTGTGTGTGTGTGTGTATATATATATATATATATATATATATATATATATATATATATATATATAATGTGTGTGTGTATTTTGTGAGTGGAATGTTGAATTTTGTTTTTGTTAGTTTGTACAAATATGAGAGCCAAAACCCATTATGCCATTTACCTATGTTCTTTCTTTCTTTTTCTTTGTTTCTTTCTTTTTCTTTGTTTCTTTCTTTTTCTTAATACCTTTATTTCTTTGTCTCTGTCATTTACTTATCTAATTTATAAACTATATGCCAACAAAATTGCTTTGTTATTGTTACTATTGCACTTCAGGTTTTTCTTTTTTTCTTTTCTGTTTTTGTGGGTTTTTTTTCTTTAATTATTTCATTGGTTGAAACTGAATAAGGCCGATCACATGGTGAGAATCAAAAACCTGCCAACCAGTCTTTCACACTTTGTGTGTGTGTGTGTGTGTGTGTGTAGAATATGCGAATATCTATATAGTATATCTTACAGTGTATATGTGTCTCAGGTGTATGTGAATGTGTATGGGCATATATATATATATATATATATTAAAATGAGGGTGAATCAATAATTATGAGCATCTTTGTTATATTGTTTTTCTTTCTGTGTTTTAATATACCAAAGGTGTGGATAATTATTGACTTGCCCTCATTTATATATTGGGCATGTGTTAATATATATAAGTTTGTATGCACACATACACACACATATATATATATGTATATAATTATACATCTGTATTAATATGTATCTTTTGTGTGTATATACTTAAAGTATATGTATATTGTGTGTGTATAATTTATATATACATATATATATATATCTTTTTGTGTGCATTCATGTGTATCTTTTGTGTGTGTGTATTTTATATATATGTATATTGTGTGTATACTATATATATGTATATATATTGTGTGCATATAATATATATATATATATATGTGTGTGTGTGTGTGTGTATTAATGTGTATCTTTTGTATGTGTAAGCTATGTAGATATGCACATAAGTGTGTTTATGAACCTTGCATGTCTGTAAAAGTGTGTCTGGATATAAACATATAAAAGCGTCATTTTTCTCTTTGTTCCTGTCTTTTACAAAAAAAAAAAAAAACATCTCTTTTAAAGATATTGCCATGAGAGTATTATTATCATCATCAATGATAATAATAATAATATCCGCAACATGTTGCTATGAGTTTTACCTTTTTCTATATTCTTTATCCAACCAGTTGGAAGCATTATGATTGTAAGATTTTCATATCCCACCTATTTATTTAAAGATGAAAAAAACGTTTTTAAAAAAAAAAGGATATATATCATAGAAAAATAATGCTAGGCTTTAACCTAAAAAGAAAAAAAAGTTTAAAAGAAAAAGAAAATAACCCTCCCCCACGTCTCACTTGCCTCCTCTGCCATCCCTATCAGACATTTATATTTGTGTTATGCACCCACCTGTGAGGACTGTAGTTAAAGTGGAGAAAAAATATTAGCAAAAATGTTTATATGTCTTCATGCATTGCAGAATCTTTTTTTTTTTTTTTTTTTTTTGTGTATTTGTAGCATCTTTACGTTTATATAGTGTGTCCTTCTTACCTGCAATAGTCCTCCTTCCCCTTCTCCTCCTTCCTCCCCATTGCCATCTTCATTTTTTTTCATTTTTTTTTTTACCTTTTCTACCCACTCAACAAACTCTGCAAACATCTTTATCAACACCTTTTATTCTTTTTTTTCTTTTACTCATTATTAGAAAAAAAATTAGAAAAAAAAAAAAAAAAAGATACTTATTTTTCTATTTAGAATTTTTCAATTTTCTTTTCTTTTTCAAATTTTTTAATGTTTTACTTTTACGCATTTTTCTTTAATTACGTTTCATGTTATTTTTTAATTTATTTTTTAATTTTTATTTTAATCACAATTACAATGTTCTTTTTTTTTTTTTTTTTCTTTAATTTTATTTTTGTTTGATTATCAACTTGTTGCCTTCTTTTTTATTCAGTTCTTTTTATTTTATTTTATTTTTTTTTTTTTTGTTCAACTGTATCACTCTCTCTCCTCCTCCTCCATTTTCAGTTTTGAAGTTCGTTGGCTGTCATGCTTCCATAAGCATTGCCGTCAGCACATTACAAAGCAGACCATTCCAGGTCAAGGTATAACTTTGGTTATGCTTACTGAAATAATAAACCATTATAACCATAATATTAATAATTCTACTACTGCTAATTCATTTGCATGGTAACCAAACTAAATCTGTTCTTTATTACTTCTTAAATTTTTACTGACATACTAACGCAAATTAATGACCAACTCTTTTCATAATTGAGTTGGCTTGTTAACCTCACCTCTCAATTTTGGAATGCCATCAGAACAGACGAGAAACGATGTGCATTTTGCCAACAACAGAAAGATGTTTTTTTGTCTATTTTGACTTTCCATACAACTACTTGCTTTTATACTAGCTTATACACTATTCAACTGGCCTGACCATTTTCAGTCTACAAGCTGTCAAGTTTACCGATCTAAAGTAGATTAAGACTTTTTTTTTTTTTTCGAATTTGATTTAATACCAAGAATCTTTTAAATCTGCCTTTTATTCACAAATACACTACTAACAGTTTTGCTTTCATATTATTGTTTTATCTGCATTAAGTTTTGTTTGGGTTGTTTTGTTTTCTGTTTTTGCTCTGCAGAAAATAAGAGAAAAGACTAAAAAAAAAAAAACTTTAAGAAAACAACTTGACAAAAATCTAAATATAAGCATACAATAGACACAACTATCTAACCTTTAGGCATAAAATAACCCTAGACAAGTTGAAATGCCATTAAAATCAATCTAGTCCTACACTTTTATTTACTTTGACCATTTGGACACCTCACGTGTTGTAATGGTTAGCAAGCTAGATTTGCAGATCATTTTTAGTGAGTTTGATTCTCATTGGGCGCTCCATACTTCTGGCCTTGTGCCACATCAAAGCTTAGTAAATAACTATATACTTTGACCATTTTATTCACAAATACACTACTAACAGTTTTGCTTTCATATATTTGTTTTATCTGCATTAAGTTTTTTTTTTTTTTTTTTTTTGCTCTGCAGAAAACAAGAAAAGACTAACAAAAATTAGTCACTTTATTCTTTGTATGTACCATATAGTATTAATTTATACAAGTATTTTTGGCAATGGTATCTTTTAAAATAAATTTTATACTTTTTTATATGCCTAACAACTCAACAATCATTATTTTATTATTATTATTATTATTATTATTATTATTAATACTATTAATACTATTAATCAAATTTTAGTTTTACCCTTTGGGAGTATTGTATTTATTTCGTTACTGTTTCCATCTAAAAATTTAATGAGCAAAAAATTAAATATGATTAAACATGTTCTCTTCATCCAATTATTAATAAGTTTCTTAACTTTATTTAATTCTTTTAATTTTTTTTTTCTCTACCGCAATCCTGCTGGTGTTTTTACATGGTTTCTTTTCTATTTACATCTAATTAAGAAATCTTATATATGCATTTGTACCAATATTTAGTAATATTCTGGAGATAGCATTTCATTCTCTTTTTCCAAATGCATCATTTAAAATTGCATATATAATTTTGGTAACCACTATCTTTTGAATAAAATATAGGATTTAAAAAGGTAAGATACTAAAGCTAGAACTTTCTATGTTCACTACCCTATGTAATTCAGAAATATAATAATTCATCTTACACTGGTGAATTATCTAGAATCTCGAAATCCCTCAAATAAGGATAGTTTTCATACAAGTTATTTTCATTTCTCTGAATTTTTTTTAGATGTGGCTTGATAATTAGTATTATTTGGATTATTCGGACTATTGTCCTCATCTTTAATGTTATCTGTACTATGTGCTCTCCAGCCTTCTTCAGGTATTTCTTGTTGAACTCGGGAGCCTTCTTTAACTCAGGAGTTCGAAAAGAAGGTTCCCAAGTTTGGGAAGCTCCTGAGTCCAACAAGAAATACCTGAAGAAGGCTGGAGGGCACATCGGCTGAAATGTTGTACAGATAACAATAAAGATGAGACAATAGTCTGAATAATCCAAATAATACTAAGTTATTTTCAGTTACAAATTATAGAAAAGAAAAACAGATAGTCATATTAATCCTTTTACTAACTTATTTCAATTTAATATAATACCGATCATGTCACATCAGGTTATATAAATGTATGTATTCATTTTATTGCGTTACTATTCTTAATTTTAGATAATTTGTATATTAAGACAATTGTCCCAAATAGTTGCTAAAAAAATTATTGTTTATATCAGTGATTCTTGAAATTTTATTTATTCAAATGATTGTTTTAGTGTCTTATTGCATATGCACCATATAATAAAAACAACCTAATTATATAAAAGCAAATAAATGTGTATATATATATATATATATATATATATATATATGATTTTTAATAATTTCTATATAATTTTTCTGATTTAGAACGTATTTTCCCCATATTATATCTTCCTATTTCTGTTTACCATTCAAAAGAATGAGCATGATAAAAAAAAAAAGAAAAGAAAAAAAAAAGAAGCACCATCAATTCTTGAAATGCATGGCATCTTCTTCTTCTTTCTTCTCCTTCTCGTCTCTCATTTCCACTGATTCCCTGGGGGCCCTGTCGTTCCTTAAGCGTTTTTCTCCTGGCAGGCCCTTAACGCAATTTCCGTCTTTCAACTCTTGATGCATTCAATTTTGTGCATGTAGCCATGAAAACAGCTTCAGAAAGACTATCCTGCTATTTGCTAGCAGCATGTATGAGGGTGGGGGATTTCTACTATGAGCCATCCACCCTCACCCTCCCTATCCTCTGCTGCCCTCTGTGTCATGGCCTGCCTCTACCTGCCAGCTTCTCTCCAAGGACCCAGTGGGCAGGAACCTTGCTTGTTATTCTTGTCTGGAATTCCGGATGATTGTGAAAAAAAAAAAAAAAAAAAAAAAAACAGAATATAAAAAAAAAAAAAAACCATGTCGGGGAGACTAGGAATATTGTCTGATTGAGATATGCCAGTTAGTTCATGATCCAAATAAGGAGAAAAAATAAAATAAAATAAAAAAACAAAAACAAAAACAAAAAGACCAATCTTTGAGCATTTCCTAAATGCAACATAGTAAATGCTGCACTGGTGCCATTCATGTGGACTAACTTGCTTTTTTAGAGCAATTTCTGCCGTTTCTTTCTCAGACAGAACCGTCTTTGACACAAATTTTTGGATGCACCACAAGATTGCTCTTTAACAAATGGAATCCTTCTTTTTAAATGTTTATTCTTAAGTTGTTTGTCTGAATTCCAGGAGGTCAGTACCAGCTTAACTTAGAAAATATCATCCTTTAAAAAAAAAGGATCCACGTTACAGATATTTTATGATATACAATTAAGATAAAATATCCCGTGTGGTGCATATGGTAGTGGCAGTATCCATTAGTCTTGTAAAATGGCAAATCAGTGACTGGAATGGATACAGGCTTGGACAAGGTTGTTTTCAGTTGCCTATGCAGCAGTTCTCCCTTCTCCACACTTATTGTCTAAGGGCAAGACTCAATACAATTTAGCACTGGTGTTAGTACAGGATTTTCTAAAACAAGATTGAGGACAACGTCAGAATGACTTTGGGAGTCCAGTTCTTGGTTTTTAATTCAGAACTTTTTTATTAGACTGATTGCCCTACAAGGCTAGAGAGCCCAGGCTGCCCTACCCAGATTAAAGGGCAAAGGCTATCTTATTCAGGACAGAGAGCCTGGTCTGTCTTATCAAGGCCAGAGAGGCCCGTCTACCCTACCAGTGCCAGTTGGCCGAGTCTGCTCTACTAAGCCTAGAGAACCCAGTCTGTCTGCCCTCCAATGCCAAAGAGCCCAGTCTACCCAACCAATACCAGTCTACCCTACCAAGTTTAAGAGCCTAGTCTGCCCTACCATTAACTGGAGAATCTCCAAATAACAACCATTATTTCAATTGGAAATTTGAAAATATGTCATTTGTCATTGATTCACTGTTTTAAAAGAATATATCTTTAATATTATTCTATAATTGATATTACAGGTTCATTTTTACAATGATGATTCACTGACCATATGATTTCAACTTAAAAATTTAAAAACCTGATTTAAAAAAAAAAAAAAAAAAAGAATTTTTTTTTCTGTGATTTTCATAACGGATTTCTATTTTGAATTGGAAATCTTGGGTTCTGAAATATTTCTATATCTTCATCAAAGAAATCTGAGTTTTAAATTAATTCACTTTAACTTTACTCTTTAAAATTGTTCTATCAAAATGTTATATAAAGGCTGTAGCCAGACACATAGTTATCAGCTGAATTTCAATCTGAAATTTTTTATTACTGCTTAATGTTCAATTTGTGTGATTAATAATCTACCACTGAATCAAATTCATTGATAAATAATGTTTTATTAAAAAAAAAATAGTAGAGCTACCCGGTTTTGCCTGAGATTTAAAAAGTTAAAAATAAATCTTTTATCTATATTATATTATATATATATATATATATATATATATATATATATATATATTGATAAAATCTGTTTTTTCTTATATTCTTTATATATTCTTGTTTTTAAGTTGTTTATTTTCATTATTATTTTGTTTGTATTTTTTTCTTTTGTCTTTTATTTGCTTTTTATTATGTTTTCTCCTTTATTAATTTGTTTTATTTTTAAGCATTTTTTTAATTGCATTTTTAATATATCATTATATCACATACACTTATTATATTTTTTCTGTAGCTTTTCTTATGGAAAAAATTTCTTGTGAAAGAAATTGTTTTTAGAAAGTTTAAATAAGTTTTCAAAGTGTTTGACAAGCCACAAAAATCCAGGGGAAAAATGTATAAGAAGTGGTAAGTCCATCTGTTCAGTGAAAATCATATATATATATATATATATATACATGTGTTGTATAGTTTGCTATATTTATAGATAAAGAGTGAAGATCACTTAGAAACTGTCAGTAACCAGGTGCTGTTGATTCCATGTCCATGCTACCTTAACTTGAAAGTGAGAAAAATGGAAATGAATCTGACAGTATATTGAAGAAAATGAACATGAAAATATACGATGCTGAGGACAAAAAGTCAACATCGTGTTTCAATCTGGTTTTGTTTACATGAATGTATTTACCAACTCCTTCACATGAGCAGGATGTGACACATGGTCAATTTGTAGTAGAGTTAACCAGGTTTGAATTTAGACTTTTCCTTCTCCTAGACCAGTTGCCATACCAAGTTTGAAGAGCCTAGTCTGTCTTACTATTTACCCATAGTTGGAGGGAGAATAGTTGGATTCATACCTTTCCCAAGGGTATTAGTGCCATATGAAATGCAACCAGCCGCATCCAGGATTTGAACTTGTATCGCCATGTCCATTTCCTTCGACAGCAACCATTATGCTAAAGGCACCTACCATGTTTGTTTATATGTCTGGTATATAAATTTTAAAAAGTTAAGCTTGCTTTGGGTGCCTGGAAACTGTAAGGCGCTGTGGGCCCAGGGATTTAGTAGATGTCCTCATACTGTAGAGCCTTTTCCGCATGTCTACAAATCATTATAGGATGATTCAAACAGGTAGAGGAGAAGACAGTTCAATCAGCGTTCTGTTCACTTGTCTTTATCCTAAATAAA
>CM042140.1:68551891-68561891 GCA_023376005.1 Doryteuthis pealeii | reverse complement strand
TGCTGAAGTGAGTAATAAAAATAATCGAATCAGTGGTTTCCTCAGAAAGAAAAAAAAAAATGATATATACTCAAGTACTTTGACATCCAGACAGGCCATCTTCATCCAAGCATGAAGATTGGATCGGATAGTTGTAAACCAGGAACAGGGGATTTGCTAGGTAGTGGATATAGCTGAACTGGCAACCACTGGGTAAGGGGGGGGTGCTTTTATTATATTTTTTTTAAATAGTCAAGTACCAAGATCTTGCTTGAGAACTGAGAAAACTATAGAATATAAAAGATAGGATTGTGATCTTGATAGTTGGTGCACTTGGGGGAGTCATGCCTAAAACACTAGAATCCAGATTGATTGAATGAATTTTAAATTTTGGGAAAAACTGAGACCCTCAATACGACAGTAGTGTTTCGTTTTTTTTTTTATATAATTAATAACAAAAAATCAACAAACCATTAAAAAAAAAATAATGAAAAAGGGACTGAAAAACTGGTAAAATATCTAGATCTCATTAGAAAATTTAAAATATATATATATATATATATATATATATATATATATATATATACATACACACACTCATCATTATTAGTGTACTTAAAAAATATCTTCAAAGAGACTTACAACGGAGACTTAAAAACTAGGACATCTAAGAAAGGTTTTAATCCATTCAGATTATACTATTACTAAATAAAAATCAGTTTGAATACTGAGGAAAGTGCTAGAGTATTGAAGAGGTTTGCTGTCACTTGATCCCTGTGAAATTTATGAGTTACTAGTGTGAGAACCCAATCTATAGAAATCATAATAATGCTTATTTTCTGCAAAATTCGCATTTCATGTAAAACAAAAGAAATGAATTTTATCTAAGATGTAATGATGAAGATAATTTAAATATTTTTTTCATAGGAAATACTCTTAGTGTCAGTTAAATTCAAATCATTACATGAGAATATGAAACATTAATGTAGTCTTAAGTGACAGCCTTCTTGTTTCTTTATTATATATATATATATATATATATATATATATATGCATCTACTGTATGGACAGATCTAATGCTATGCATTGTAGCATGACTTGTAAAAATATTTTTGTTGCTAGTGATTAAAACAATAAAAATGCATCATAAATTTTGTATATATCTTATTAGTCCAGGTTAAAAGTGACGCATGGGAAACCTGAAACTGAACTTTATTAGATCTTTTTTTCTAATGCAAGTGTCATTGGGGAATGAGAAAAGTTTTGGTAAACAGGCCAGGCTTTGGTTCATTTAGCAATACTTTTCTTATTCCCCAATGATACCTGCATTGGAAAAATAAGATCTAAAAAATGTTTAGTTTCAGGTTATCCTTCAGTGGCCTAAAGTCGGTATCAGCCAGACGGTGAGGGAGTCTATCTCCTTTTCAATAGTGCTAGACCAAGGAGATTGTTTTTTTAGCATCTAAGGCGGAGTGTCACACCTACCATCAGCTCCTCACTTAACGACACAGATCCCTGTGCTAATTATACATTGATTTGGTGAGGGCCGGTATCAAACCTGGAACCTTGAGGTTTTTAGCAGGACACTCTACTGACAGTGCTAAACCAGCCCTTCTTTTAACCTGGACTAATATATAATACTGGACAGTGTTAGTTCTTTTTTTTTTCTGTATGTATGTTTGTTTGTTTGTCTGTTTAATTTCTGTCACACTAAAATGAACAAATATCTAAAATCACTTGATAAATCTTATCCTGATTTGAATGTTCAATTTTGCCGTAAGGAGGCAAGTGACATATCCGATACATCAAGATTTTGTTGCTAAAACAGCATGGTAGAATTTACCTTTATAACTGTATATATATATATATATACACACAAAGTTACACACCCTGGTTTCTCTACAGAGTAATGAGAAATTTTATTTTTATGGTAACATGAGACATTTTAGAAATTGAAATATATCCATTTTATTTTTGTGTGTGTGGGTAGGAAAGACAGGTAATAACTATGTAGACTACATTATTTAATCTCGTTTTTCTGTCCCCTCTCACTATAACTTCCTTACTATAGATGAATAATTATGGCATTTATAGTGGGACCTACACTCATACTAGTAAGATTGTTTACGCCTGATGAACATATTCATTTGTCAAGTAAGATAAAAGAAAACATTCATCTTTATCTTTTTGTACTTTTGCATTCATTATCTGATTTAAATGCTTTTATTCATTGGAGAAACCTAAAATAATTAGGCTATTGAGTTATTTTTTTAATTGGTCATTAAAAAATATGATTACCACCCTCACCCCTTCAAAAACAAAAAAAAGTAAAAAAAAGAAAATGAAAAGTAATTACAATACTGCAATTGTAAAACTATATTTGGCCACTTTCCTCTTCAAACAATTTTTCTCCATCTTTTTAAAAAAAAAAAAAAAATTTTTGTTTGTTTTTGTTTAATATTAATCATTTCTTTCTACACTATCTCCCGCCTTGACCGCCCTATCTAATCTAGATTCTAATGCTCTTTGCACTGCTCGTCTATCTAGATTGAGTCTTCTGCTGTAGTCGGTAGCAAATGATCTGATTCGTCTCTTAAGTTTAGCCCACCAACTATTTCCAATTATAGCACCCGTCAGTTTCCGCTTTAATATTAGTTATATCTGGCTCTGAAAATCCTTCTCATTCAATAAGAAAGCATTAAATTTCCAATAACCAGATATCCTAACCTTAGCCCTATCTCACTTAATTGTGACCCAGACAGGTCTGTGGTCATAATTTTTAAAAGCCTCAAAACTTGGACCAGTGGCGGGCTAATGTTGTGATCCATTGGGAGGCAAGAGCTTGACCCAACACCTTTCCAGTGGCCAATAAATACTAAGATTTTTCAAAGCTTCACCTTCAGGCCTACTTTCAAATTCTATGCGATCATAGTTCAGGAGTATAGTGGTAAAAGTTAGACAATATATTTCAAGGTTTTTGGGTTAGGGCGATTTTGCACTGCCCTGAAGCTGCACCCTGGGGTAACTGACTTGGACTACCTAATATATCTAGGTCAACTTTCTTAACTAACACTCAGTCAACATAGCTGGTGAGCTGACCAGAGGTGCCCCTACCGATCCAAGTCAATTCTACCTTATTTGGATGCTCCTCTCAAAATTTGTCAACAAGATCAAGTCTCAACAAACTTCCAGAAATATTTTGAATCCTAATTGTAAGTATCCTGTCTAAGTCCCCCCTGGTCTATCTTGGGATCAAGGACGGCATTCCAATTTTCTGTGTGTCCTGGGTATGACATTAAACTACATCTAGTGAAGCTGTTCCAATTCTAGAGCTCTGGGGAGTGTGGAGTACCCCTTCATTGTTATTACTCCCAGGCCCACTCTGACCTGGAGTGCTAGTACATGTTAGGATACCATCTATGAGTTAAATCGATATAAAAAATGAGTGTTAAAAAATGTTTTAATAAAAAATATGAGTACTCAAAAAGAATGAATAAAATAAATATTTTTGGCATAAAATAACCCAGGGGTTGACATGCCATAAAATCCAACCAACCAACCAATCTCCCACTAAAATTACTCTTTGGTTGTTCATTAAGTTCCATCCTAATTAAGACCACCTAATTTTTGAGTGATTAACTATGAATATTGTCTACCAAATCTTACGACTCAGAAGAAATGTGTCTAGATTAACTGGAATTAGCAACGAAATGGATGTACTCATAATAAATCCATGCTCATTAATCCAGTGTCTATGATAGCCAATCCTCTGTTGGCCTGTCTGCTGGGGGTCAATATTTGTCCGTCTTCTTCTCAGCAAGATCCTTTCAAATCATCTTGATCCATATCAAATGTACACTTCCCTCGGTGCAGTTTTCTTCTTTACTTGTTGGCTTATATAAACTCCATCCGTAGCTCCGTAACTCCCCTCTTTGTGACCCGATCTCCCTTTGCCATTCTTTTTAAAGCGAATGGCTGTCTGGTGGCTACCATCCGTGGGCATAAGGTACTGACCAATACAACCAGCACAGCAAACGCAGCTTGCTAAATAAGTTGCAAAATAAATTGGGTTGCAAAATAAATGTTTGTCTTTGATTTAAACGTTTCTTATCATTCATCGGCATTGCAGTCTCAGAAAGACTATATATTTCTTGTGACCCTGAAGTTACAGCACCTTCTGTGACTGTGAAGTCCAATGTTTGAAAAACAGCCTTGACCATAAATGTCGCATGTGAATGCTGTCCCTGACGATATTGATATGGCGGTGCTCTGTTGCTGCTTTCTTCTGGACCTCTTGGCTTCATGGTGTTGCGCCAGGGTGACTTCAGAAACGAATAGTCCACTACGGAGAGCCTGCTGCCACATGTCATTAAAATAAATCATTCATTTTTTGTGGCTTGTCAGTTCAATAAAAAGATTCATATAAGTTTTAAAACAACTTAGATAAAATGATTAATTTTTATTTATTTATTTTTAAATTTTTAAAAAGGAAACTGGTGTACTTCTTGTACATTCTTTTAATTTAAAGGTTTCACATTTCCAGTGTTAACGATTTGGATTTTTGCCACCATCGACATAGCGTTCATTTTTGTCCGTATTTTTTTTTCTTTTCTTTTTTTTTTTTTTAAATATAGATGAGTAGCATTATAAAACTTAAGAGAAAGAAAGAAAAATAGAAAACAATGTTTACATTTTTATGAATTGAAGGTTCTTTATTTTCTTTCTTTTCTGATCAATATGAAAAGAAAATGTGAATAATCCTTAAGTGCTGTTAGCTGTTCCAGTCACTTTGGTTAAAAATGCCCTCTTTAATATAACATTTTGTTTCTATTCATTTTTACAGTCACTTGTCAGCATGTGGTCATATATCGTCTTTAAAAGAATTCCTTACAAAAGATCTGTTAAGGAACTGTTTGTTATAGCAATTGATTTTTTCATACACACACACACACACACTATTATATTGTGTGAATAAATATATATATATATATATATATATATTATATATATATGGAATGACTTACTGGTAAAAATATTTGGTTGGTCTCAATATTTGGTTGGTATAAGTGTTACTTGGATAAGTCAGCGTTATAACAAATATAAAGTGCTCAATACGTAAGTTGAGCGGTTTTATTATTATTATTGTAGTGTGTACAGAAATTTCTCCCCACTTTTCTGCAAAGCTGTGCTACTCATGCGCTGATTTGGCAAGGGCCAGTATTGAACCTGGAACCTTGTTGTTTCTAGCTTGCTGCTCTACCAACTGAGCTAAACCGGTATTCAAATGTTATTAATGCTTTAAGATATTTTTTTCATTATCAATTAGAGAAATTGCTAAAGTTTTCATTATTATTTTGATTTGATTTTTAATTTATAAGTTTTTCTGGGATGGTTATAGATAATTAGAAAAAAAGAAGAAAAAGAATTCATCTGATAGATTAACTTTTTTATAACTATGTATGAGGGCCGATTTAGCTCAGTCGGTAGAGCATTCGGCTAGGAACCACAAGGTTCTTAGTTCGATACTGGCCCTCACCAACCCAGCGTATGAGTAGCATAGAGATCTGTGTTGTAAAGTGAGGAGCTGATGGTAGGTGCGGCGCTCTGCCTCAGACGCTGAAAAACAATCTCCTTGGTCTACCGCTAGTGAAAAGGGGATAGACTTCTTTGCTGTATGGCTGATACCGACTTTAGGCCACCCCGACGGCTTTACTTTTACTTATAACTGTGTACACTATTAAAACTACTACTACTAATGCCAATAATATATTTCGTCTCTCAATATGTTTTATGCATTTTTTTCTATATTTTCCTGTTAATTAACCAGAAGACTTGATCGGTCATATTTTGTATTCACTTCAAAGGAAATTGGTACTGGAGTCTTTCATTGGGAGAAAATAAGACTTAGGGGGAAAGATATTGGTTACCCCTTTGATGAAAACAGCAGGTGACGACAGCACAACGTAGCATTCATCTATAGAGTACTTATCAAATTAAAACTTTTGAGATTATTTCCTCCTCCCTCTTCCTCCTCTTTTTTTTTTTTAGAACCTTCTTTTCTATTTAAAAACTTATTTGAACGAGAGATGAATAAGGAAAAAGAAAGAAATTAATTTTATTCTCAAGCTGGTCGCCTCACCCCCCCCCTACTAATGCATCCTTCATTGCCTTACAAATATTAACAAAGGGCTACTCTATAATGTAATTAGCAATTTACTGAACTGTCTGTATGTATATTGATGTAGATTTGTAGGCATATAACATGTTTTTTATCGACTAATTAGGTTATATTTGGTTGGTGATTTTTCTCTCCAATTCCATTCTTAGTAATCTTTCAAATTATATATAATTATTAACACTTGCATTTTATTTCTATTACAAATCTATTACATGTGTATTATTATTATTATTATTATTATTATTATTATTATTATTCACTCCTTTTGAGTTTTCACACCAGTGTTAGCTGATGGTATTTCACTGGAGTCTGAGTGACAGCAAGTCTCCTCAGGTCTCCAGGACTCTTCTGAGTATTCTGGCAGATTGCAGCAGTGCAGTGTTCTGAATGGTTTCAATCCTTCCTTTGATATCCAAACTTTCCAAACCCTTTCTAATCCTTTTGGGACTGTTCCAAGTGCACCAACCACAATTGGTATCACTTTCACTTTCATGTTCCATAACTTTTATTATTATTATTATTATTATTATTATTATTATTATTATTATTTGGGGATTTTCCATGGCATAGTGGCTAACGTGCTGGACTGGGTAATCCTTAACTTTTTCCTCGTAAATTCCTACCATAAAATAAACTGCACCCTCAGTTTATGTCCGTGTTTTTGCAATAAATGTTTTATTTTTTTTGTACCTGTTATTTTACAATACTAAATATATTTTCTTTATTTGTTAAAGAATAAAGAATAAAGAAAATATAAATTGATGTTATTCCTTGATTGTACGACAATTGAAAAAGTTGTAGAGAAAAGATTCCATGTTTTACTATCAAGAAAAACTTTGATTCTATGTTTTAAGATCTTGTTGCATTTTATACGATTCTTCTTTTTTCTTTCTAAGAATTTAATGGCAATGTAAATAACAAAACTAATTTGAACTGCACTAAATAAATATCCTAATTAGTATTTCTTTTTTTCTTTTTAATAATGAGAAAAACAGCATCTCTAGTTGAAAGAAAAGTTTAAGTTTGAAAAAATTATGCACTTTAGGTTTTTCTGAGAATTTATTTAAAAATAAAACCTAGTTTCTTTTTCTTTTTCTCACTTAGTCTCTCTCTATCTTTATGTCTTATTTTACTGTCTTCTCTTAGACTCTCTCTCTCTCTCTCTCTCTCTCTCTCTCTCTCTACTTCTCTTACACTTTCTCTTTTTGCTCTTCTTTTCCCTACTCTTTCTCACTCACTTCCTCTTTTTTTCTCTCTCCACTGCTCTTTCTCTTTCTTTCCCTGATCTTTTTCTTTTTTCTCTCTCTTCCCCACTCTTGTCTTTTTCTCCCTCTATCTCTCTCTCTATATATATCCCCCCTTTCTCTTTTTTCTCTCTCCCCAACACTTTCTCTTTTTATCTCTCTCTTCAGACTCCCTATTTCTTCTCTCTCTAAATCTTTTTTTTCTTTCTCTCCTTCCCACCCTCTCTCAACACACCTTATTCTCTCTCTCTCTCCACACACTTTCTCTTTTTTTTCTTCTCTCTTTGTCTGTGTGTCTCTCTAGTTTGTTTTTGTGTATTTGAATGATGAATATTTAAAAAGTCAGTTTAGACTAGTGGTGGCATCAAAAAGATTTTTAATAGAATTACTCAACAAAAACACACACACATAAAAAAAAAAAAAAAAAAAAACTTTGAAAAATATTGCATAAAGAAGAAGGAAAAAAAAAAAAGTCAAAGTTTGTTGCTATCAAACTAAGCAGACAATTTTGTTAGGACCGCGCAACTTCCACAAAATTAAGAAAAATACCAACTGAATTTGGAAAAAAAAATATTTGTCTTTTTTTTTTTTTTCCATTTTTTTTTCCAATTTTTTTTCTCCAATTTTTTTTCCTTTTTCACCTCCGATTGATATTCTCACTAAATGTCATTTAATTTTAAAATTCTTTGCACCCAAATGTTCTATACCTTTCTCTCTGGGCTCATTGCTACTCCGTACCACACAAGCTGTACATCTAGCCAGCCTTTAGTAGGCAGCATTCTAATGAACTCTGCATTACATGGAGGCAATACTTTTCTTTTTTCTTTTATCCCATTTTATTTCTTTCACATATTAATCTTCTTTTCTTTTCTTTTTTTTTTCTTCTTAAACTATCACTTTTACCAATGCTGCTGCTACTGCTACTCATACTCTGACTACTAGTACTATGCTACTTGTACAAATCTAGTAGTTGTAGGTTGATGATACTACTTAAATAGTTCTTGTATTCAGATTTAAAAAAATGTTTTGTTAGTTCTGTTTATCTTTTTTTTTTTTTTCATCCTATTCAGTGTGTAGCTTGCAGATATTAACCAAAGAAGAATCTCTTTTCTCTTTTCTCATAGAATGAAATATTCTTACTTCTCACATAGGCAGTCTGTCGACAATTACTGTCCTAATTAACTCTGATCTTCCATATATTAAAATTATCTGATTCTTGAATTGGGTCATATTTTGGATTATTTGGATTATTCGGACTATTGTCCTCATCTTTACTGTTATCTGTACAACTTTTCGGGCCAATGTGCCCTGCAGCATTCTTCAGGTATTTCTTGTCAGACACAGGAACCTGATTATGAGTTTGAAAAGAAGGCTCCTGAGTCTGACAAGAAATACCTGAAGAAGGCCGGAGGGCACATCGGCCAAAACATTGTACAGATAACAATAAAGATGACAACAATAGTTTGAATAATCCAAATAATCCAAATTATCAAATCTCATCTAAAAAATTCTGAGAAATGGGTCATATTTTTCGAGTTATCTTTTACATGGATGTGCAGGTAACCCGATGGTTAGTGACACAGAAATTGGAATTGGCAAGCTGAGTTCAAATTCTAAGCCAAGCTATTTACATTCACTTGAAAAAGGCATATGGCTCTCTCTTCTACCACAAAGTTATAGGTGAAGTAATGAAACAGACTAAGCTCTGTAGCCTTGGTAGGGCAACCAGTCTAGGAGGAGGACATCTCTGAATTCAAATGCCTTGCCAGTAACTCATGGGCTAGCATAGCAGGGTAAGGCTTATTCCTTCCTTTTAGATTTTGGGGAAGCCCTGAGACCAGTGGACTCAAAAAATGGCTGATGGGGTAGGATATTCTTTCAGTTTGGTTTCTTTTTTTAATGGTATATCAACCTTTTTGCATTATTTAATGCCAAAGCCATCCTTGTAGAAGAATGGTAGTGGTTCTATTTAACCCATAGCTGGAAGAATTAGAAGGTTCATACCTTTCCCAAGAGTCTGAAGTGATTATTTTAAAGCAACTGGAGTTCAAATTCACTTAATACGATGTTGCAGCCCAGCACGTTTAGCCACTACACCACTAAACTACAGCCCCCACCCCACCCCGCAATGTTCTTTACGTGAGACTATCTATCCTTATTATTGAAATGTTAAAATCAAAAACTTTGTACAGTCATATTCTTGGCATGAAATTACTAGCCTTCTCTATTCTATATTTACAAGAAAAAAACAAAAAAACTTTTAAATAATGTTACATTTTTATCTTTTTTTTGAGAGAGAGTTAGGTGTCAAAGTTTAGACAGAAAAAAATATTTTTTAGTCTATATTGATTTTAATGTGTGTGTGTTTTTTTAACCTTCATTTTATTCTAAGGAATTTTGTTATTTTTCAGACTCTTTTTTTTTTATATATTTATACCAGTTGTTTACAAATTATATCATCATCATATCTGTAAATTATATTTTTACTTTAATACTTGGGCAGAATTTATCATTATCATAATTAATTTTATCAACATCTTTATTATTTTCATTATCATTATTATTATTATTATTATTATTTGGTTTATAGGTTTATGGG
>CM042140.1:68509391-68544391 GCA_023376005.1 Doryteuthis pealeii | reverse complement strand
ACAAGTTGCTTGATCAGTTTTAGGCCCTTTCCAGGATTTCTCATCATTACATTAGAGCTTGCTTGATCCTTTCCAAGATTGCTCATCATTCCTTTACAAGTTGCTTGATCCTTTCCAAGATTGCTCATCATTCCTTTACAAGTTGCTTGATCTTTTATGAGATAGCTCATTAAATTACAAGTTGCTTAATCAGTTTTAGACCCTTTCCAAGATTGCTCATCATTACATTAAAGCTTGCTTGATCCTTTCCAAGATTGCTCATCATTCCTTTTCACAATTGCTTGATCCTTTACAAAATGGCTTATCATTCCTTAACAAGTTGCTTGATCAGTTCTAGATCCTTTCCAATTTTGCTCATCATTCCTTAACGATTTCCATGATGACTTTTCGGCCATTTCTAACATTGCTTATCATTGCAAGTTATTCAAGATCCCTTTTCCACTTTGCAGGATTTGAACCACATGTTGCTGCTCTTTGAAGACAGAGAAAAAAGAAATAAAGATTATTATACACAACTGCTTATTCCTGTCTTTACGAGATGTCTTCTTTCTAAGTAGTTTCTTTTGAAATCTGTAATGCAAAAAAAAAACAAACAACAACAAAAAATGTCTATTTCTTTTTTTTTTTATTTGTTTTGGCCTTAGTCATCTACTGACGTGAATAAGATGGGTCTTAATTTATTTGCTTAAAAAATAACTATTGTTAGTCCATGGCAGGACTCGGCCATCTGGACGTGTTCCCTTGCATTTCTATCTATTGTGTCCAAAAAAGGAATGGTTAGGGGAGGGGGGAAATATCATGAAGTGGGTGGGGGAGAAGAATTAAACTGTGTAAGGTGTGTGTTTGTGGTGGGAGGGTCTTACCCCGACCACTTCTTGCACAACAATTTTTTTTTCTTTTTCTTTCATCTTCCTTTCACCTATGCGAGAAAGAGTAACAGACTGTTAGTTCCAAGCAGACTATATATATATATATATATATATATATATATATATATATATATATATATATATAATGTGTGTGTGTGTGTGTGTATCTTTTAATACTTGACAAGCTGTGACCCTCAGCATACAATTGTAGCTTAAAATATTCCCACATAAAGCAGAAGCATCTGGCCGTTGTTAGTCAGCCAATTTGCAGGCTGAGTTACAACAACACCTGTCTCTGGACATCTTGTTTTTCATCCCTATCACATGATATATGTGGATTGCTACCTACCTTGGCCTTCATTAAATATATACACAGGAAAATAAACAGAGACCTGAACAGACATAAAATTGAATCACTCCTTATTTTGTCACAATAAAAGAACTGTTTGCTGTTGTTTTTTGTATGGGTGTCTTATCTTGTTCTTTTATTTCATTCTATCCAGTATAATAATAATAATAATAATAATACTTAGAGATAAAGACATACCACTTTCCCAGCCAGAAGACCAGAACTAGTATTCATTAACAGGAAAAAGAGAATTTGTCAATTGGTAGATTTTGAAGTTCCAGCAGATCACAGGGTGAAGATATAATAGTAATAGTGGAAATGGGTTATGGGTCTACCATGGTTTCAATCTATATGATCTCATCAGGGCCCTACCTTATACTTTACTAAGTTGATGTCATTACTTAGTTAAACTGAGATAAATGTCTTTTCTGATAATAAAATGATGCAGTCAGCATATTCTAAGCCCCGCTGACAGGGCTTGAGTGAATTTGCAAAAAAATCATAAATCTTTTCTCCCCTTGTAAAAAAATGTAAGTAAATGTCGTTGAGGTGGTCTAAAGTCAGTATCAGCCAGACAGCGAGGGAGTATATCCCCTTTTCTCTAGTGCTAGACCAAGAAGATTATTTTAGTGTCTGAGATTGGGTGCCACACCTACCATCAACTCCTCATTTTACCACACAGATACCGGTGCTACTCATACGCTGAGTTGGCGAGAGCTGGTATCAAACCCGGAAACTTATGGTTCCTAGGCGGACGCTCTACCAACTGAGCAAAACTGCTTGTAAACGACCAAAAATAATTCAATTTTGAATGGTAGTGACAATGTTTGATTTGTAATAATTCTGTAAACAGCTCACTTAGTGAGGAATGTAAATAAATGCCAAGTTAATGTTGCCTGTAGAAAATTAGAAATGATTAATCAAAATACTATGAACTTGAGATTTGCTTAAGGAGTTTACTTTTTTGAACAAAGATTTTTATCCGATGGCTAAAGAGGAAATATTTTTCTCATTATTGGGATAATCGGAAAAATAATCAGAATGATCCGGATGATTTTTTTTTTTTTTGAGTTGCTAAAAACAATTTAAATAATTTGGAAAGAAAAAAAAATTTTTTTTATTTAAAATTTTTTTTTTTAAAATTTTTTGATATTAAATATTTTTTTAAGTAAATATAGCTTCCCAGATTGTTTCTATTTTGATTTTGATTCTGTCTTTGTTTTGTGAATGATAATAAATGAAAAGAAAATGATTTAAAAAAAATGTCTCTATTTAAATGACATCTGAACCAGTGGTTCTCAACCGGCGGTCTAATGCCTGACTCCTGAAGCGTATAACTTTTTGGGGTGTCCAGGCAAGCGAAAAAATCACAAAAATACAATAGGACTTTTAAACATCAAATAGCAATGAGAAGTGGGTCTACTAGAGTAAAATAGAAATCAAAGGGGTCCATAAGTAAAAAAAAAAAAAAAAAGAAAAAAAAGGAATGCATAATAGACTATTTCAGGAGACCTTTTGCTCTGTGTCTCTAACAATAAGAGGACACATTGAGCTCTCTAAATTATGACTATTATAAAACTACTGTGTCATAATGGAGTTTTCTTCACTCCATATTTGGTTTATATATATATATATATATATATATAAACCATACACTTGTATATATAAATTGTTTTAAGATACCCAATCTATTATTTTATACTAAAGTGTATTTGCTAGTCCTAACAGGTGAATTACTTGCTAATATAGAACAAGTTTGCCTTTTTTATTCCCCACCCCACTTCTGTTTAGCTCTTGTATAAGACCTATGGGGTTGAGAGATGAGAGTAGGGTTTGAGGGTAAGTCTTAATTAACTGGAATTGATGAATGCTGTGCTAGGTGGTTGGGGGTTGGGGGGTGCGTTGGAGTATGGCAGTGGGCGTGGGAAGGAATGTTGTGCATTGCTTTATTACAAAGTGTAACACAAGGATGAATTGAACTTCCTGGCAACTGTTCGAACAATCATTCATCCAAATGACTTGTGCTTTTATTTTCCTCTTCTACTTTTCACCGCCATCTTTTTCTTTATTTCTCCCTTGGTTCTCTTAAATATCCTCTCTCCCCTCTCTCTCTCTATGCCAATACTCTCTCTCTCTCTCTCTCTGAATTATCTCTCTTAATTGTATCTCACTCATATATATATATATATATATATATATATATATATATATATATATCTTTTGTTTTGGGATTTTGTGGCATGCCAACCCTTGTTGGGTTTTTCTTAACAGTGTCTGAATAGCACAGTTTTCTGTGCAGTCATGACAATGAAGGGGTACTCCACACTCCCCAGAGCTCCTGAATTGGAACTTCACCATTAGATGCAGTTTTAACGTCATATCCCAGGACCTTCTTTCTTTCACATTCTTTAGGTACTTTCTTTTTTTTTTTCTTTTTATATTCTTTTTATTTTATCTCTTCTTTCTTTCTTTCTTTCTACATTTTGTTTTTTCTTTCCTCTCAACATTTCTTTTTCTTTCTCTTTCTCTACAAACTGTTTTTTTTTTTTTTGGTTAGGGGTAGGGGCTTAGGCCATAAGTGTCTAATATACACTGGTCAGTGTGATGTAGCAGCTACCCCATAAAGGTTAGGGATTTTAATGATTGATATGTCTGTTGTGTGCTAAGGCCAGCTTGTCCACCTCATATTGGAGTTTGGGAGTTGGAGCATTAATGTGGGGGGGGGTTGAGGTTTCTATTAGACGAACCCAGACATTTTTTTTTTAATAAATGTTGCTTCCACCTATGGAACTGTTGAAGTGTGAGATTTGCAACAGATAGCTATTTAGCTTCCATTGCATGTGGTGAACAGCAGGAAACTGTTTTGGAGCCAATTTCTACATCCCATTCTTATAGCATTTCTAATCTTGATTTCATTTTTTGGGTATATTCGCGGAGTTCCGTCCCGGCCTCTTGCCTCAAAAACCGCTAGCCGGTTGCTGCTGGAAAAAAAAAAAACACCAGCTACGATTGAAGTCCATAGCCGATATTGTTGGCAGTATGGATCATCTAACAAAAAAGAAATTGATTCTGTGGTATAAACATGGTTGGATTTGTTGTATGCTTAAGATGTTTAATCTTTTAAATCTGAGTTAGGTTATTTTTTCCTCATATCTTTTTGTATTGTATAATATCTACATCTACAATGTCTACCCTCACCTATATTAGATACAATTTTATATATATGTGTGTGTGTATATATATATATATATACACACACACACACACACACTATTATTCATACTTCTGCTTCCTTCAACTTAATTCACAGTCAGTTCTTTATTCTTTATGCTTAATTGCAATCATTCTAAGTAAGAATCCTATATTACAGATAAATTTAAAATCTTTTTCCTCAACCATCTCGTCCTCCCACACATTTAATACTTTAATTCACAGTTCGTTTAATTTGAAAAAAAAAAAAAAAAAAAGTAAAATTTTAAGGTGGAAATTTTAGCATTTTTATCTTTAAACTAAATCCATCAAATTTTTGATACCCATTTGCTGCCCACCTCCACCCCGCCTTATAATCCTTTTTCTATGTCTTTATCTGGGTATTTCCCCCCCCTCCCCTCTTTTATTCCCGGGTATGTGACTCCCCCCCCCCCGCTCTTTTTATTCTCTGGTCTGCAGTTGAAATGGAATAAAAGATTAAATAGATTCCTAATCTTAAGAATTGAAATAATTGTGCACCCAGGGGTGGTGCATATTACCCCCAAACCCCCCTGATCAGTAGCGGGGTAAGGGATGGAGGCCTGTTTGAGGGCCCCTGAAAAGTGGGTTTCATATATTTTCTATGAATACTAGTAAACTCGGCAGAGTGGCCTATTGTTGGTATCAGCTGAACAGCAAGGGAATCTATCCCCTTTTCCCTAGTGCTAGACCAGGGAGATTTTTTTGCTAAGGTGCAGCGAGACACCTACCATCAGCTCCCAGATGCTATACTACACAGATCAAACTTTCCAACCTGTGCTACTCATGCTCTGAGTTGATGAGGACCGGTGTCGAATGCAGAACCTTGCAATTCCTAGTCGGATGCTCTACTGATGAAGCTAAACCGACCCCTATAAATACTACTTTATGAAAATTGACATGTAATAGAGTGGTGGGCCCCGTATCATAGATTAGGGGTGACAGGAGACCCTAGTATTGACTCTGTTTGTAATTTGGAAGATTCTGGATTATCTGAATAGATGCTTGACTTACAAATGTCTATTATCAATTATTTCTTATTTCTTGTTCTATTGTGTCTTTATTCATTTTAATGACCTAGTTATTTTCAACTCTAAAATTGAATCCATCTTAACTAAGCCATTTAAAAAGACCTACTCAGTATTTCCCCTGCTTTCTGATTGGTCCTTCAAGTGTCAGTGTATTTGCCTCCTTGTTCTTTGATACTTGATCAACCTTTTTAATTTCCTGTCTACCCCCCTCTCTCTCTCTCTCTCTCTCTCTCTCTCTCTCTCTCTCTCTCTCTCTCTCTCTCTCTCTCTCTCTCTCTCTCTTCACCTTCCACATTCTTTACTTTGTCTTTTCTATTGAATTTCCCCCACTCACAGTCTCTGACATTTACTAATTTTCTTTTTTCCCAGCCCCTCCCCCACTCTCTCTCTCTCTCTCTCTCTCTCTCTCTCTCTCTCTCTCTCTCTCTCTCTCTCTCTCTGTTCTGCATCTAATGGTGAAGTTCCAATTTTGTAGCCCAGGACAGTGTGGAGTACCCCTTCATCACAATTACTTCCAGGTCCACTCTGACCCAGAGTGGTAGTGCCTGTTAGCTATCCATCTATGGGTTAAATAGGAAAATAATGAGTTTAAAAAGATATTTTGCATACCCAACAAGAATGAATAAAACAAAATATCTTCAGCATGAAATAACCCAACAAGAATTGACATGCCATAAAATCTCTCTCTCTCTCTCTCTCTCTCTCTCTCTCTCTCTCTCTCTCTCTCTCTCTCTCTCTCTCTCAACAAATTTTCTCTTTGTATTTTCTTTCTATTTTAATCATCTCCTTTTTTTAAATTCTTTTCCTCAAATTATTTTTCCTTACATGCCCTCTTCCTCCACCTCTATTTTCTTTTAGTTTACATGAGAAACCTTCCCACACCTCTCTCTCTCTCTCACCACCCTCATTCACACCCTGAAATATGATATATAAAAAACAATTCCCTTCTAATAATAATAATAATAGAATATTGCAATGAAAATGCTATATAGATATTTATATTCTATAGTCAATAGAATAAATGATGGAATTATAATGTTTTTCATGATAATGACCAAGTTCTACTGATTTTGAAATAAAAAAATATTACCTAAATCTTCAAAGTAATATTTTTCTTTAGAATATAAAGATAAATACACACAGACACTCATAAGATTCTATCTAAAAATTCTGGTAATTTGAATATGGAAAAAAAAAAGACTCTCTCTCTCTCTCTCTCTCTCTATCTCTATCTCACCCTGAAATATTTTTATTTCTAAATATACCCACAAAAACGATTCCCTTCCCTTAATTCCACATCTCTAATGATTTCACCTGCAAAATTTAACTGCTTTTAAAAAAAGTAATAACAGTCAAGAGTTTAAACAAAAAAATAAAGAAGAAAAAAATATGTAAGTAGCCTAACAATTCCTAACCTACAAGGAATTTTTTTTTTCGGAATTCCTCACCCCTTCCACTCAGCTCCCCCCATAGCTGCTGGCAGTTCTTTAACGTAACTTTGGGGAAAAAGTTGCTTTGGGGCATGGTCCTGCAATATGCAAATTATTATCTCCATCAGCCAACGCACACAGATACACACGAAGAAGAATCCACGGAACAATTAACATTTCAACTTCTAAACAGCATGAAATTTTTCTTTGCCTCTGTGTTTTTCTATTTTAGGAATTATTTAATACCTGTTAGACATTGAGTGATTGTAATTTGATTGCATAAGATGTTGTGAGGGGGGGTGTTAGTATTGAGGGTTTGTATGTCCATTCTCCGGTTACATGGATGTGTTGGGTAGATGTTAGGCTATAAACCTCCCCCCAGGCTAACTCCATGCTTTTTACTAATAGCTCTTTAATCTTTATCTATTTATTCTTTTATGTATTTATTTTTTATTTAAATTTTGTTTATTTATTTTTTTGAATTTTTGAATTTATTTTTATTTATATTTAAAATAATTTTTTATTTATTTTTTTTATTTTTTTTGTTTATTTATTTGTTTGTTTATTTTACATTGAGATTCTTAAAGGGCTTCTCTCCTTCACTCTCTCCTTCTATAAAGCGCATTTATGGTTGTATTTTTTCTTTTTTTTTTGTATGGATTTATTTATTTATTTATTTATTGCAGAGGAATGTTTGTATTTTGAAAAGATTCTTTTGAAATAAATAAAATGAAAATAATAAATAAATAAATACCCCCCCCCCTTGAAAATGCTCATCATCTGAAGGAAATAGTCATCACAGTGGACATTTAAAATTTATATATTTTCTATTGAATGTTTCTTATTTTCTTTTCTTTTATTTTTACTAATGTAAGCAACTATGCATTTCAATTTGCTTATAACTGAAATTCGTTTCTCTTTACTCTTTATACAATTATTCTTTGTTTTTTGTTTTTGTTCCCTGACATTTACTAAGTATAACTTAGTCTGGTACAAGGCAATTAGTATAGGGAGCCTTTCCTTTATTTTTTTTTCTTTCTTCTTTCTTTCCTTCCATTTGACTTTTTTGTCTTTTTCTTTTTACAATCTCTCTTTTTCTAGGCTTTCTGTCTCATTTTTAAGCCCCCCTCCCTCTCTCTCTCTCTCTACTCCTTTTCTTTTTTACTCTCTCCTCATTACTAACCACTTCTCTTTTCTCTCCATCTATTCTCTTTCTCTCTCTCCATTACTAACTACTCTTTTCTCTCACTCTCTCTCTTTCTTCATTACTAACTACTTCCTTTTTCTCTCATACACACTCTCCTAATCCCTCTCTCTCTCTACCTGATTAACACCTTTTCTCTCTCTTCATTACTAACTACTTCTCTCTCTCTCTCTCTCTCTCTCTCTCTCTCTCTCTCCTCTCTCTCTCTCTCTCATTCTCCTTTCCTTCTATAACTCTATCTATTACTCTATTTTGTCTTTTTTTTTAACATTCCACGTTTGATCAATCATTACCAAAAGAACTTTTCTTTCAACAACATTCCTTCTTTGAGAACCAAAACCAAAATTCCTACACTACCAAGTCTGTCATTTTGTTTCTCATTCCCTCTTTATTTTCTCTTATAAACTGAGGAATTCGTTCTTCCATCTGCTCAATTCCGTGAAATAAGTTCCTGTAACTCTTGTACCCATCCTTTGTTATATCACCAAACAATGTCACAAGATTATTCTTCCTTTTTTCTTTCTTTTTTTTTAATTACTGGACCCTGAATAGAAATTGGTACAGGAACCAAACCACCTGTGAAAGTTTTCCTAGAATACAAAAGAATTTTCATTTTGTGCTGTTTGAAATATCTCTTTTTCTCACTGGTCAACAGATAACCACACCCTGTCAATTGGGGCTTAGAATACACCCACTGTATCCCCTGCAGAGGGGTAAGACCCCTCCACACACACAACAAGGAGGTTGGTATGGCACTAAACTGCATCGAGTTCTGGAGATTTGGGGAGTGTGGAGTACCCCTTCATTGCCATTACTCCCAGGTCCACTATGACCTGGAGTGGTAGTACCTGTTATGATACCATCTATAGGTCAAATAGATCTATTTAAAAGTGATTGGTATTCAATAGGACTTTATGCCAAAAAAACAAAAATCCTCAAGAAACCACACAAAATATAAATGTGAACATACAATGAATGCGATTTTGTAACATCTAGGTATAACATAACCCTATATGGGTTGACATGCCATTGAAATAAATAGACCAATCAAATTAGATAATTATTTTTTTCTTGGCTTAACTTACCAATGATTTCCTTCCGAACTGTGTCCACTACAAAAACTGGACCTTAAACTGGTAAGCAAACTTTTTATTTCAATTTTCTTTTGTATTATTATATTTTTTTGCAATAAAATTTTGTTGCATCATCATCTGGTCTTATTTAGTTTTTCTACTAACAACTTTAGCTAGTATTTAAACTAATATTTTGACTGCTATCTTCTATATATGGTTGTCCACCTCCACAGAAATTCCAAATTTCTTATTTATCTGTTCATCCAACATGAGCAAATCCTGAAAGTAAAAGAGTACGAGGCTAAAAAATTTGTAGGCTGATCAATATGCTCTAATGGAAAGTGACCAAATAAAGTTTATGCTTCAACATAGTTTGCCTTGCGGTCCACATCAGTGTTGTAGTGCTTGGATCCCTTTGGTCACAAGAATCATCAACAGCTGATATGACATCATCATATGAACTTTTCAGCCCACCCTCAAATATATCAGGATTTTTGGCATTGAGATACTCAGTTTTTAATTTTTGATATCTTTTAAAAAAAAAAAATGTTCTATTATATCTTCTTCCTATAATGTATATATACATATATATATATATATATATATATATAGTTGAATGAAGTGACAAATAAAAGTTTTAGCTTTTATTCATTTATTTGGGAACGATATTACTACCAATGGTTTCCTGCTAAAAGTATTCATCAGGTAAACGAAATTATTTTTTTTTAAAAAGTTTTTTAACACTGTACATTGGATTACTATTACTTTTTCTAGTATACTAGTGCAACCGTACACATTAATATATATTAATATATATATGTATATATATATATATATATATATATATATATATATATATACTAAAGTTTTCTTTATCTTAAAGTATCATTATTAATATTCTCTTCTCTTGAACTATATGAAAAAAAAATTGTCATACCTAAGTTAGTATGAGTTATTATATCACTCAACCCATAGTTACTTATTTAGTATATGACTTGGTGCTTAGTCTATTAATTACTATATCACTCAACAATTAGTATCTTATTTAGTATATGACTCAATGCTTGGTCTATCACTTACTATATGACTCAGTGCTTAGTATCTTACTTAAGACTTTGGTAGCTATTTAACAGAATTGCTTTATCTTAGCTTGATCAGTAAGTTATTTACTAAGCTGTTGTGGTGTAAGGCTGGAAATGTGGGGCACCCAGTGTGAATCAAACTCACCAACAATGGTTTTCTAATCCAGCTTCCTAACCATTACAATACATAAGGTGTCTGGCCTAGTCAATAAGACATTTCCTATTTCATATCAAGTAATAACCTGATATGTCTTATATAGAAAATGTAAGCTCCAATTTGAACCAAAAAAATGGAGCATCGTCTTTAAAAAAAGAAAAAAAAAAGTTGTATTCGACAAATAAATAAGTAAATTTAATAAGATAATAGATATTTGTTGTTACTAATCATGAGGTTTAGAATGTTCAAATAATGTGGCACTACCTGCCAATTATGGTAAATTACTCAAAGAATGAAAATGCCTGATGCTTTGGGATAAATCAAAACTTATTTTTGTTGCAATTATTTCGATTATTCTATTTTTTTCTTTCATTTTGGTTGACTAGTGTGCTTTCGTATAATCATGAAACAATCAAGGATAGCAGTTGATGCCTAATTGTATAAAGACATGCTGATACAATTGTATCAGAATGTAGATAATCACATTGCAGAAGCCAATCTTGTCTTCCTTGTGGCATAATGGCTAACGTGCTGGACTGCGATATCATCTAAGTGAGTTCAAACTCCAGGCATGCTATTATGTTCACTGTTATATCAGCATATAAGTTATTGCACCTAAAAAAATTGTTTAAAGATTGAATTATTTTCTAGAATATTTGGTTGTATTATCTAATTATTTTATGTCTTTATAAAATATATAGTATATATATATATATATATATATATATATATATATATATATATATATATATATATAATATAGGGGTGACAAGACTTTTGGACCAGCCTATACATTAATCTACAGGATGGTCCGAAAGTCTTGTCACTGCCACATAACTTTCATTTTTTTCTTTTCATAATATAGTATCTGTTTTTTAAAATCTTTAAAGATTAAATTATTTTTTAGAATTTTGGGTTGTATTATGTAATTATTTTACCTCTTTTAAAAAAAAAATTTGTAAGTGTGACAAGACTTTCGGACCAGCCTGTACATTAATCTACAGGGAGGCCTGAAAGTCTTGTCACTGCCTCGTATTTTTTAACTTTCATTATTTTTTGTTTTAATGATATAGTATTATATGTTATGTAATTATCTAGAATTTCAGGTTCTATTATGTAATTATTTTATGTCTTTTTGAAAAAATATTTAGGGATAACAAGACTTTCGGACCATCCTGAACATTAGAATTATTTATGCAATTCCTTAATTTTTTTCTGTTGCTATTTTATTTCTGGTTGGGGGTCTTGAATTAGACAGGTTTCCTCTCAGGTGGTCAACTTATTTACCAACATTTTTGTTTTTCACTTTGAGATAGAAATTTAGGAGTGGTGGATTTTTCTTTTACTTAAAATAAAAATACATACACAAATACAGACAAAAAGTAATAATCTTTCTCTTTTATCTTGAAGAATAAAAACTATTTTAAAAATCCCAAATATGTATTGTTATATTTTAAATCAATTTTGGATAAATTTAATCTTTTTTTTTTTTAAATTTTACAAAATATAAATAAATAAATATAATAATAAAAGGACATTACTTTTTTTTTTCTTTTTTATATTAGAAAAAAATTTTTTTTTTTTTGGAATTTACATTTTTCATTAGGCTATAATTTCCTTAATTTTTAAAAATATATTTTTGTTTCATAAAAAAAAAAAGAAATTAAAAAACAAAAAAGGAAAGAAAGTCAAAAGTTATATGGGTGGGGAAAAAAAAAAGAAAATACATAAAAAGAGAAATCTCTTGACAAGAGGATTACAATGTTGTCGAGAAATCAATACTCCTAATTGTTGCATTTGAAAACATCAAAAGGCAAATTAGTTTTGAGATAAAAATTCACCCAGAGAATGTGTCTGCCCCATATTCTATAGAACCACTGCTGGGCTGAAAAGATATTGCCTGTCGTGGTTCAGCCTTCCCACACAGAAATTGTCTTTTCATTCACCTTGTGGCTTTCATTTTATTGTTTTTCTTAATGTGCTCCTGTTTGGTCTCTGTTCAATACCTTCTCCCTTCACATCACCCCCTCACCGATATTTCTTTTTTCTTAAATTTAATTTTTTTCTGTACAGATAATTAATTTCTGGTCAAAACTAAGCCCCCTCCCTATATTTAATCATTGGATTTAGGATTCTGTGCCATTCTTGGTTTGTTTTCTCTGATTTAGAAAAAAAAAATGAAAAAAAAATCATTCCTATAAAAAGAACAACTAAAGAAAAACATAGATAATTTGAAGATAGAGCATTGGTTCACATTGCTATTTGGTTAAAAAAACATCTAAATAAAAAAGTTTTAAAAGTTTGGGATTTTAAAAATTCCCTTCTTTTATAATGCAGGCATTTGCTTTACAATGGTTATTGTTATAGGAAATAGACACGAGTTCAAATCCAGGACAAGGCTGTTTGCATTTCACATAGTGTTAATAACATTGTGGAATATTCTCTCTTCAGCTATGGGTTTTTAATAAATCAATGACTCCCCCTTTTTATTTAAAAAAAATTATTTTATATTTGAGATTATAGACAAATCTATGAATTAGTAAAATTTTCATTATGTTTTTGTATATGTAACAGTAACCTAGCAAAAATGGCATATCATGAAAAGACCTTTATTTACTTATAGAATACAGTAATTTCCAGTCCAATTTGTGGGATTTGCATTTACACTGTATGTCATTTTTCAACCATCTAGATTTTCAATATCAGAGATAACTATGAAATATTAATTGGAAACTGTCACTCCTTCCTAGATAGAAGCATCAATATCACCATGGACCAGTGTTAACTTTGAAATGCTAAGTAGAAACCTTCACAGAAGCTCCAATATCATCATGGATCACTCACTTCTCCAGTGATTTTTTTTGTTTTTTCATTAATGATTAAATAAACATTTAGAAATATTTCTATTTCTGGTATCTTTCAAATTTTTTTTGTTTTTAGACTAAAATCCCTTCTAGAAAATTTTAAAGAATTTCTCTTTGGTGATCCATGCTTAATTTCCAATCCATGGAACTTGTTCTTTAATTCTTGTGGCATATGGATTCTTAGTCTCGCATCTATAACTCTGTATTCCTATTGGCACTGGCCATTTTTTTCCATTTTGCTGCCAATACTCTTTGCATCAGGAACTTTCTGTTGCTTAAGGTCCAATTCTTAATACCAGCAATAATGCCGGATAATAACATGGTTATTGGATTTCATCTGAAATTTCTAGATCTTTGGAACCAAGCACCGTAGAAAGCCAGACACGTTAACCATTTATCTTTCATGTTTGTGCTCGTCCCAATGCTGACAACCAATCACCAACCAACCGACCAATAATAATACTTTAAAATTGAACGGCAATTTTTCAGATGCCCTATTGATTAGTCTTTGTTCTTTTTTATTTTAAAGATTATTTTTGTATACCGTCCGATCAGAATAAATTAATCCTGGTTTTCTCCGG
Source organism: Doryteuthis pealeii (assembly GCA_023376005.1). Classification (NCBI taxonomy): domain Eukaryota; kingdom Metazoa; phylum Mollusca; class Cephalopoda; order Myopsida; family Loliginidae; genus Doryteuthis; species Doryteuthis pealeii. Next base: position 68,530,523 of record CM042140.1, on the reverse strand, counting down.
TTGAACCCACACCCACCCCATCTCCACCATCAACAGTACTTTCTTCTTTTTTTTCTCCTTTTTTTTTTTCTCATCCCATTACCAAAAGGATCACCATTCTCGTTCTTCATTGCCTCTTTGTCCTCTCGCTGTTGTATACCTACGCTCTTCTGGTCAGATCTTGGCCACTGCCCAAAACTACACACTCTCTCTCTCTCTCTCTCTCTCTCTCTCGCTGTTGAACACTGTACGTTTGGAACAAGTTGCTGAGCAGAGGACTAGTCATTGAATTGTTGTCAAGGCTTATTAGCATGCACTCACCAAAGGTGAAGGAAAGTTTTACGAGCAATCAATTTTTTATTTTGTTCTATCTCTTAGAATAGTAAAAAAAAAAAAAAATTTTAAATGTGTCTATAAAGAAAATTGTGGATCATCAAGTATGTACTTACTCAACCCTCCACCATGAGCAGGATGTGACACAAGGTCAACTTTTAAGCAGTATAAAGCTGGTTCAAATTTAGTGTTTTCCTTCTGCTAGACTGGTTGCCTAACCAAGTCTAAAGAACTCAGTCTGCCCTACTATTTACCTATAGCTGGGGGAGAAAAGATAAATTCATGTCTTTCCCAAGGACATCAGCCTGGATATAATCTTCCTATGATGATAAATAAGGTCCCAAATAGAATCATACCCAATTCATCTGGTCTATTGTGTATATATATATATATATATATATATATATATATATGGTGTTTGTCACTTCTACAAAGTTTGGTTGTGAGCACGCAATTTGCTCAGAAGTCCAACTTTGCTTTTACACGTCCTGTCACATAAAATACATGTGAGACCCCAACTTTCACTCGTACACACACGTTTTTCATAAGCTCGTCTGTCACCATGAGACTGCATATGACTCAAGAGACCAACCCGTGACATATATATATATATATATATATATATACAGGTGTTTTGTGACAAGGTTGCCTTTTTAATTTTCCATTCCATTGAATCAAGTTAGGACGTCTGATAAATCTTGGGGTGTTTTATGTACATGCAGAGACTTTGTATGCTTGTAAAAGCTGTGATCTCTGCTGTGATCTCTTGCATCTGTGTCGGCTGATTTCTTAATTTTTATGGAATTTTCTTTTTTCATTCTTCTTTCTTTTGGTTGTCTTGTCTTTAATATAATTTGTAAGTTCCAAGGTGAGATTTCCGATTGGTCCGAGTAAGTGTGTCTCTTTGCAAAATATCTAAGAGGCTCATTAATGGTGCCAATGTCTGCAACATGTCTAAAGGTCTTCCCAGCTGCGTTCCCCCCCCCTTACCGCCGCACATCATTCTTTTGGCTATTGATTTCCTTGATGATGATGCCCACACACACACACACACACACACACATACACACGTTTGCTATAAATTCCTTGCAACATCTTTCCCTTTTATTGATCTCCAGTGTTTCTGTTTGTTAGAAGGACAAAGGAACTAATTAAGAACTAAGGCGGCAGAGTGAGGTGCCGCAGATGAAACTTCAAAAATAACCGCCTAACAATACACAAAAGAGAGAGGGGAGATGATAGAAAGAGAGAGTGAGAGAGGGTCCAAAGATGGCAAACACAGGAACCTTGCAAACTAATTATGCCTTGTGGAACCACCAAACATTGTGTACGCATACTTGTGTGCGTGTGTATATACGCATAGTTGTGTGTGTGTGTGTGTATGTGTACGCATAGTTGTGTGTGTACACATAGTTGTGTGTGTGTGTGTGTGTGGCAAGTGCATATCACTGATGATGACATTATTTGATTCCTTGAATTCGACTTGTTCCACTCTAATACAATGGACAAAAAAACTTTTCAAACATTAGATTAGTTTTCAGATTTCTATCCCCACCCCTAACCCCTGATCCCAAAAGTCAGAAATATAAGTCTTGTGTTGCTTCATATTGAAAGCTGAATTCTAGACAAAAAATAAAATGGCTTTAATGAATTTAATTTTTTTTTACAGGTTTCAGTAATAGCTCAGAATTTTTAATTTAACAATCTCAGTTCTTTAACAAAAGTTATAGATTATGAATTATCTTAGGATCAAATACCTATCTTTTGAATTTTTCATGCCAGCATTAGCTGGTGGTCTTTCAGTGGAGGCTGAGTTACAGCAAGTCTCCTGGGGTCTCCAGGACTCTTCTCAGTATTCTAGCCAATCTTTACAATGCAGTTGGCTGAATGGTCTTGATTCTTCATTTGATTTCCAATTCCTCCAGTCTTTTTTCAAAATCCTTGGGGACTGTTCCAAGGGCACCAACTACAATTGGTACAACTTTTACTATCATGTTCCACAGTGTCTTTCGGTTCTCTGGTTTTATGGATAGGAAATTCAACATTCCTATCCATAAAAACACCAAAGACCACAACAGTCAAACAGTCTAAGAATTATTGTAAAAGAGAAATCACTTCCTTGAAATATTAGATGAAATAAAATAGAACTTAGCACATAACATCTAATGCAGTTTCTCATTTATTTTACACTTGACCCATGCTTCACACTAAATCCAAATATATATATATATATATATATATATGTGTGTGTGTGTGTATGTACATACATGTATATATATATATATATATATATATATATATATATATAATGTAAAGTTATCTACTTAATAAACTTTTTGTCTATCAAAAACAGAAATTGAGAGAAAAAAACACTTTGTTGGCATTAAATGTGGCTTCTAGCTTTAATGCCAGGTCTTCAAAAAAATTATATTTTATATTAGCAAAGTGAAAAGGTCTATCCATACAGCTTTCAAAGTGAAAAAAAAAAAAAAAAAACAACTTATTTTAGAAGATGTGAGCTGGGACGATATATAAGTTAGGAAGTAGCCCCAGGCTATAAAATTAGTTCCTCTCCAAACTTCTGCTTACAAAAAAGAAATTAGACTACTATATATATATGTATATCTATGTGTGTGTGTGTGGTATATATATATATATATATATATATGTGTGTGTGTGTTATGTAATTTTCTAAAGTAACTTTGGACAGTGACACTCAGAAAAAAACAAGTTTTTAAAGCTGTTCACTACTGGCTATCTCTTTAAAAAAAAAAAAAAAAAAAATGAGGGGGGCAACTTGTAGAAAGATATTTTTAAATTTCTTTTTTCTTTATTTTTATTATTAATCTAGCATCTTTTTATTTTTTTTTATTAGAAAGAAAGAAAACTTACATTTGCTGTTAATGTTAAACTATTTCTCTACCCTCCAGCTTCTTTGCTTACCGCTATCAACCTATTGCCTTTAATTCTACTGTGAGCCAGAGGTAGGTATACTGTATTCAATACACCACAGAGAGGTTTAAAAAAAAAATTTAAAAAATAAAATAAGCGAAAATGTAAAAAGGCATATAGATCGTTGGCTGGAAGGGTGAAAGGTGTTATTTCTCTTCTTCATTCTCACTGAAAAATAAAAAGTTTCAATACCTTCAGTATATAATGGATAAACAGCCCCGAGGCGAATGTACATTTGTAGTGCTGTTTGTCGGAGTATACTCTGGTTAGAAGGGAGGTCACCACTGAAGACCACTTCCTCCATTATTACCTACAGCCTTCCATTACCCCTCGCCTCTCAATCTCTTTTTATCTACCCGTCTCTTATACTTGTGTCTTTGTTGACACTTTTTCAAGATCTTCCGATTAGGTGCTAAGATACGTCATAATTTGGTTGTCCCCGCTGTCTGCCTGCTGCCGTCTACCAACTGTTACTGAGCATGTGCATTCGAAAAGGAATTGAAAAATGACTGGCCTCTCTTCCTTTCCACGGCTGATACAAAGGTCAGATTCTTGTGTGTGGCCTTGAGCCACAGGCGTTCATCAATGTTTTTCGGCAACCTTATCTAATAGCGCTTATCTGCGCGGGTTGAATGCAGCGAGGATTGTCAGCCAGATCCATCAAGCTCTACTCTCAAGACATCGGGCAAAACTTAAGATCTTTTTGGCACACGTTTCCCCTTGGGCTACCTTTGTTGATTGGCTATTGCCAACCTTTCGTGGACTCTCTCCCCCACAGGTTTTACTACGTTTCTTTTTACTTGTTTAGTCAACCCACCCCCGCTCCACACACACACCTCAGCAACCCCCTTTTACCCTGCGACGCCACCTTTTCTGCTCACCACTGCCACCACCGCCTTTCTGAGAAGATATACCTTTATGCATTGCTTGATGCTCTCCCCATTCTGCTGCACAAAAGGCCGTAGCGGCGATGGGGTCTGTGCGCACGTTTCCCTAGAAATGGATGTTACTCCAAGTGGATTCTACTGAGTGCTGACACATGTGCCGCATTGGAATCTTGCCACAAAAAGCCCACAATGAAAAGTAGGCTTTTAAGATGGCCACATTAAATACAGCCCACCAACCCCAAGCAAGCACAATCTCGCTACCCCCCTCTCTTGCCCTATGTGATGCACGGAGGTGCACTGCTGTAAAATAAGCCTTATTTCTGTCATACATGTACTTTGTGAAGTCACTAGGAGATAAAATAGACAGGGATTTCATTTATCATTTCCTGTTCTTTTTTTTTTTTCTTCTTTCTCTTCCCCTACCTTCTAAAAGTCTATTCTTGAAACAACGTTGCTAGTCTGTCAGAATCCGTGAAAATCAGTTCAACCTGTTTGTTGGATTTTCTTCCACCTCTGGATGTCACTTGTCACCGCTGCCATTATCATCATCCTGGTTCTATCACTTCTGCTCAAATCTTTTAAGATTCAAATTTCCTTTTTTTTTTTGTCTTTGATAGAGACAAAAAAAGAAGAAAAGATAACCTTTAGTTATAGTCGCAGACAATTACTAAGCTCAGCTTTGGTTGGCACAAGGCCAGAAGCACATGGTACCCAGTGAGAATCAAAGTTACTATCATGATTCTATCACTTCTGCTCAAATCTTTTAAGTTTCAAATTTCTTTTTTCTTTGATAAAAAAAAAACAAAAAAAGAAGAAAAGATAACCTTCAGTTACTGTTGCAGTCAATTACTAAGCTCAACTTTGGCTGGCACAAGGCCAGAAGCACACGGTACCCAGTGAGAAACATTACAGTCAAGTTATGCTAAAAGCACTGGTTCCCAGTAGATCACCAAAATTAAACAATGACGAGCCTGTTCAATACTTAATTGGGTGACCACTTAAGCAACATGAGTCCTTTGTTTATTGAAATGAATTTATTTGGCATTAAATGACCCGAAAGTGAGTTGATATGCTCTAAAACAAAACCAACCAGTGAGAAATAAACTAACTAGCAATGGTCTGCTTGATAACAATTATACTAAATGAGGCGTGCTTTGCGTAACAGTTATCGTCTTTGTTACAACTGCAAGTGTTCAAAAGAAAAAGTAAGCAATTTTCTCGTAGTTAAGTTCTTCACGGCTGAATTAGAGAATCATGAACGTTTTGATTACCAACTTTTGCTTTCGATTAAATTAATCTAATCTTAATCTGTTCTGAAATGAGGCAATTACCTTTTAAAGTTGTAATCTTAACTAATAAAGTGGAAAATAATCCAATCTTAATATTGGATTAGTAAAATAAAAAGGGAATGAAATTTGATATGTCCTTTAAAAAAATGGTACCTTATTGGGAGATTTTTGTTTTATCTACTTTTTTTTAGTTTAGTTGCTACTAAATTTACAAGAGTATTGTAGGACTGCTAAAAGTATGGGTGACCAAAAAGTAACAAAGCCTGCCAGAATGGCAAAAATATCTTCCCAACATTAAAACTTTTGTGTATGATGGACAACACTCTAGTGATTGCAATATTTCTGCAACTAATTAAGATTTCTTGAAAGTTCTTTGGTGTATATATATATATATATATATATATAAGTTAAGAGAAAGGAAATGAATCTGATGGTATGAGTATAGATAAAAGGATATGAAAACAACACAATATGCTGTTAAAGTGAGAAGATTTTATATCATATTCAAAGCTAATATTGAACAATATTTCGATTTATAAAAATCATCTTCAGAGCTTGTTTATACTCCGGACTTATCAATAGCAGAGACGGAATATATATTTATTTACCAATCCCTCCACATGATCAGGATATGACACAAGGTCAGTTTCTTAAGTGGAGTTTAACAGGTTTCAATTCAGAGTTTTTCTTCTCCTAGACTGTGAGAATTTGGTCTTGAATGGGAGAAAACCATCTTGCTTCCTTCCCATTCAGTGCCCAACCAAAAACTGATTTCTCTAAACTAACTTTCTCATGTTCGCTCTGACAAATCAGAGAAGAGGTCAAATACAGGGTTAAACCTTGTCAATCAAATTCTGAGTATTTTTCCACAAAACCTTTAGTTTGATTTAACTACAATACAATAACTACTTATCAATTATGTAACATTATTTTCTCAGATAATATTAGAATTTAGAAATATCTTAAAACTGTTCCTTCTTGTAAATACTAAAATAGTCTACTTTTAATTTTATAGGATAATTTTCATATATAAACAAATTTAATGGGGAAGATTTTTGTGAGAATGAATGTATTCAATAAGTCAGTTTGGGATTTATTAAATTATTATTCTTTTTATATTTCACTGATTTATTTCATCATAACTAAATTACTCAGCATCAAATTAAGGGATTATATGAAGCGGAGATAGCAAAACAATTTGGTCATATATTTTTTTAATGTAATGATTGGCTGAGGTGGCTGGGGGTGGAATGGCTAGCCCCCTTCTGAAGATTACCCCTCCCCATGAATATGATATGAACTAATTTGAGTGTGCTAATTCTTACAATACAAACCATTTTTATTCCTCCATATTTGTACTCATGCCCCACCCCCCATCACCACCATTCCACCAGACTTAATAGATACTCACCACATCCCACTGGACTCCCACTTACAATACCCTGCCTGGTTCTAATTTGATGGGAGGGAAGGAATTTAACTGTTTTTGTAGATAAAATTGGAGGGAGTCTTCATGGTCTAATGGCCATGCTGGGCTGTGAGTAGTAAGCGAGCTCAAACTCCAGTTGTGCTATTATGCTCACTTTCAGACTAATACCCTTGGGAAAGGTATGAATATCCTCAGCAATGAGTAAATAGTATCACTACTGGTCTTTTACAAGGATGGCTTTGGTATTAAATAACCCATTATGGTTGAGATGCCATTCAACAAAAAAACTAAACCAAATCAAGACACTGTTAACAATCTGATTCCTTTGTTTATTTGGCATTACATGATCCAAAATGGGTTGGTATGCCATAAAACAACCAAACAAACTAAGACAAAATTGAATATTTAAAAAGAAAATTGAAGGTAGTAAGTATTTACTGACATCCCACCATGTCAGTCGAACATGATGATCATTATAGTGGGGAACCACGTACAAACCAAAGCTCATGCATGGTTAGTGTTTAAAAATTATGTGAATCCCCCTCAGCATTCCTCTTTTGAGGGGCCTCAGGCACTAGGCAATAAACCCAGCCTTGCCCCTTTAAATCGAGGAGGCAGGTGTTGCCTTGGGGAGGGGGGGGCTCCCTGGGATGACGCTGATATTAATATCTTACCAGTCCAGAGGCTGAAGCCAATGGACACGGGGTTCTGAAAAATCGGGTAAGTAAGAAAATTGGAGGTAATATGACAACATTAAATGTCTGTTCAGTCCTTGAAGAGTTAAAATGATTCTTCATCACTATTTGCAATGAAGACATCTACTTGATTCATTTCAATTTTTTTTTTTTTTTTGTGACGTGTTAGCCATTGTGAAAAGACTGAGTTAATAAATGGATAGAGAATGGTCTAAATTCTAAAACACACAAAACTCAAGTGTGCTGTCCTATTGCATTTTGTCTTGGTGTTTAAAGAAAGATTGAAGAAATGGCCACTGTTGGGAAGCCATTCGGCTTTCATAAGATATCCATACAGTCGAGGATAAAACAGTGTATAATTAGGGCTTCACAATCTAGGCACACTGATATTTGGCATAGAAATATATTATACATAGATGTATAAGATATAATAGACAAATAGGAATGTGAACATATACAACACATCTATTGTACACACACACACACACACACACACACACACACACACACACATATATATATATATATATATATATATATAGGTGGATGATATCAAATATTTTCATGATAGGATTCAACCAAGCAATGTTGAGAATTCAAATGTACATATATAAAATTTTATGTACATACATATATATCTATATATATATATATATATATATATATATATATATATATATATATATATATATTCATATATACAGAGTAAAATATAAATAAATAAATGAGGTTTTCATTTATATATATATATATATATATATATATATATATTCATATATACAGAGTAAAATATAAATAAATAAATGAGGTTTTCATTTAATATATATATATATATATATATATATATATATTATATATACAGAGTAAATATAAATAAATAAATGAGGTTTTCATTTATATATATATATATATATACACATATATTCATATATACAGAGTAAAATATAAATAAATAAATGAGGTTTCCATTTTTATTTATATATATATATAATATATACCCATTGAAGTGTGGGTTCCATGTATGCTTCTTATGTATTGTCATCTATCCATATAAACCCATGTATGTATGTGTATATATATATATATATATATATATATATATATATACATGAGTGTGCATATATACATTTGTGAGTACACATGTGGCTACATGTCTTTAGTAATGGTGCATTTGCTTTTTTGGAAAGATGTTGATTTAATATGAACATGAAAATAAACTGGAACAGTTCAAATAAAATTTCCTCTGCTTCATTACCAAAGCTGAAATGAAACCTGGTAAACTGGATCTGTCAGCCAGACTTATCAAGTGCTTCCTTCTCCTAAGTGTCGATGTCTGTCAATCAGATGAATATTATTAAATTATGACATTGAAATTCTACTCTTACCTGCACTCCGTCCATGCACCACCCACTCAATCACATCTAGAAATCAGCTTGTTTAGAAATTTAGAAAAATCAACAACAAAAAAAAAAAGTTTCATAGACTTTTCACTTGTAAGAAAATCTCAAATTTTTATTCGGAACACATCTTTAATATAGAGTGCTTACCATAAATAAACAAATAGTTAATTTATACCAGCTAGACTGCCACTTAATTTATCATTGATAGATTATATATGATGTTGCTAGAGAGTCCACTTATGCTTCTTCAAAGATATATGTTATAGATGGTGGCAAGCTTTGTTGGTTATATTAGAAGCATTGAAAAGTTTTAAATGGTGGCAAGCTTTGTTGGTTATATTAGAAGCATTGAAAAATTGTTTTTTTAAATAATGAAAATATATTCAACATTATCTTTTGAAAAAGGACAGAGGTCTGTCTGAAATATCAAAGTTTAAAATTAAAAGTCCCTAAGTTGGTGTGATGCTGAAATCCAGTACTACCCAGCAACTCCTGCGACACTACCGCTGCCAAACTGCATTGGTTCCTTACGTTTCCTTTGGATCACAGTGCCAGTGTCGAGAGGAAGATTTGCTGCTTGGGCAACAGCTCATTCTCCATATGAACCCACCCAGGCTACATAGTTAAAAAAAAAAAAAAAAATGGACACTACCCCATCGTCACTCATAGACGGAAGGATGCCAACATCAAAATTAAAAGTAAGATAATATTCTTCATTTTTAATTTCTTATTATTCTCTACATGGTTCTAATATAACTAACAAAGCTTCCCAACATCCATTACTTATCAATCCCTCTACCATAGACAGAATTCAACATAATGTTTATTTTTAAGTAAAGTACAGTTAGTTTGAATACAGAGTTTTCTTTATGGTTGCCATATGAAATTTAATAAGCACAATCTGCCCTGCTATTTACTCAGAGCTTTGCAGAATTACTTAAATATTTCTGCCGTCTTTTTCGATTGCATGTATACACTCACAAGTGAATTTTAATTTTATATTTTCTGCTGTACGAAGCAAAGTAAAAGGCGCATAACTGTATGTATCTGCATCTCATTATAGGCATAAAATAATCTTTATAAGAATGTTGGGATTTATTTGTAAATTCAAAATTCAAAAATAAAAATTTAAAAAAACAAAAAATAAAAATTCTTACTAGTATTTGTAATTATTTGTAAACAAATTAATTTAAGATTTTCTAGAAAAAGAAATTGAACATTCTCAAATCTTTTCATGTTAAGGGATCAGGATACTTTCCTTCCATTTTTTAATTTTTTTTTTATTAATTTAAATTCCTATTAAAATTGCTGAGTAAGCATTTTTCCACTTGTCTCCTCATTAAATTCTCAGAATAAATAATAATAATGATTCATCTGGAGCGTACAGACAAAATGACTAGAACGGAAAACATGGCCTTCTTTGGCCTGCCCTTCTACCGAAAGGTTTTTCGTACTGGGAAGCCATCTGCAACTTGGAAGAAACCATTTCCGTGGATTTTTGAGAATCCTTCGAATGAGATTAAACTCGTTGGCAGGGGGTGGGGGTTAATCTTTTTTAATGAAATATAAGTCGGAAATTAGCATTTCTTCTATGCTGGACCGATTCCAGTGGTAATCTGGATTGAAAAACAAGGCTGATTATAACCTGGAGACTCCCAGAAGAATCTGCTTTGCCGATTCCACAATCAACTGTAAGAATCTATTCAAAGCCAAATGCATTGCTTTTTGTACAGAGGAGGGAGGGGGGTAGTTTTTAGCTTATTTCCTGCTTGGAGATTGACAGTAAATGTCCCAAATCTCTACCTATCTTTCTACCCACCTGTGTGTCTATCTACATGCACACATAATTACATACATGTTTTACATACATATCTATACAGGTATATACATTTTCATATATACATATGTACTGTCTGTACATATCCACATATACATATGTAATGTCTATATATATATATATATATATATATATATATATATATAGCATGCGTATGTACAGGTGAGGCAAGAGTAATTGTACAGTCAATAACAACATGATAGTTATCTTTTTTTCTTTATTTTTTTATTTATAAAGCATTGTCAAATATTATTATTAATTTTGATTTAAGATGAAAGAAAATTCTCATCAAAATTGGTAAATAATATTAGTTGATGTAATACTTATATTTTTGTATTATTGACAGCTCTATGACTTCTGCTTCACCTATACACACACAAACATCAACTCGGTATTTTAGTGTTTATGGTTACTAGACTGACCATAAAAAACTTTAAATTTTCCTTCATATAATAAGTTTATTAAATAAAATTTCTAATCTCTGAGCTTTCAGACAACTACTTTTTTTCTTCTTCTTACATGCACTCACAGACCTATGAATTGTGTTAAAAAAGTATTGAGATTGAAGCAGTATCTAATAAAGACAAAAATAAACAATGAATGAAACATTAATTTTCTTCAAAATATTCCCCTTGGCTGTGATTGAAGTTGTATTTACAAAGACAATGAATGAAACATTAATTTTCTTCAATATAGTCTCCTTGGTATTTAGCACACTTATTCCAGTGTGTTTTTCATTGTTCAAAGCACCTTTGAATCTTCTCTTTTGATATGGTATGAACCTACTATGTCATATTTCTTTTAATCTCTTTATGTCTTTAAATTTTACCATGGATATGAATTTTCAGTTTAAGAAATTCGAAAAAATCATGCATCATGAAGGGTGTTGCACTTGGACAATTCTGTGTTTTGCCATAAAAAAATTAATTAAAAATTTATTGAGAGTGACTTCATAATTCAAAAAAATAAATCAGCTCTGACTCACCATGATGAAATCCAGACATAAATCACTTTATCATTTGTGTGGGTAAAACTTTTTGTTAATCAAATTTCTAATTATTTTTGAAGATAAGGTTTTAATACCAAGGTTGTTTAAATTGTTTTCTATAAAGTTTGTGGAAGAATAATTTGGTAAAATCATATGTCTACTAGCTGGACTTGTAGATAATCAGGATTTACATTTTTGCATTTGATCTTCGAAGATTTGGACGGTCTTATTTTTAACCAGAGGGCATAGCAAGATGATAACGGTTGTACTTTTAAGACACTTAAGTATCAATATATATATATTAACCAACCCCCTCCGCACGGGCAGGATGTGACACAAGGTCAATTTTTTAAGCAGAGTTTAACAGGTTTGAATTCAGAGTTTTCTTTCTCCTATACCGGTTTCCTAACCAAGGTTAAAGAGCCCAGTCTGCCCTACTATTTACCCATAGCTGGAGGGAGAATAGAATTCATACCTTTCCCAAGGGTATTAGCGCTAAGTGAAATGCAATTACCATGTCCAGGATTTGAACTCGGGGCGACGAGTTCCATTTCATATGACTTTAACCATTACACCATGCACTTTCTAAATATATAGATGGGATAGTTTGTTATTATTAGGAAGTTTGAAGTTTTCTTTTATGAATCTTGACGGCTTTAGATTTAGCAATTGTACAAAAGATTTTGGGTAAAAATGTAGAAAAGAAATTTCTACATAATCCATATACATTTGAGTTAAAGAATTTTAAAAATTAAAAAATAATTAGTTTCAGTATTCATACATTTTGATCACATCTTGTATGTTATCTGTTCAAAATATTAAACTGCATCTAATGGTGAGGTTCCAATTCAGGAGCTCTAGGGAGTGTGGAGTACTCCTTCATCGTCATTACTCCCAGATCCACTCTGACCTGGAGTGGTATTCTCTATTAGAATCATATCTATGGGTTGAATAGAAAAAATGTGTTTAAAAAAGTTAAGTTTAAATAGAAAAAAATTGAATACCTATTAAGAATGAATAAAACAAAATGTCTTTGGCATAAAATAACCCTTGTTGCAAGGTTATTTTATGCCATAAAATCCAACCAACAACCAATCTATTCCATGTGTCTTGTTGTTTTCCAAAATCTACAAATATTCCTACCAGTTAAAAAATGAACATCTAAAATCCTAGCTTAAAATTTTTTTTTTAAAAAGGGAAGAAAAAAAAAAGAGAATATTTTTTTAAAAACACTTTTCTTATATAAAGTGTCTGTTGGTCTTGCTTGAGGCCACAAAAAATACTCAAAAATATTCATGTCTAGTAGCACTATATTGCTTAGAGCAAGATTTTCATCACAGTTAAAAAACAAAAAAAAAAAGAAAGAATCAGATTTCTGTTAGTTTATCAAGATGTGTCTCTATATGAAAATTATTAACAATATACCAGAAATTGTTTGGAAATTAGTGAAATAGATTACTAATTAGGACTGAGACTATTCTAGTAGTGACCAACTCAAGCGGAGCTTAACAGGTTTGAATTCAAAATTTTCCTTCTGCTAGACTGGTTGCCTAACCAAGGTTAAAGAGCCCAGTCTGCCCTACTATTTACTCATAGCCATAGGGAGAGTAGTTGGATCCCTACCTTTCGCAAGGGTATTAGCGCTATGTGAACTGTAGCTTTGATTTGAACTTGGGTCATCGAGTTCATTTCCTAAGACTCTAACCATTATGCCACGAAACTCCAACTTTGGACATTAAAACATTCTTTTTGTATTCTTGATATCGTTAACACAATGTTTTGACCAATCTATTGTTCGGTCCTGATCAGGTATGTAATATTTTTCCTCATGGATTATACACCTGATGAGAAATGAAGAATCATTTAGCCAAAACATTGTGTCAAGAAGATAGAAAGAAGAGGTTCTAGTGGTTCAGCCATACAATAGTACTGACACGGCTACAGAGAAGTCAGATTTCTATATTGCCATTCATCTGATTGACAGACATTGACACTTTGAGACAAGAACTACTTCATAAGTCGATGCCTTTCCCATGGGTATGTTGACATTGCATTCAGTAGATGAGATATTGTTACCCACAGACCTCAATAGCAATATGTGGCATCTTAATGACTCATAAAATTATCAACAATGGTGTCAATCCATTTTAGTTAAATTATGGAGGCATTTGTTGTGCAATGGTTATCATCATAGGAAATAGACTTTGCGAATTGATTTAAAATCAATGATGAGGCTATTTGGATTTCACATAGTGCTAATATCCTTGGAAAAGGTATGTATTCTTCCTCCAGCTATGGGTAAATATTAGAGCAGACTGGGATTTATGACCTTGGTATAGCAACCAATCTAGGAGAAGGAAAACTCAGAATTCAAACCAAAGAGGCTTGCTTCTCATTAGACAACTAATTTGAAAGCTCCTACTTCTCTTTCTAAGAGCATATATGCATCAGTTTATGAACAAGCCTTGTATGCAAATTTCCACAAAAACTTCTGCCAAAATATCAAACTCTCCCTTGAATGAATGTTAAGCAGCACTCACCCCGGCCAGTGTATTAAGAGACTTTTCTAACTTGAAACCTGATAGGAAGCCGTGCAGAATCTTTGTTGTAAAATTTGCTTCGTACAACTTTTGGAATATTTGTTGTTCCATTTTCTTCTTTTTTTTTTCTTTTTTCCTTCTTCTACGTGGTGCTTGTGGGAACTGGGAAGAACTTTAATTGCAAAGAGATCTTTGGAAGATATGACCGTGTGTACTGATAGTGCTGCATTCCCTTGCAGGGTTTCGGAAAGTGTTTAGGCTAATGCAGTGCTAGCCAGCCAACCTTGTCAGTGTGCCACTTTGAGTGAATCCTGAAATTCTTTGAAGGCTGCATGTCTGCGAGAACCATCTTTTAATCACGCTACCGTAATGTCAGAATAATGAAATGACTTTAAAAGCAATTTTCTTAATTAAACTTGAAGAATTATGAAAATTAAAGAAAAGGTTTTTACAAGCAACAGTCATTTCACATTTTTATACGCGAACACACACACAAACACGCATAAGCCTGTGTCATGTGTTCATATACATACATACACATATATATGTATTGTTGAAATAAAAATACATTAGAAATTAACGAGAAAAAAAAATGTTATTCAAATATTATGTTTAAAGAAAAGCAGGTAATGGAATTAAAGTCAAAGATTTGAGTGTGTTGTGTTGTGAGTGGAAAGGAGGTTTTTCGATGGTTTTGTTTTTTTTCTTTCTTCTTTTTATTTTTTTTTTGTTGTTGTTATTTTACAATTGTTGTTGTTTAAAAGATAAATAGACAATACCAGTCTGGGATTTAAAAGAAATATCTTGCTTGTTAGGCATGGTTCACTGACAAGAGGATCTAAGTTTCTTATCCATTTATTTCCAAATGCTTCAAAACAAATTAGGTTTTCATTTAGCTACTAGTGCACTCGATTTAAAAGTCAAGAATAAAAGCCTCTTGATGCTCATAGGTTTATTATTAACTAGAAGTGGCTACCCAGCATTGCTTGGGTAATAGGGGTGGGGCGTAAAAAGGTAGTCTCACAAATCCATTATTGTTGAATTGTGATTTGGATCTTCAAAAGAAGCCCCATTAGAATCCCTATGTAAAAAAAGACTTTGCATTGATCCAGACACTGTGAAAAGAAAAATTAATGTCTCCTATTCAAAATACTAAATGAAAAAGAAAAAAAATTCCATGCTGTTATCATTTAAATTCTATTTTCTAATCATCTTCATGAATATAAATCAAATCTTCATTATTTTTGCTCAAAAACCAAGATCTGGTGATAATGAATATCTATATATATTTACTTCATCACCACCGACACCTACAATATGCTGCTTTTTACCTAATAATTAAGATGTAACAGTGATAACATTTTAAAAGATTGAAATCTATTTCCTTAAAACGAAGGCAAAGTTTTGAAGAAACATATTTTGTGTGGTAATTCTTTATATCAATTTTTAACTTTCACCACATGGGAGACATTACAGTTCCAAAATCGACCTACCCAATTGTTACATGCCTATCAATTTTTGTCTGACTAAGAAGAGATTTACAGTGACATTGTCTATTACAAACCTATCAATTCTTGGCTTTTTAGCAAAGAGACTGAGTCTCACATTTGAGCAGAGATTTATATTGTCAATGTCTGTATGAATCTTATCAATCTATAGAACAGAGACTGAGTTGAATAGATTTTTCTGTATTTCTTGTTTTGTCTTAGAATATGTAATAATAAAAACAACCGAAAATCCAAATTCACAGAATTATGAAGACAAATATTAGAGTTGGAACTTTCAGCCAAAAACTATGATAAATCCAATTTTCTAAATAAATAAAGTTCCATCTTCATTTGACTAATTGAAATATTTTCACCAAATTTAAAAAAAAAAAAAAAAAAAAATCCACTTGCAATCCAGTGTTGGATCATCAGGAAAATAATCAGTATGTATTTTGGGTAAATAGCGGATTCGTGCATCCTAGCCTCCTGCCTTAAAAAAACGCTAACCAGTGCCTGCTCAAAATGTGAACCGTGCTAGTTATGAACTCCTTAGCTGTTTGAAGGTATTTTTCCCGACAAGTTAATGCGATATGAAAGTGATATTTTACTCCTTCCCCCAGTCTTTCTCGATAAGTAAATGTAAATATCCCCCCCCCTTTGAAATATTTTAGGGTGTTGCTAGATATTTTAACCCCCTCTTTAATATATTTTTGGGGAGTTGCAAGATGATAACAGTTGTATTTTGTAGGAAGTATTAATGTATATATAGATCTGGTTTAAACTCAGTTTTTCCTTCTAGACTGGTGACCATACCAAGGCTAAAGAGCCCAGTCTACCCTACTATTTACCCATAGCTGAAGGAAGAAAAGATAGATTCATGTATTTCAGAAGAGCATTAGACTGAAATGAATTGCAAGCAGCTTTGTCCAGGATTTGAACCCAGCTTGCCGATTCCATTTTTTATAACCATTAAGCACTGAATGTCCCCAGGAAAATAATCAGTAAATCAAATAGTTTCTGTTTCCAGAAAAAAATTTACTCTTTTTAAAAAAATTTTTTCAAACAGGAGGTAAAAATTTGATGGAAATATATTTTCTATTACCCAACAAGATTTCTTTATTCTCATAACAATGTTTTGAGTCTCGGCACTACTGGTTTAAAAATTCTATAGTAAAGTATATCATATATGACTTCTACAAGAGGCTTTAAATGCATTATGATATTTAAAACTCTTCAATTACTGCTATAATGTACAATTCACATGTGTCACTGTAGATTGCATTCTTATTACAAATGTACTTTTTTATGGTTCATTGATTTGTACAAAATTGTCAAGTTAAATCATGTCAAACATTTTGACATTTTTAAGCAGATTCTTTCATTCTTAGACGTTCAAATTATTTTTATTTACTTTTAGATATTCATGTTTTGAACTTTTATAAGCATGCTAAAGTAAAGTTGTTAGTTACTCCATCATGCCTAACTGATATCGACAAAGTAGGAGTAACTTGTACTAGTTCATATACCTACCAACCTACCTATCTGGTTTTTTTGTTTTTTTACCTTTCTGGTAACTTGCAAAAGTATTTTGGTTGAAGTGATTCCCAAGCAGTGTGTATATGTGTAAACAATTTTGCTTATTCTTAGGCAATTCACTTTGAACATTACAATCAATTTTGATCCAGACTAGTTCAATTGTTGAAAGATCTAGAGACTGAAGGGATCAAGTCATGATTTATCTTTCTTTGATTTTAAATAATTTGAACACAGTTTTGAGCTGTGTTTTGAATCATTATCTTTGGGTTTGCATATACACAATAAGTGAATTTATTTATCCAAATATACTAAATCAGTCTTTATTATGAAGTTAGACAAACAAATCAGTGTGGTCCCAAACTTTTGGTCAGTAGTGAATATGTATACAATTGTGGAGGTGTGGAGGTAATGGTTATCACCGAAGAAATGGCAACATGAATTTAGATGCTGGATGAGGCTGTTTGCATTTCATATAGTGTTAATATTCTTAGGAAAGGTATGCATCCTACTATTCTCTCTATGTTTTGGATCATTATCTTGGGTTTGCATATACACAATTGATGAATTAATTTATCCAAATATGCAAAATCAACCTTTATTATGAACTTAGAGAAACAATTCTGGGTTGTCCCAAACATTTGATCGGTTGTGTATATGTGACCATATAAATTGATTTATTCATATAAATGATTAATATGTAAATATTGATGATGTGAAAGATATTTATACTGAGCATTTATCGGCAATGGATTCTTACCTATTTCATAAATGTAAATCTATATACTACAAAAGTGTACACCATTCAAAGACCTTCTTGTTTGAAAATAAAAGCTCTTTGAAAAAAAAAAAAAAAATTAAAACATTTTTCTACCCCCCATTTTTTTCTTTTCATATCTAAGTGGCACTCTCTTGAAATACATGTCTACCTGTCTGGGATTAAACTAATATGACTGACAACAGGATCAGAAACAAACTAATGCCGCCCCCCCCCCTGTTTCCAATACAAAACGAAGAATACTAAGTGTTCAGTTAACAGTGGCATTGGAATAATGGTTACTCTCTCTCTCTCTCTTTATCTCATTCTCTCTCGCTTTCATTCTCTCTATCTTTAAGCACCATAAAAATCTGCACAATAGACTGAAATTACAGTAATGGTAAATGCCAGTGAAAAGATGTTGTGGGGTGGGGATTGAGATGATATGAGGAGAATGTCATTTATTGAGGTGGCACCTCTCTTGTAAATCTGTGGAAACGGTTGTCTGTGTTGTGTATACTTTTTACTTATATCTAAAAGGAAGAAAGATGGTGATAACAGTAAAAAGGCCCAGTTGCAGAAACATTCACTGGCAATAGAGTTGTGCTAAACAGTTTCTTAAAAACCTGTTCATTTCAACAAAAGAAGGAAAAAAGAAAAAGAAGAATTAGATGTGAAAAGTACATTTTCTTTTGTCAAACAGCAATCTATCTGATGAGAAGGATCACATTTTTTGTCAATGTCTGGCTTTCTTTCTCTTTGCTAGAAAAATGCTTTTATAACTTATACTATAATAGTGATTTTTATGCTTAGCTCTATGCATGTCTACTTGCTAAATGAGCATGTATTTATGTGTATTATATATATATAAACACACACTAATGTATATATATATATATATATATATATATATATATATATAACACACACTAATGTATATATATATATATATATATATATATATATAAACACACACTAATGTATATATATATATATATATATATATATATATATATATATATATATATATATATATACTATATATATATATATATATATATACTAATGTATATATATATATATATATATATATATATATATATATATATATATATAAAACACACTAATGTATATATATATATATATATATATATATATATATATATATATATATAAAACACATTAATGTATATATATATATTATATATATATATATATATAAAACACTATGTATATATATATATATAATGTATATATATATATATATAACACACACTAATGTATATATATATATGTATATGTATATACAAACACACTAATATATGTATATATATATAAATACACACACACACACACATATATATATGTATGTATATATGTGAAGACAAAAATGTATTTGACCCATAGATGAGAAATTAACAGGTACTACCACTCTGCCAGAGTAACCCTGAGAATAATAGCAATGAAGGAGTACTCCACACTCCCCAGTACTGGAGACTCACCATTAAATGCAGTTTAGTATTATACCCAGAACACCTCTTTGAAGGAGGGGAGGTTCTTACCCTGCAGGGGATACAGTCAGCGTATTCTAAGACTGGGTGGGTTTTTTTTGTTTAAGCACAAAAGAAGAAAATATTTTAAATTCCAACTTTTGTCTCTGAGAATTCATACAGATCTCAGTGAACAAAAAGATATAAAAACTAATTTGATACCAAAAAAAAAAAAAAAAAAAAAAAACGTTAATTTCTTTTGGCATTGTAATTGTCTTAGTTTTTTTCTTAATGTTCGGAATTCTTAGTGAAATCTTTGTATAAAACAATTTCTTGAAAAAAAATCCTCTTTCGATTATTGGCAAAAATAATTCTTAAAATAACATCTACATTTTCCTAAAAGTTATTGATAATCTCTCTCTCTCTCTCTCTCTCTCTCTCTCTCTCTCTCTCTCTCTCTCTCTCTCTCTCTCTCAACTATGGAAATCTGGTCTAACTGATAAAGTGAGAATTCTTCCAAGCTGTAGCTGTGTCAGTACTTTTGTACAGCTGCTTCACTTGGGGTCTAACTTATATATACATGCTCTATCACTGATAATGAGCACTGTTTATCTATGAATATAGAAAACTACATTATATATACTAGCAAATATATGCACCCTTCGGGTGCAAGTATTTAGGTTTTGATGTTATAAAATATTGTATCAAATTATAAACTATTTAGAAAATGATAAACTGAGGGGGTATAATCGAAAAATAGAACAGCTTTAGATTTAACTCTTCCATCATTTTCTTTCCCTCTTGTCTTTCATTTTTCCTAATTTATCTATTTAGTTAGTTTATGAAGTATTTAATAAAATTACAGTTCTTTCGTCTTGTTTATGGATTTCTTTTAATATTTATCCCCGAGATCTTTGCTCAGATTCGTTAAGAGAAAACCAAACAATTAGAAATCAATAATACTAAGCATATATTTATCAAAATCAAATTTTAAATATCAATATGCAAATTAGCCTTCCCGTTCACACTGTAAACCGCTATTTTGTTGTATATGTAAATACAATTACATGCTATTAGTACGTAGATATGGTCAACAGTATTAATAAGGTATAACAATTTTATCAATAATTGAGGTTTAAATAAATTCATGATAAATGTGATGTCAGTAACTAAGGGAATTGTGACTTGAATAGTGATTTAGTTTCGGTTACAGACAGACAAACACACAATCTCCATTATAATAAGATATATACATATATATATATAATGTATACTTGGATAAACAGACTGGATGCTACTTGTTTAGCATATTTCAATATATTTTTTCCTGTCATCAGAATTAAGTCATGCCACCATAAAAAAAAGTTCCACTTGAAAAATCCTGGCTTTGTAAAATAAAATAAAAATAAGACCCCTAAATCTGAACTCTTGCAGTAGTTGTTTGTTGCTAAGTGCCCTCTTAAATAGCCAAGGAGGTGACCTTGTATAACTGAAATACTTTATTTATTGATTATTATATTATTATTATTATTATTA
>CM042140.1:68474391-68504391 GCA_023376005.1 Doryteuthis pealeii | reverse complement strand
CCAGCAGATTGCTTCACCATTTTCCCTGTAGATGGCGCTCTCGTGCTTATGCTGAGATCTCTTTCAGTCTCTTTTTTTTTATTAAGGTAAAAAAAAAAAAGGAAAAGAAAAGAAAAGTTGTTTCTTTTATTGTTTACTTTTGCTGCTGTGAGTATGTATGCTATTAGATTCTCCTTTTTTTTTTTCTGTTGCAAATTCGCTTCCTTGAAGTCTCTCTATGGGGCAAGTTATCTCCCTTGTTTAGTGGTTTACATTTTAAATGTTTGCAAATGGTTGTATTTCAATGAGGAATTCTATGTATTTATAAACATATAAATATATATGTAAGTGTGATTCTGTACATATGTTATATACACAGATATATTGCTATATATATATATATATATATATATATATATATATATATATATGTGTGTGTGTGTGTGTGGAAAATGAACTTTATATGAATGGAAAATAAATGTATATATATATATAAAATAAATTTTTCTAATGTTTATTTTAATTCATATCTTTAAAGAATGTATTCTTATATAATCAGGTTTTATATGTATCTATACAACCTACATTTATTTGAGGGAAATTTGTATAAGTAGATCCTTTGCATATATATATATATATATATATATATATATATATATATATATGATGATAATATAGTGTGCTATATTTATAAGTAAATAGTGCTCAATATCATGGATAGAGCATGTACATCTAAGTTGGTTTGAAAATCAATTAGGCAAGAAAATGTCTGTTACCAGGTGCCATTGACTTTATGTCCCCACTACCATAACTTATACATATATATATATATATATATATATATATATATATATATATATATAAATCTACAATCGATGGTTTTTATTACATATTCAAGTATATTTCACTCTTATCAATATAAAATATAAAAACCCAAAAACTCTAACTTGATCTGAGAGCTCTTGATTCCAAAATCTCAAATGGAATAATCCATCTATTTGTTAAGGTACAGGGTGGCATTTACTTACTTGTGGGTCCCAGGCCAAACTCATAAGTGGGCCCCATTGCTCACAAGCTGAAGACCACTGTGGCCCTTGTGGTTTTGAATATATTATATGATAAAATACCTGATGTACACTTGAAACTGGCAAACTGCATGCAAATTAGTTTCAGTGGACTCCCAGATACATGTGAGCCCTAGGTGAATGGCCTATCATACCTATTGGTAAATCCAACCCTGTCACTTTCTGTACACTGTATGTGTGAGTCAGTGTGCATATCTAATATACATACTGACTCACACAGAGAGTCACTCTTTCAAAAAAATTATTGTCCAAGTTGATCCTGCCTTTTTTTCTTCTGTTCAACTCCTGGCCTGGAAAAGAAAATATCTTCACTTCCATCTTCTTTACGGTTTGTTGTTTCTGAAAACTTGTCCAGTGCTCAGCCTGATCTTATCTACTACTCTAGCCTGTCTGCTCAGCTGCCTGCCCGTATTTTTCTGCGAATGCAAAACTATTTTTGTATCACTGTGACTGTGTTTAGACAGTGGCTAATTTCAGTAGAAAATATAAGAAGGAGCAGTAAGCTCCCTTTCTTTTGTGTTGAGTTATCAACTCAATAGTTTTTTTGGTTTTTTTTTTTTTTGTTTTTTTTTTACTTTTCCTCTCCACTCAATGTAGAGTAGAGTACACACCATTGACCATTGGATGGCCACCCTGCTGATAAGACTTGGCTGCTTGCTCCCTATCCGACTCGAGCTAGACATTGGCACTGTCCATCACACTTCATAAGTGTATCTAACGACTAAAGTCACTCACAGAAGCTTCGCTTGCAATTGATGTACAATAGAGATATAAAACAAAATCAATGGTACTGAATGGATCCGTTCTTTCCTGTTGGAGCACTTCTCTCTTTTATCAGTTATCGTCTATTTTCCTGTTAAGACATCTCTTTTCAAAAGTGTGACCTTCATCTTAAATGAATTTTTTTTTTTTTCAATGTGGCAGCAGGGAATGGGGAGTAGGGCTGGCTGGCTGATCTGTGTTTTGTGTGCTCAAATGGCAATCGCACTGAAGCTATGATTTTCGAATAGTGGGACGAGGGAAAAAAAAAACCCTTGTCTTCTTCCACTTCAGCTGAAATTGGTGCTGAATATTATTAAATGAAAATAAAGATGGAAGAAGTTGGAGAATAGGAATGGGGGAGAGTACAGAGCAGTTTTTAGATTTTTCTTTCTATTATTATTCACTTCTTCACTCATCCATTTATGGGCACACACATTTTAGATACTGATAAGGAATATTATTAAAATCATATACATAAAGAAATGAGTGGGGATGCTCTCTCTATAATGTGTTTATATATATATATATATATATATATATATATAAAGATAAATCTAATGAGTCAGATGAACCTACTAAAAGTTTCACTTAATGCTCTTCAGGGCTAAGATCTGACTCTTAATTTTTGGCCAGATATATATATATATATATATATATATATATATATATATATATATATTGTTGAACATTTTTGGCCAAATTTATATATATATATATATTTTGTTGAACATTTGGCCAGATTTTATATATATATATATATATATATATTTTGTTGAACATTTTTTGGCCAGATTTATATATATATATATATATACAGCACATAACCAGGTTGCAATGGCATTTCCACAATAATGCTAATTCGGTTTCCCTACTTAAAGTTGTCAATGCTCCACTCCCTTGCAGTATTAGGTGATAAAAAACAGGCTGGTGCTTGTTCAAATACTTTTGAGAGAGACAAAAAGACTCAAACTCAGACATTCATACCTAATTATTTACTGATAATCTTTAGATGTACTTCAAAATTTATAATAGAAAAGTGTCAGAACTTTTTGATCAAACCTTGTACATACACATATCTTTAAAAAAAAGTACATCTGCCTAGATCTTCAAGTATACTGGCATATTATATATATATATATATATATATATATATATATATATATATATATATAAACAATTTATACTTACAAAAAGTTTTTTATCAAGAAGGTGCGAAAAATCTCAAAGATTAAATACTTTTCTTTTTTTTTATCAATTAATCTCCAAAACTGGATGAAGAATTTCTAAGAAATTATTCTTTGGAATATTCTTTGTTTTTTGGGGTTTTTTTGTTTGTTTTTCTGCTTCCCCCTCCTTCCTCCCCTATCAAGACCATTCTTTCATTCTTTGACACTATCTTTGCAGCATTTGTGAATTAAAAAGAAAAAAAAAATGATTTCCCATTTTTCTTTATCTTTATCTTAGTAAATCTGGCCAAAAAATGTTCAACAAAAATTGATTCAGGTACTTTTCATGAAATTTAAAGAAAAAAAAATCTTTTCATTTAAAAAAAACAAAAAAAAACTAAAGATTAAATTATAAGAAAGATTAAACTTTATTTTTATTCATTGATTTGTTATTACTCTTACTAAATATTAAATTGATCTCACTCCCCCTCTCTCTCTCTCACTTTACTTCTTTGTCTCTCACTCTTTCTCTCTCACTATCACTCTTTCTCTCTCTCCTTATCTCTCTCTCTCTCTCTCAATTTTTATGTTTTTCTCTCTCTTTCTCTCTCCTTATTTACCTCTCATTTTTGCTGTTTTTCTTTCCTCTCTCTCCCTCCCCCTTTATACCCTCTCTTTCCTCCTCCTTTTCTCCCTCCCTTTCTCTCCCCCCTCTCTCTCCCATTAACATCACAAATATTTGCATAAATCTGAGTTTCTCCTTGCAACTTTTATCAAATACTTTAATAAGTTTATAGCCAAATTCATTTAAGATCTACAAACATTGGTTAATATCCACGTTATTGAGCTGTGGTTAGCGAGTTAATCTATCAGACCAATATAATGAGTTCAATCTTCACAGTCTCTCACTATTTATCTTTCTACTAAACTAAGTTAATCTGTGAGTTCTATTCTCATTGGGCACCTCAAATTTCTGGCCTTGTGCCATATCTAAGCTAAGCTCAGTAAGTAACTATATCTTCATTTGTTTTGAAGAGAGGATATTTTTTTTTACTTCAACTTAATTCACAATTCATTATGCAAAAGTTTTAGGTTGCTTTCATTCCTATCTTAATATATTGGCACTACTACTCCCCCTCTCCCACCCAACACACACTGTCACCATCAATGTCATCACAATGATGATGTCATCATCCCCAGTGGTCAGGGAGTAGTAGTAGATAATAGTAACCAGGGCCACTGTACAGATCTGAGGATTTACTTAGATCTTTCTTTCTTTCTTCTCCTACCCAGTGTCTAGTTCTTTCTCCTGTGTTTCCCATGTCCACAAGGCTTTTGTCATTGTGTCCTGCCTAGTTCACCACCCCTTTCTTATCTCACCACAGGGCTCAGCTTCCTGTCAGGGTAGCATGTCCATTAATAATGAACCCAATGCCAGAGATGGGAAAGAGCTGGCTCAGTGTCTCATCAAAAGAAAATGTGCTTTGGCCATTGGCTGTAGACTGCATCATCTCCTTCATTTTCATCCTCTCACTAGTGTCACTCACCTGCCAACAAATTACATTTGTTCCTTCCTCTCTCTCTCTCTCTCTCTCTCTCTCTCTCTCTCTCTCTCTCTCTCTCTCTCTCTCTCTCTCTCTGATAATCACATTTTTTTGTCTTTTCTTTTTTCTTTATCTTCTCTCATCTTGATCTTATTTTTCTCGCATTGAATTTATTTCCTCTCCTTACTCTCTCTCTCTCACAACATCTCCTTTCTCTCTCTCTCTCTCTCTCACCATCTCTTTACTCTCTCCCACACACCATCTCCTTACTCTCCCACATCATTTCCTATCTTTCTTACACAATCTCCTTACTCTCTCTCACACACCTCTTTTTTTCAATTACCTCTTTTAACCTTCTTACATACTATGTCCTTCATCCTCCTCTCTTCCAATTCTTTTCTTACACTCTGAAATTTATTTTTCAATCACCTTCTGATATACCATATCTTTCTCCCTCCCTTCTCTCTCTATCACTCACTCAGTCAGTCTCTATTTTCTCACTCTCAAATTTGTTTCTTTGTATTCTATATCTCCCTACCTCCTCTCTCTCTCACACACATCTTCTGTTGTATCTACTTTATCTTTCTCTCATAATCTTTTCCACTCTTTCTTTGCCCCCAATCCATCTTTCTCTATTTAATTTCTCCCTATTAATTGTTAATTTACCCCCCTCCCTTTCTATCTTTTCCCTTAATTTTCCTTGATAGGCGGATCAACATCAGTTGATCTCTGATCTATTCTCCGACAATAAAAGATACATGTGCTCACAAGGTTTTGCGTGGATATTTAGAGCCGAACTATTTGAGACCCTGCTTAAATTCACTCCATACCACTTACCACATTCAGGTGTTTTGACACAGTTGCCATACCGTCCATAAATTTATGAATATGACCAGTGAAACAATAGATACATACAAAGGTAAAAAGAAACCTTTGATTAATCCTTCAGGTGTGTTTGCACCTGCCTTTTCATTGGAAAGGAGATCTCCACTTGATGATAAAAGAAAAAGAAGAAAAAAAAAAGGAATTATAAATTCATAAATGGCAGTTCTGCATCAATTCCATCTTTTGAATTACTTTTTACACAATGACAAAAAGTCAAACATCTATTTTAATTGAAAAAATCTTTCCTATTTGTTTAGTCATTTTTAATTTTCTAAATTTGACAATTCAATTCTCATCAAAGTTGAATCTAATTTATTGCATGCTTCATTATAATTCATTCTTATGTTAATAATTTGTACATATATAAAGGGCCTTGGTAACTGTCAGTTTATTACCTATCCAATTTTCAAACTAAGAGCTGTTGACACCATGTCTTTGCTACCCTAACTTATATACCATAACCCAGGAGAAATGGAACTTTATAGTAAGATTTCAATTAAACCATTAACTTAAAATACATTAAGAATAAAGTACTTTCCAGTTCAATTTACAACTGAATATATATGTTACTAAAATTATTGTTATATAAAACCATAACCCAGTAGAAATGGTAAATCATATTAAGCTGGTTAGGGACTTATATTACAGTATTATTTATAGTTTATTAATTAACTAAAGATTTAAGTTAATTGAAATATAAAAAAATTGAATAAAAGGTCTGTTTCTATTATTAATTGTTCACTATTATATTTGATATGATGGACTATTGAGGTGATAAAAATAGCTCATTCACTTCCTTAAGTCCAATGTTTGTATTGTAGTAAGGATTAAAGGCAAAATACTTAAGAGACTTTCATTTATCAATTTGGTAAAAGCCATGATACTTTATAAAATATCCCACATCTGATTAAAAAAAGGACACAGTGTGGGAAAGACAGGCTATAACCAGATTATGTTGGACTTAAAAGTATAAAATTACTGAAATTTAAGTATGACTTGTAAAATTCTTTAAAGGCAACAGATGGTTTCAATTTTGAGGGGAAAGAAACGAGCATAAATAATAGATTTATATTCTATTAAATAAGTAACGGACAATAATCAACACCAACACCTGACTTTAGCAAATAAGTGAAAATAAGAGAAGAAAGAAAAAAAATATCATAAAACAAAAAAAAAAGTATCCGCCTCGGCCCACAAAACAAAAAACTCGTTTCTCTCGCTACAGATTGTTTCATCTGATCTGGTGTCTACAGTTCATTTCCTCCATTCTTCTAATTAATTAAACCCAAACTGTGTGCTTAACGAAGAAGCCTGTTTGCTCGTTATTTTTTTGGCTAATCGTTATCCTGTTTCTCTCTCGCACACAAACGTCTCTTCTATAGCTACCAACACCGGCCAAGTTTGGCTACGTTTCTGCACATAAATCATGTTTGCCATTTGCAACCTTTTGTCTGCACCTCGAATGTGGAACAAACGAGCGATAGGTGCTTGGGTTGTTTCCCATGGCAACCAAAGAAGTAAAGAAAAGAAATTTCATCTTGTCTCATCACATGGGATGGAATTGTAGTCTGGCCAAATACACACACCTATGTGTGTAAAGAGAATCTAGACATGTAGGTAGCCATGAAAGTAAATACAGAGGAACATATCCATCTGTGCTTTATATTGTAAGGAAATGTCTTTATAGATACAGTCAATGTATGCACATACATAGATCGCACATCTATTTTGCATATTGGTTCATATTTATGCTTATAACAATGTTCATGTACATTTCTGCAAATAAGTTAAAACTGAGGGATATATATATATATATATATATATATATATATATATATGTCTAATATTTGGTGTGAACATATGTATATGTGTGTGGAAAAGGGGATTGGAATGAATCTGACAGAATGAGGTAAAATAAGGAATGAAAGAACAAAACTGAGACAAAAATGTGTAGTATATTTCGCTGGAATGTTAAATTCCGCTTCTTCAGCCTTTATTGAATCATTAGGATCATACAAGTGTTTTATAGAAGGGAAGTAGGTAGGTGGGTAAGTTTTGTGGTGAGGGAAAGATTTGATTGGTTATAGGAGATATCTTTGGGGCAGATAAGATATAGAAGGGAAAGGAGTGGAGGGATGTAGATAAAAAAATATATGTGTGTGTATGTGATATATATATATATATATATATATTGTTTGAGATTTAGTATGAAGCACTGGGTGTGAAATATAAGAAACTAATATATAGATTCTATTCATTTTGAAGAAGATATAAACATCTGTGAAATATGATAAAATAAAACGAAATGTAACATTCAAAAACTGAGTTTCTTATATTTCCACCTAATGCTTCATACTAAATCCCAAACAATATATATATATATATATATATAATATATATATATATATATATAGATACATGCATATATCAACTAAGAAGCATACGTGGACCCCACTACAATAACATATATATATATATATATATGTGTGTGTGTGTGTGTGTGTGTGTCAATATGTATATTTTTCGGATTTAGTGTGAAGCATGAGTGATATGTGAAATAAATGATAAACTGTGTTGGATGTTACAACATCACACACACAAATTTTCTGTGTGAATGCATATAATGGTGTAAGAATGGTGCTCAATACAAAAATATCATACATTGTGAAACTTTGAGTTATGAGTTGGATAATTCTGTTCTATTTAATAATATATATATATATATATATATATATATATATCCTACACAAGGCTGTTTGTATTTCACATAGCATCAGTACTCTTGAGAAAGGTATTCATCCAACTATTCTCCCTCCAACTATAGGTAAATAATTGAGCATACTGGGCTCTTTAACTTTGGTTAGGAAACCAGTCTAAGTGAAGGAAAACTCTGAATTCAAACCTGTTAAACTCTGCTTAAAAATTGACCCAGTGCCTTATCCCTGCTCATTCAGAGGGGTTTGGTAAATGCATAAATCCCAAATCCAAATAAAAAAGAAATTATTGTGGGGCTGGCAAAAAAAAAAAAAAAACCCTGACCTGTTAGTGAAATCACAGATGCTGCCCTCTAATCCGCAGAGTAGAATGAATGAAGATGAAATATTCAACAGTGGAATTGATAAATTCTATGCTCACTTCTCTTATAATTTTCTGTAGTTATCATTAGTTCAACCTTATATATTCAAGTTGTATCCATGGGGCTTCGATAGCAGACACTGAGGTTTGTATTTAAATTGCAGTTCCACCCAGCACTTCCTGGTTCTGGCAGTGTCCATGAGGAAAACAGTTTGTTTTTATATTGATCTAATATCAAACACATTTCCAGACATACAGTGAATTTGGGCAACATAGCATGCTTCACATAATTTAATATAGCATATATTTATGGCTCTGCATTATTTTAATTGCCCAAGTTGCTGAACTGAAAAAAAATTTTTTATATATATATATATATATATATATATATATATATATATATATGCAAAGAACAAGTTTTGAAAATGAAAATAACAGCATTTCTTAGACTTCTCAAGATTGTGGAAAAGAAATTAAATATTTGGGAAAAAACAAACATGCATTAGGATATATCAGAAAATAAAGTGTAACTCCGTAATCTACTTAGTTCCATTTCTAATGTTGGATTTAGGTGTAGTTATGTGATCTTATATGTCTATGTGGAGGCTTGTGGTGTAATGGTTTCACATAGAGCTAATACTCTTGGGAAAGGTATACATCCAACTACTCTCACTGCAGCTATGGGTAAATAGTAGACTGGGCTCTTTAACCTTGGCTATGTAACCAGTCTAGGAGAAAGAAAACTCTGAATTCAAACCTGTTAAACTCCGCTTAAGAAATTGACCTAGTGTCACGTCCTGCTCATGCAGAGGAATTTGTAAATATGTATATATAAATATATGGCTAATTGTAGAACAGACTGGGCCCTTTAACGTTGATAGGGCTTCCAGTCTAGGAGAAAGAAATATTCTGAATTCAATACGTGGACTCAACATCAGCCAATACTATATATATATATATATATATATATATATATATATGAACCAAAGGTCAATTACTAATAACACTACATAATTATTGGAGTGAATGAAAGATTTGACATTTATTTAATAAATCCTAATTTGTGAGTCAGAATAAACATTAGTAAATACTTTTGTTGGTAATTACTGTTATGTTTCATGTTTCCAGCATTTCCTCATTTGCCTTGCACAGTAAACTATGATTAACTAATTGTATCTTTTCGCCGTTCCGTAGAGAATATGAATAACATGTTGTCCGATTGAAAAGATTGTAAAACTGTTTTTCCATATCTCAAAGAAGGCAGAAGCAGAATACAGGAACTGATAAACTTGCATAAAATCTATGAAATCCCATGCAGTCTGCCTTCATCTGTCTGTGTTGTCCCATGTTTCTTCTGGGTAACTGGATGCAATTTGATATGAACCTCATTATTAGTGATAAAGCTACTAAAGTGCCGGGGCTCCCCTCGTCACTCCCCACGTTTGTCCACATGATAATATTTCTGATTTGATTACTGCTGTTTTGTCCATGTTTGACCCTCACTGTGCGCCTCGGAAGCATTGCTTATCCATTGCAGTCCTTTGGGGAAAATGACAAACAAGTAATTATAATTTGATTTTCCCTTCTTTCTGAAATAGGTTAACCTCTGACCCTTGGAGAAATTTGGGTCTTTTTGTTTGCGTATAGAACTATTTTCTTTTCTTAAGTGTTTGGTCCAAGAAGAAGTCTACATTTTAGGGGGTTATATTTTATCAAACAGTTTGATTTTGTTTTTCAATAGAAGCATTTACTTTTATCAGTATGCAAGGGAAACTGAAATAGTATTTAATGTAAGTGATTATATATATATATGCTCTGTCAATGATATTGAGCTCTCTTTACTTATACATATATGAAACTATATAATTAATATTATTATCATCATTATTATATATATGTGTGTGTGTGTATATATATATATATAGAGAGAGAGAGAAAGAAAGAAATATATACATGTGTGTGTAATATATATATATATATATATATATATATATATATATATATATATATATATAATCTGAAATAATCTATAAATAAAAGTTTTAAGGTTCATTTTTCCTAAACTTTTGTACACATGTACAGAGATGCTGATAGGTAAGTGTCCTGCATCCCTGATGCACAAAAACCTAAAAGGACACAGTAAAATCATATCCATGCGCCCCAGTGTTTTTCGTTTTTCTTCTCTCACCATTTCAAACTAACTGTAAATACATTTCAATAGTTTCTCAAAAATGAATTACACAGGATATGTTACAAGGTAGGAGTTAGCTGGCTTTAGTTGGGACTCATTCATTTCCCCAGGGACTCATTCAAAGCAAATATGTACGTCCCAGGATACACTAAATCAAAAAGCTATCAACATCACTGTATGTATTTCTTGCTGGTTAAATTTCTTCCTTCCTCTCTACCTTGACTGATGATTTAAAAGTATTGAAATCATCCCTTCTTATTGTACTAGTTCTATTTTGATGAGTTAAAAATTACATTCAACTTGAATTTTATCTCTCTTTAAAAACAAACAAAACCTAACTCCAAACAAAAAAAAGTCAGTCTTGTTCTCTCTTATCTTTAATTTCTAAACAATGATTCATTATATCGGCATTTTTCTAATATAAGTAAAATTATTTTCTTTACAAGTTCTCTATTTCCTATTTTAATTATTCAATTACTTTTGAAAGTAACAAATTTTGTTCTGTTGAATACTATCACTTCTAAAGACAGTGTCATTCAATCTATTCTAGCGGTAATGGCTGACAAATCAACAACTAAAAAAACAAAACACTCACTTGCGTAAAGAGTGCTTTGGTTGATGGCATATTTTATCATGCTCTTTTAAATCAAGGCGGAAAAGCACCTTTAAATTACTGCTTTTAGACTTTCTTGATTAGGGACATTTAACAAAACCTTTCATTCTCTTAAATTTCTTCCATTAAACTCATTTCTTTGAGAACCAGATGCATTATTGGTTGATAAAGATGTATCCTGACCTCTCCTGTGTGTGAGTATCAATAAGTCTAGGCTTTCAATGGAAACCATGTTAATCTACATAATTTCTCAGATACTTTTTTTTTTTTTGATCTAACTCACTGTTATTACCTGCAGTTGATCACTTTAATAATGGACAAGGACATTTTTAAGTTTTGTAAATGATTTCCACTGAGGAATTCTGTCAAATTATCCTCAGTGGAAATCATTTACGAAACTTAAAAATGTTTTTTGTTAAATGTTTAAATGTTTAACAAAAAACATTATTTTTCTTGTTTTGAAGTTTATTAGTTCAAGTTAAATCCAACAGGGCCAGATTTAGGCCCTACTAGAATTTGGATCTCTTTCATTAAATGTTCTCTCTTCCTCCCCTGGGGGGCCTTTCTAGTCTTGGGATCCCTAGGTTGCAACCCACACTAGCTTATTTGTAAATCTGGTTCTGAGTGTAAAGTGATAGTTTTCTTAGATGTTCAGGAGTATTGGTCTAAATTTAAATAATACAAAGAATTTCCTTGGACCAATAAAATTTTTTGTATTATTTAGATTTTTCAGACTGTTATCCTCATCTTTATTGTTATATACACAACATTTCGGCTGATGTGCTGTCTGGTGTTTCTTCCAAATTCAGGAGCCTTCATGGAACTTCGAATTGAATCCTTTATTTAATCCATTGGTGTAGATTGTTATCATTCTGTTAACCAGGATCAGGAAACATCTGAAGAAAAGATTATATAAAAACAATATGATAACATAGAAGTGCATGGTGTAATGGTTAGAGTCATAGAAAATGGACTCGTTGACCTGAATTCAAATCCTGGACGAGGCTGTTTGCATTTCATTTAGTAGGGCAGACTGGGCTCTTTAACTTTGGAATTGTAATCAATCTATGAAAGGAAAACTCTGAATTTAAACCTGTTAAACTCCGCTTAAGAAATTGACCTTGTGCCACATCTTGCTCATGTAGAGGGGTTGGTAAATAAAGTCCAAAAAATCCAAATAATATGTTATCAAGCCTCATCTCAAAAATTCAGATAAGAAAATTTTTGTGATGAGTTTTTTAAAATCCATTTTTCAAGATTAAAAGGGAGAAAAAAAGTCAACAAAAATTTCTTTGTACATAGACGGGGGGAAAAAAAAACGAAAAAAAATCCTAAATACTCATTTTTTTTTCTCCCAAAATGTATTTTTACCACTGCCAAAATCACCTCTCTTTACAAGGAATGATGATCCCTTCTGCTAAAAATGATAAATAAAAACAAAACAAATAAGTTAGAACATTCTCCTGCTTAGCAAAAAAGTAAATATAATAAATCAGATCTTTAGAAATAAAAGGCAAATCTTCCCATTACAGACAACCTTTCATCCAGGAAAAAAAATAACAGTGAAATAAGCAGGAAGTATGTTTTGTCTCGATACAAAAAAGAAAACAAAAATTCTTCTACATGAAACATGTGCATATGAAATAATGGTGTTCAGCAAAATAACTCACCCCTATTTAAAAAGAAAGTAACTGATTCCCTGTCCCGAGCTAAAGAAAATAAAGCCAAAAATAAATTCTTCTTTTTCCAGAATGAGAATATTTCTTTTCTTGTGGAATAAAAATATAAGATAAAAAAAATTACCCTAAAAACTAAAATTCTTTTTCTCAGCAAACTAAGAAGCAAAGATTTTTCCTTGAGGAACAAAAACCTGAAATTTATGAAACATGAAAATATAAAATCTACCTCCATTAAATAACCAACATTTGAATCATCATTGCTAAAAAAAAAAGAAAAAAAAAAAAGAAAAAAAAAAAAAAGATAGAAGTGAATTTCTCTGAATGCTTGAGATGGGAGGTAAGTGGCTATACAGCTGCTGTTGTGTACAGTACTGCATCCAGGATTTGTTTGAAACAGCATGCAGCATCCTTGTGCAGTTCCCATCCATTTTTTTTTCTCTGGGCATTCTCCATCTTTACATCCCTTCTTCCAAAAACAATCACTCTGTGATTGTTTCAGCTGTTTCATCAATGCCCTCCTTCCCTCCTTATCATGAGACATCATCAATAATTCAACAAGGTTGTGTGAGAATAAGTGAAGTTATTAGATCATTGTTTCTTTAACCACAAATTGTTTCCTGACCTTTTTCATACATCATTAATTTCACTTTCTTGTCATGTATATTCCCATAAAGTCCCCTAATTATATTTCTCTTTTTTGCTATTTTTTATTTCGTGTTTAAATGCCGCCTTTAGTGGTCATTAAGTTTAGTGTCAAGTCACTTCTTATTCATAGAATTTATATTATCATTAATTGTAAATGTTTGTACTCTATAAAAAAGAAAAAAGTCATCGGGGTGGCCTAAAGTCGGTATCAGCCAATCAGCAAGGGAGTCTATCCCCTTTTCATTAGCGCTAAACCAAGGAGATTGTTTTTGCGTCTGAGGTGGAGCACCACACCTACCATCAACTCCTTAATTTACCGCACAGATCCCTGTGCTACTCATACACTGAGTTGGCAACGGCCAGTATTGAACTAGGAACCTTGTGGTTTCTACCCGAATGCCCTACCAACTGGGGTGAACTTGGCCCTTTTTGTACTCTATAATTAGCAATTAATTGTTATTCCCTTGAGAATTTATAATGAATAGGGTGAGTGTGAATGCAGACCCAAGACTATTGTTTCAAATTAGATTGGAAATTGCTTTATTCTCTAGTTTAGTCCATTTATTGTTATTACTTGGTTTTATCACTTTATTATGATCAATTTTGATCGCTTTATTATGATCAATTTTGATCACCTTATCATGATCACTTTTGATCGTTTTATCATGATCACTTTTGATCGCTTTATCAATAAACAGGGACATTTTTTAAGCTTTATAAATGGTTTCCACTGAGGATGATTAGTTCGTTTCTTTGTTTAATGGCATATCAACCTTTTTGTTTAGCTGAGGTGAGCACCACACCTACCATCAACTCTCAGATGCTTTACTGCACAGATCAGAAGAAACTATTGGCTCAGTCATTGTGAATACAATGGTCACACATTACACATGCTCAGTCAGTAATGCTTCATTACAAACTGACTTACATCATATTCATACATGTGCAAAGAGATCCCATCTGATTGGTTGTTAACTTATACCAAGGCTGCACAACCAGTTCCCCAAATATTCAAAATGGCTTTATATATTCTGGACAAACTTCAATACATTAAGTTTGTCATTAGAATAAGAAAAAATAAAATCCTTAAAGTATATTTAAATTTCTATCAATTTTATTACCAACACATTGTGTCCCGTGTTAACCAAACCATGATATTTCCCATAATGCATTGGTTGCCTAGCAAACTCAACAGAAACAAGAAGTGGCAAGAGACTAAATATGTAAATTAAAATCTACTTCCTTTAGTTACTCACACACAACAATGCAATGATTGCACATTTTCACATACAGCTCTGCAATTGCACACAAACACATACATACATATATATATATATATATATATATATATATATATATATATATATATATATGCATATATGCATATTTTTTAATACATTTAAGCAAAAATGATATGGGATTCAACTTTAAATTATTTCTTTTTTTTTGCTTTTAAAAATTTATTTTTTATTATCTTGCATATGTGTGTACATACAGGTTAATTCAAAACTTTCCAGTATTTTTTTTTTTTTTTGAAAAATCTTTTATTCATATAAATTCATCTCCTCATTATTCAGTCATCTGAGTATTTTTCATGACTTTCTATGATTGTAACACCAACTTTCAGATTAATTATTCCATCAAGAAACAATAATTTTTTTAGAATTGATGAATTCTTCAAGGATTTTCTTTAATGTCTTAAAATTGTTGGAATATATATATATATATATATATATATATAAGAAAGAATGGAAGCACATGATGTAATGGTTAAAGTCATGGGAAATGGATTTGTCGCCCTGAGTTCAAATCCTGGACGTGGAAATTGCATTTTCATTTAGCACTAATACCCTTGAGAAAGGTATGAATCCTACTCTCCTTCCAGCTATAGGTAAATAGTAGGAAGACTGGGCTCTTTAACCTTGGATAGGTAATCAGTTTATGAGAAGGAAAACTCCGAATTCAAATCTGTTAAACTTCGCTTAATAAACTGACCTTCTGTCACATCCTGCTTGTGGAGGGGTTGGTAAATATATATAAAAGAAAGATTCTGTCTGTCTGTCTGTATGTTTATTTGTACAACAATTGAGTGCACATCCTTTTTATAAAGGAAATTGGTAGAGACAAGGAAAAACCAAAGTTCAATAAGATCAACACCCTATTTTTGTCTGGGTTAAAAATAGAATTTTACCCCTCATTTTCCATAAATAAAATATAATAAGGGTATTAATCAATGATATATTTAAAAATTGAAGTGAACTAAAACAATCATATAATCTATATTATATATATAAGAAAGGTTCTGTCAGTCTGTTTATACAATGAACTAGCAAACATCCTTTATAAAGGAAATTTGATGAAGACCAGAATCAGTGACCAGAGTTCAAATTCTGGATGAGGCTGTTTGTATTTCATTTGGTGCTAATACCCTTGGGGAAAGGTATGAATCCATCTGTTCTATCTCAGCTATGAGCAAATAGTAGGGCTGATTGTGTTGTAGATTGAACTGGAAATTGATTTATTCTCTTAATGAAAACATTTTAAATGTATTGCTCTAATAGAAATTGTGCTATAATGTGTCATTTTTGTTGGTTTATAGTTACTCTCTCTCCCTTTCACACACACATAAACATACTCACACACACACACACACATATATATCAAAATGGTTGAAAGAGCTTGGATAAAACATATGGGACATTTTCTTTATCATCTGGATCCAAATTTACAAAAAATGACTAGAAGACTTGAACGGCTACAACTGAAGATCATAAAGAAGAAATAATTCATGGGCTTTAACAATTCCTACCTAAATGATATCTATATATCTATCTATCTATCTATATATATATATATATATAATGGTAATTTTATTTATATACTGAAACACGTGTGAGTGTGCACACACAAGTCTAAACTTGTAGTCATTTTTTGTCTACTTATATTTATATTTGTCTTATGATTTTTATCAAGTGTTCATCTAACAAATATGAATAACAAAAGCCTCTCTATCTCCACACAAAGTGATAAAATAAATTTATCCTGTTTTTGTTTTGTTTTGTTTTCCTCCCGATGATTTTTGTTTCACCTATTGTTTGTCATTGATACTTACCATCCTTGGGCAGCGCTTGACATCCAACTCTCTTCACTCTATGCTTCATTTAATCCTTTTTCTTACTTTGAGCAAACACCAGAGAAACCATAGTAACTTTTGTTTATTTAAACTATCCACACGTTTCATATAGTTCTCTGATGCTCCGACCCCATGGAGTAGGTGTTATAACTCAGTTGATAGACACACAACCACCTCCCATGCCTTCGGGGATGGATTAGAATGTGGTATCTGTTTATCATCCTCAGCCAAAGTCTTATGTTCAGGCAGAACATACCAACTAAACCTGGTCATGGGGATTCTGACTCCTTTGTAGCACACCTCTGTTGCACTAAAGGGGATAATTGGAATAGATTGACATATTTTTATATAATTCCCTGATGTTCTGACTCATCCAAGATTTGAACTCGGGTTGATGAGTCCATGTGCCTCAATTATGCAACAATTTATATATGGTATTATTGGGACTATTGTCCTCATCTTCATTGAACCCTATTGCCCTTATGGCAAGCCCCAACCCCTTTTTATCATATGGGTGCTAGAAGGCGGTGGCTGTGGGTCTACATGTCCTGGGAATGAAGTTAAACTCTATCTGATGGTGAGGTTCCAGTTTTGGAGGTTTGGGGAATGTGGAGCACCCCTTCATCACCATTGCTCCCTGGTCCACTCTGACCCGGAGTGGTAGCACCTGTTAGGGTCCCATCTATGGGTTAAATAGAAAAATGTATTCATAAAAAGATCGTATTATCCATTAAGAATTGATTTATTTCAAAACTTTATCGGTATTAAATGACCCACTGAGGTTGATATGCTGTAAAACAAAACAAACAAACAAATCATCTTCATTGTTATCTGTACAACGTTTCGGCCGATATGCCCTCCGGCCTTCTTCAGATATTTCTTATATATGCTATGTATAATATGCTAATTTATTTGTGTATATAAAACTTAACCAATATTTGAGTGTTGTATTATTTTTATTCACCCGTCCTTATTTCTTGAAGGTTGTGCCAACCCTGGTCTACAAATATCTCTGCATTATTATTTGATATTGAGAACTAGATGATATCTTTATTGCTATGCAACTTTGCGGAGATTTTGTTAGTTGTGTTGTGTGTGTTGTTGTAGATAAGGTGGGATACTTTTTGTTACTTCATTTTTTCTCTCTTTTATGTTTTTTTCTTCTTTTTATTAACCATAGTTATCGAATGTAGAATAAAGTATCCGTTTACTATCTTCATCAGATTTAAGTCAAGTAGATATGTTCTCCTTTAGGAGATGAAGAAAAATGGTTTATATGTTTTGTTTTTGTTTGTTGTTTTTTTATTATTTTTTTTTCACCCCTCATTTTCTGATTTTTCATTTTTTTTTTTATAATCATTTTTCCCCTTCATATGCCCTAACAGACATATATTGAAAGGAAATGTAGATATGTAAAAGAAAAAAAATCAGAAGAAAGGACTTGTTTATATATCTATCAATTTGTGTATATATATATATATATATATATATATATATATATACATACATAGGAGAATGTAGATATCTAGTTAATATAATGTTAAAATGGAGTGTATAAATCCTTGATACCTAGTAAGAACCAAAATGATGTATATAAATATATTTATCATGTATATGTGTGTAAGAGTGTTTATTATAATGTATATAGGCTTTATTGTTTGTATTCATGTATATATATCATTTATATGTATGTATGCAAATATGTATTCTAATATCTATACATATTAAATATTCTCTAATACTGACATATGTTATCACTATGTATAAGAAGATTACAGATACATCTATCTGCATCTTTCTCTGTCACATATGTATATATATATATATGTGTGTGTGTATATGTATATAGTATATATATATATGTATATAGTATATATATATTTATATATGTATATATATTGTATATAGTGTGTGTGTTTATCTTAATCCAAGATGAGCTCTTTTTGTGACTTGTTTATGGAAAAAAAAATTATCATCCAATCTTAAAAACTAACATCATTGATATTAGAAATAACCTATTATTATTTCGGCTAATGGGTTGAACTTCTCACCTGAAGCACCTGCACCTGTAAAGGTACGAAATAAAAATAAAAAGAGGCCTAACGAAATGATTCCTGAGTATTACAAAGCA
Organism: Doryteuthis pealeii; assembly: GCA_023376005.1. Lineage (NCBI taxonomy): Eukaryota > Metazoa > Mollusca > Cephalopoda > Myopsida > Loliginidae > Doryteuthis > Doryteuthis pealeii. The sequence continues at coordinate 68,485,503 of CM042140.1, read as the reverse complement.
GACACCACAGTGTTCTTTTTTTCTTCTTCATCTTCTTCATCTCCCTCCCTACATCTTTGTTGCATAAGAAAAGATGCCACCTACCTGTACACCATACCTGTCTATTAGTTTTCCAAAAAGATGATGTGAATTTAGCGTTGATGGTTCATTGTCCCACACCTTGGTGTTTTGCACTCTTACCCCCTATCATCGCCAAGGCAGAATATTTTGTGCGAATCGTTAGTTGAATACACGATGTAAAAGAAATCTTAAGTATTTTAGTCAGTAAGAAAAAGAAAAAAAAATTCTATTTTCAATCCACAAAGATACATTCCTGTTGAGACAATGGTCCTTGTTAGTGCTTATTTTGGTACTGACAGTATCTATCGGTACTCAAGCAAAATTATCAACCATTTCAATATAACTGAACACTTGACTAAAAAGACATAGAAATATACATAAGTAAACAAAGGCCAAGATGTATTTTCAAATATGTTTTAAATAGTGACATAAAAAAAATGATTTATTTATTTCTTTTTTCTTTTTGTCTCTTTCATTTTTTCAATCTTCTCTTTCTTTTCTCCTTCTCTTTTTGTCTCTTTCACTTCTCTTTTTTTCTTCTGTCTCTTTCATTCGTTCTCTTTCTCTTTCTCATTCCTTTCTCTTTTTGTCTCTTTCACTCTCTCTTTCTACACATTCTCTACTCTTTTTTTTTCTCCCAGTCTCTTTCATTCTTTTTCATTTTTCTCTTTCTTTTCTCCTTCTCTTTTTGTCTCATTTACTCTTTCTCATTCTCCTGTCTTTTTTCCTTATTTTTCTTCTCTTTTTGTCTCTTTCATTTTCTCAGTCTTTTCTTTCTTTGTTTTTTTCTCTCTCTTTTCTTCTCTTTTTTTCCACTCTTATTTTTATCCATCTTTTCTTTTTTTCTTTTTATTTTTTACTTTCTCTTTCCCTTCTTCCATTTATTCTCTCCTTTTCTCTTTCTATATTTTTTTCTCTTTCATTCATTCTCATTCATCTCAACTTTCTTTTCTTCTGTATTATTCTTTTTTGCTTTCTCTTTCTCCTCCTCCTCTCTTTTATTTTCTCCTCTTCCTCTTTTTTCTCTCCCCCCCCTTTATTTTCCTATAATAGGCTAATAGTCTCTATGAAGTTTTCACTTGGGCTTCTTCTTTGGCCAATACAACTTGTGTTGTTAGATGTTCAGATGAAGCGACGTGAATATAATTGAATGTATAGTCGGGTCTAGAGATGTTATGCTGACCAAAAAAGAAGCAAATACTAATGATGTTCCATTGCTACACTTACCACCACCCCACCCCCACTGCGCCACCGCTGCTCCTCTTTTCCGTCTCCATAACATGGCAACTGAAATATGGCAGAAGGTAGAAGTGACAAGCAAAAGGGAGACTCAGAAAAAAGAATAAAGAAAAAAAAAATTAAACAATACAAAACTAAAAAAAACAAAAAAAACAACATACCAAAAACAAAACAACAAAAAAATATAACCTCACTCTCAAAAAAAAAAAAAAAAATGTAAACAAAACCCCCCAAACAAATAAACCATACTGAATTCTTCGTTTTGATACCCCCACCCCCCAACCCTCTGGGCCAAACTATGTACACGATTCCTTCTCCGAATGCTGTGTAGTATATAGCTCTCTGGGCTCAGAAGTTAAGAAAAGACTAGGTACAAAGATTCACCGATTTGGAAGGGAATGTTTCCTAAGGGCAGCAAAGCACAAGAGATCAAGAGGGATGGGTTGGAGGTTTGGCAGGGGAAAATAGAGCTATTGAGAGAGAGAGAGAGAGAGTGAAAGAGAGAGAGTGAGTGAGAGAAGTTGTGGAAGTTTCAAAAGTAAACCTTTGATATCTTCTTGCTGTTGGGATATGTTCCAGTCGACTGCTCATGTTGTTATTTCCCAAACAAACAAAAAAGACATCTTGAGACCAGAGATTGGGTCTGTTGTTATTACTGCTGTTGGTTCCAGAGGCATCAAGAGGCAAAAGTATTTGTATTTTTGTTACTGAGGGTACGGTTTAATACATCTTTATTATCCCTCTAGTAAATATAGAGTGAATTTATTTACCAACCCATATATATATATATATATATATATATATAAATATACAACAATGACCTAGGAAAAATATTGAGATAAATTTTCTCTTAATGACACCATTTTTCTACTCTTTTCTTCAATATTTTTCTTTTTCTTCTTGCCTATCACATTCTCATTTTTTAGTTCTTATTTTCTTTTTGCTTTTCTTTCTTCAATAATCCCCCCCCCTCTTTATTTTCTGTGTTCCTCGCCTTTTATTATTCTCTTCTGAATTTTTTTCTTTCTTTCTCTCTCTCTTCTCTTGATTTTGTCTGTTTTCCAAAATAAACTCGAATTGTATTTAAGCTTGGGTGGATGACCTTTCCCATAACCCATTAGGTCGTTGGGGTGTCAATGCCAAGTATTTTGCTTCGTAGCATCAATGCAAGTTACTTGGCAGTGTCCAACTCCTCTCCAAGTAGCATGAGACAAGTTGTATCATTTACATGTTAGCAAAAGAAAGAAAGTACCCCTGGTCTGACCTAATACTTAAAGTATACTGGGTATGACATTAAACTACATTTAATTTAACATGAATTTAACAGGTTTCATTTCAGAGTTTTCCTTCTCCTAGACTGGTTGCCATACCAAGGTTAAAGCCATTTTTAAGGCCAGTCCCCTCTATTTGGAAGATTGGTGCAACATAATCTTCCTACTTCTATTTGGCCTTGTAAACACCTCTCATGGTGTAATGTTTAGCAAGTTAGGCTAACAGATCATTGTGAGGGAATTTAATTTTTACTGGGTGCTTCATACTTTTGAAATTTGTGCTTGATTAAGCTAAGTTTATTAAGGAGTACTTTTGTTTGGCCTTGTGCCATACTGGATTAAACTTGGTAAATATTATGAAGGTAGTGTTTCTGATTTGGGCTACAAATCAGTTTTATTGCTTTTCCAATTTGACTACTGAAAGGTGTGTGCACTTTACGGAAATTAGTTTGAAAATACCCTTATTACTCATTCTGTTATGTCCTATTAAAGATTTTTTCTCCCCTTTTTGTACTCTTCGTTTTTCTCCCCTTTTCTCACTCTTTCGTTTTTCTCCCCTTTCCTCGCTCTTTCGTTTTCTTTTCGCTCTTTCTTTCTCCCCTTTTTTTACTCTTCGTCTTTTCCCCTTTTCTTACTCTACGTTTTTCCCATGTCTTTTACATCTCTCTTTCTCTCTCTGATTGTTCACCCTTCCCTTTTCTGATCTCTTTCTTCATTCTTTTTCATCTTTCTTTTTTCCATCTTTAGTATTCCCTCTTCTGTTAACTGTCTGTCTGTCTGTCTGTCTCTTCTTTACTTATCTTTCTCCTCCTTTTTCCCCAACATTGATGTACTTCCTGTCATCTTTCTCTTCTGCTTTTTTTCCTCCCTTTATTATCTTCTCCCTTTTCTTTCTTTTAATCTTTCTCCTCTTCTTGCTACCCTTCTTACTCTTTCTTCTTTTTATCTCCCCTTCCTCCTTAAAATTTTCAGACCTTCCAATTTCTGAGACGGCATTCGGCAGACAAAGTCAGGAAAAACATACCTACTGTTTTAATAAGAGAACTAATTGCAAATCAATATCTCTGATGAGTGATAATAGATGGCAGTGTCGTATTTAGGATTTCTCTTGATTCAAAGTCACTCATCAACCATTTGAATTTACCAAAGACAAACAAGATGCAACAAAACAAGACATATTAACAAAACAAAGTAAAGCAATGTACAATAATAATGGGCAAAATTAACAGAAATAAAAATACGCAGTTTAGCAAAAAGAAAAAAACCAAATAGTTAAGGAAATTTTTATGAATCTTACTGAATGATGGAGACTTAGGTCTCATTTGAACAATTTTTACAATTACTGTCATTTTCTTATAAAACAAAAGTCTGTAATTTTTGAATGGGACTTGAAAAGTTAGGTCACCAAATTATCAAATTAAGTACGGAAATATTTACTACTCGTTTCTTATTGGCTTTTTCTTAATGATGAGTGTATATATGTATATATATATATATATATATATACTATCAACCAAAAGTATGGAACCACATTGATTTGTTTTCTCTAAACTTAAAAAATGAATCAAGTTTTAGGTTTTTAAAGAAAGAAATTTATTTTTCTATGTCTGCATGCAATTATAATTTAAATCAAAATGAATATAAAATTTCAATTAAAGCAAATTCATATGTTCTTTTTATTAAAGAATCCACAACGAGCATTTATTATTGCAGATGAAATTCTTGGCATCCTTTTTGGTAACTTGTAAAAATATGTTAATGGAAGTGATTCCCAAGCAGTGTGTATATGTGTAAACAATTCTTGCTTACTGAGGGGATCAAGTCATGATTTACAAAATTTCTTTATCTTCCTTTGATTTTAGATAATTTGAACACAGTTTTGAGCTGTGTTTTGGATCATTATCTTTGGGTTTGCATATACACAATAGGTAAATTTTTTTTATCAAAATATACTAAATTAGTCTTTATAATGAATTTAGAGAAACAATTCAGGGTGATTTCAAACTTTTTCAAAGAATGCCTTTCATTAAGTTCAGTGTCAAGTTACTTAGAATTTATATTATCATCAATTGCAAATGAATGGATAGGGGGAAATACTCTAAAAATAGCATTTAATATTTATTCCCTTGAGAATTTATAAGGAATAGGGTGAGTGTAAATGCAGACCCCATACTATTGTTTCAAATTAGATTAGAAATTACTCTATTCTCTGATTTAGTTAATTTATCTAACTTACTGTAATTATCTTCAGTTGATCACTTTGATTTAAGACAGGGTTATTCTTTAAGTTTTGTAAATGATTTCCATAATTGGTTGGTTTCTTTGTTTAATGGCATATCAACCTTTGTGGGTTATTTAATGCCAAAGTTATTCTTGTCAAAGAACAGTAGTGGTATTATTTAACATAGCTGAGGGTGTTTATAGCTTTTCCCAAGGGTATTAGTCCAATTTGAATTGAAAATAAAGATTCTAGAAATTGTTTAGAAAAATTAGATTTAATTTTTTTACTTTTGTCTATCGGTCTTACCGTATCTGCAGTTCGAACCTTGGTTTCTGACATAGACAGGTACTTCAGTTAGATTATATTTCACGAGTTAATAATTACAATTTCCAATCTTATTAATATCGTCCACTTCCCTGAACACAGCACGTATTGTAAAACTATGTCCTCATCTGTAAACAATGAAGTGTTTATGTGACGTAAATCATGTGCAAGGCTGTAGCCTGACCGTCACTGACTAGTCAAACTGCCTGGCCTGATTCTGACCAGAAGAGAGCACACATTTATCAGAGTTACAAATCAAGTAAATCTGTTTAATTGACACAAAACACAGGGTGACTTGCCCTCGGCTAGCGGCAATATTTCAGCCGGTGTGGCAGGCCAGTCCTCTGATCATGATAAACTGGATGGGATTTTGTCTTCAACTTTCTCACACCTTTCTTTGCTTCTTGATAATCATCTTGCGGATACAGGATGACCACAACTGGCCTTCGAGTTTCACACTGTGCAGTGGTCAATATTTCCAGCTAACAAAAAGATTAATTTTAATCCTTTCTTCTTTTGTATACACTTTTAACTATTTGCCTACCAAACTTCCCCCAGGACTGTACCAAATTTTCTTGGTATTTAATTTAGAGACCTGAAGAGACTTGCTGTCACTCAGACTCTAGCGGAAGACCACTGGCTAATGCAGATGTAAAAAAAAAACTTGCATAATATCTATAATATAGTAAGTCTTTAGATATAACTTTTCTAGTGAGCTTGATCCTCACAGGGTAGCAAATACTTGTAGCCAGTCTAAGAAAAACTTAATAAATATCAAGAAACATTTTACATTATTTACATGATTCAAACTATTGTTCTTATCTTGGTTGTTATACTATTAATGTTTAGGCTGCCGAACTCTTCAGCCTTCTTCAATTTTTTTTTTGTTAGGGTATTTTTAACCATACCCTTTATTTACATCCACAAAGATAGATTCTTCTAATTCTTATATTGATGCTTTGGAATATCTCATATCAGTTAAGGGTTCTGTTTGAAATTCCCTGAGGGTTTTTAATTTCAACAAGAGATACCTGAAGAAGGCCTGAGGATACAGCAGTTGAAACATTGTTAGTATAATAACCAAAATGAAGACAATAGTCTGAATTATGTGGGTAATGTAAATAATGGTTTGGTTTGTTTTGTTTTACAGCATATCAACCTCAGTGGGTCATTTAATGCCGATAAAGTTTTGAAATAAATCAATTCTTAATGGATAATACAATTTTTTTATAAATACATTTCTGAATTATGTGAGTAATGTAAATAATGACATAAATTTAGAGAGATATTATCGAGAACCAAGTTTCCCGTTTCTCAACAGGACTACTATGAAATTTGAATTTTCCACTGGTCACTTTTTGTTTAGAGTCACGTACTTTCTTGTACTTCAAAGTAATTATACAAGAAACTTTTATACTTTTATACTTTTGTTCAACATTGAATAATGATAATAATAATCTAGCAGAAGACTTATTTCACTTTCTATAGAGTTTATCCATATCTCTGCGTTAGGTTGGTACCGTTAGGCCATCATGTATCAAAATTAAAGCTTCCATCCATATTCAGTTACATAACCATCTTGAATTATTATCATCTATACAAAACAGAAAACAGCGTTTATTAAGCTGCTATAGATTCCTCCAACTGCGACTCTCTTGTGTTCCAGTAATTAGCTCAACATGTTCCTATTCTTGTAGTTTTCACTGCTAGAAGCGGAGACTTATATATTTACTTTTGTTGTACAGATCTTTCCTTTCAAGTTTCATGGTGTGCGCTCTGTGGGGGTTGTTCTTTTTACTTCAGCCTTCATTTTTATCTCTCCCACAGTGAAGAGTTCCACTATTTTTTTTTTCTTTTTCATTTTTTTTTTTTATTTAAAAAAAAAGAAAAAAAGTAAAAAAACAAAAAACATTGAATCTATTCTTGTTTTCAACTTATTATGCTGGTAATTTTTTGTTGTTCTCTTTAGGTATATTTCATTTTTTAAAATAAAACTGATCATTTTTTTATTTATTTATTTATTTATTTTTTTTTTATTATTCTTTTTCTCCTTTATTCTATTTGTACTTATCTACCTTTTTGTATGGGAGGTTAAAGAGAATTATCATCAATTCTCCTTTTATGATATTCTCTCTTTGCATATTATTTTGCATAGAAAGTGCAATGCAAAATAAGTCTGTGTGCGTAAAAATCCTGTAAATAAGCGGAGTATCCAAATTAATTCCACAATATCTTTGTCTGTCTTTTCAGTGTCCATCAGCATAAAAGGAAGTTTCTTTCATTGTTAGCCATTATTCTTGTCCTACACAACCACACACACAACTTTTTTTTTCTTTTTCTTTCTCATTTTATCCTGGTTCTTTTGTTACTGCCACTGGTAATAATAATAATAATAATAATAATAATAATAATAAATCCAGTTTTAATCTTATACTTCTTCATTAGATAATCTTTCTTCCTCACAAAAACAGATTCGTCTTTAGAGTTTGTGCCTAAAGATAGGCTATAAAAATCCTACAGTGAAGATTTTTCAGTTTATCCAATGAATTAAGCCATAAATTTGAACCCTTCAGTTTCTAAAGTAGCTGCCTCCCTTTTCAATGCTGACCAAAAACATATTAAACCCTTCTTTGCTCCCAAAAGACTTTAATTTCATCAGTGGGAAACAAGCCCACGTATTATAGCATTTTTTTTTAGTGGGGGGGGGGTCTCTATTATGGAAATGATGCCATAAATATTTAATCAATAAAAAAAAATCAGTCATTTTATTTTCAACCCAAGAAACAAATACTATTAAAACCAATTCACAGGCATTGCCCATCTCCTTAGATCCCATTTGTTAAATTAAAGAACTACTAGCTAAAAAATTTAAAACAAAACTTCTATTTCTCTGGATTTTTGTGATGAGGCTTCATAATTTGTATTATTTAGATTTTTTTAAATTTTTTTTTTACTCTTGTCCTTATCTTTATTGTTATATACACAACATTTCAGCCAATGTGTTTTCTGGCCTTCTTCAGGTGTTTCTTATCAAATTTGAAACCTTCTTGTTGAACTCACGAACCTTCATGTCATAATCAAAAGCTTTCACAGAACTTCAAACCAATCTCTTTATTCAATCCATTGGGTTACATTGTTCTCATTCCATTAACCATGATCATCTGGAGGTTGCAGGTTCCATCCTAACTACAGGCAAAAATAACATAAAATACTTAACATAGCTTAACACTTGCACCAGGTCATGGTTAATGGAATGAGAACAATCTATTCCAATGGATTAAATAAAGGGTTCAGTTTGAAGTTCTGTGAAGGCTCCTGATTACGACATGAAGGCAGATGAGTTTGAACAGAAGGTTCCCGAATTTAAGAAGAAACACCTGAAGAAGACCAGAGGTCACATCAACCGAATAGTCCAAAGAATCTAAATAATACAAAACTTCTATTTCTATTTCTTTCAAAGTTTAAGGCAAAGTTCATAGGCATTTAGTCTTTAAATTAGTCATCTGTGCATTGTTTTCAAGAAATGGTTCTATAATTTTAGGGTTTATTTCCTCACTGGTTTCTATATAACGAAACAAATAGGCATGTGTTGTAATGGTTAGAGTCGTAGGAAATGGAAACAATGAGATGGATTCATTCAAATCATGAATGAGGCTGTTTGCATTTCACATAGTGATAATAACCTTGAGGGAAAGGTATGAATCCAACTATTCCCCTCCAGCTATTGGTAAATAGTAGGGCAGACTGGGTTCTTTAACCTTGGTTAGGCAATCAGTCTATGTGACTCGGAGCATTTTTTCTTGCAAACTTTTCTCATTTGAATTTATGTTTTTATATTTTATATATATATATATATATATATATATATATATATATATATATATATATAATCATGATTAAAATTTAATGCTAAAAGCATTGTTAATCAGTAAAATCTTTACAGTGCTCTATGCACAGAAATATCACAATATTTCAACCATAAAAACAGGGTAAAAAGTCATGACTGTGAGCTTCACATAGCTGATCATCTAGGAGATGGAAAACTTTGAATTAAAACCTGTTAACTTTGCATAAGAAATTGACCTTGTGTCACATCCTGCTCATGTGGAGGGGTTGGTAAATATGTATAATGAAACAAGCTATGGCAATATCTGTTAAAAGTGGGCAAGTGATGCTCATTAGCTTGATTTTTTTTCCCTCTGCTGTTCTCACTCCCATTCCAATGGTCAATATATGTACTGACCATCTTTGCTTCTAAATTACTGCACTACTTGCAAGATTTGCTTGATTTGTTTTAATTAAAAATAAAGATAAAAAAATTTTTTTTTAAAGTAAAAACAATTAAAAAAAAAAAATTAAGTAGCATAAAAAGATAATAAAAAAATACTTCCTTTTCTATTTAATTTCTTTTCTACATCGATCCACATTTTGACCAGCTTATTATTCTTCATTCTATTTCTTCTAATTCCTTCGCTTCTTCCTTGTCTTATTTTTATTTCGTAAAAACCGCAAGGAAGAAATCTGTTTGATTGGATCGTCAGTTTACATATCGATGAAAGAATAAAAGTGCACGTTTGTGAATTGTAATCACTCCTAAAAATTCCATTTAACCTTCTCATTTCCTTTTTTCTTCTTCCTCTTCATTCTCTTCACTCTTTCATTTTGTTGTCTATTTATCTTTCTCAACTTTTCTTCATCTCCAAATTTCAATTTCTTTCAGTTTTTATCAAATGGACAGATTTTCATGTTCTTTTTCAGAGAACTTGCTTAACATGTAGTGTGTATTTATACCCCTGTGTGTGTGTATATATATATATATATATATATATTATATATATATATATATATTCATAAGTATATATATATACTTATGAATGTGTGTGTGTGTGTGTGTGTGTGTGTGTATATTATATATATATATATATATATATGTGTCATTAGCTGAAATTTTACTGTATAATGTTTGATCTATGTGATGTGACTCGGAGCATTTTTTCTTGCAAACTTTTCTCATTTGAATTTATGTTTTTATATGTATAAATATATATATATATATATATATATATATATAATTATGATTAAAATTTAATGCTAAAAGCATTGTTAATCAGTAAAATCTTTACAGTGCTCTATGCACAGAAATATCACAATATTTCAACCATAAAAACAGGGTAAAAAATCATGACCGTGAGCTTCACATAGCTGATCATCAGGTGAGCCAGTATCAACACAGAGTATTGGCAACCCAAATGATTGAAAGAGAAAGAGCTTATTTGTGATCTATCTTTCTTTTCCACCATATTTTCTTTCTGTCTTTCTCAATCAATCTTTGTATTTTTTTCTTCATTTTTTGTGCATGTTCAAACCCCCTCTCTCTCTCAGTTTATTCATTTCCTTTCTCCTCTCTCTCCTCATCCATTTACTTGATTTCTTTACATTCTCTCTCTCTTTCTCTCATTTCTTTTTATTTCTCTCTCTTCCTTGACTTTTTCTATCTCTCTCTCTCTCTCTCTCTCGCCTCATTCATTTCCTTGATTTTATCCCCTTTCTCTCTCTCTCTCTTTCTAATTTCATATTCATCAAACCACTTTTCTCTTTCTTTCCTTATTGGTCAGTTTTCTATCTCTTCTCTCCTACCGCCCACCCCCTAATTTTCATCATCTCTTCTTTTTCTTCCTCCTTCGATATTTACATATCAATCATTTTTTTTCTTTTTCTTAACTCTCAGCACATGGGCAAATAACCCAGTAACCTAGATGCACTCTATGAATCAGTTGTGCACTACATCCCCCCCTCCCAATTGGTCTGCATTATAACAACTATTACATGACCCACCTCAATCAGACATCCGCCCCCCCTTTTCATCCACGTCACCACTTCCCCCCTGAAAATGGGCATAATAGATTCAGCTTGTTTCCTAGAATTTCACTCTTCCGATTCTTCTGAAATAAGAATTCATTACAAGAAACTTGTATCCTGATGCCAACACATGGCCTG
>CM042140.1:68319391-68466891 GCA_023376005.1 Doryteuthis pealeii | reverse complement strand
TAATATAATATTTATTACATTACAACCAGGGGGTGCATATATTTGCTAGTATATATAATATTGCTTTCTGTCTCAATCTATATATCCATTTAACATATATACACTCAGATACATATAACTGGATACTTGCTTATCGACACGTATGCACTGATACACATGCAAACGTACACACGTATGCAGCGTCTCTTCACTTGAGGCCAAATAACTAGTCAGATTTGGGGCTGTGGGTAAACCCAAACAGCTTCTGGTCATTTGATTGGCTGTCAGGGAAGTTGGACTCATTTCCACTCTGCTGCACTCTTATAGAGACATTTCTCCTGTAAGTGAGTCTCTCAGGGTTGACTGGGCAACAATATCAACAGCTGACAGACATTCACCCACACTGGAAGTCAGCACATACACAAGAATTGAGTGTATGTTTATGCACTTTCATAGTGTGCATATGTCTGTGTGTCTCTGCACCTGTACTTGTTTATTCATACACTTGCAGTTGTTTGTTCATATTCCAGTCAGCATTCCACATTTAGACATAGCAAAAAAAAAAAAAGAAGTATATTGTTATCAAGTCTTTTACAGATCTACGACTATAAACAAGTATGTGTCTGTATTTTTATATATATGTATGAAAGTATATAAAATATGGAATCAAATCCAACAGTATAAGGTATAGGTAAAGAAAAACAATAGTATATATTGTGCTAACAAGCGCCTGTTTCAACTCTATGGTGTTTATAAAATCTAATTCAATTGAAATTATTTTTAAAATAAAATAAAAACAATTGTAATAGGCATTGTATAAACACTAGTTTTATTCAGAGCACTTCTCTTTTTTTTTTCTTTTTTTTTGTTGAATGAAGAAAGGGAAATTTAACGTTTGACACGAGAAGTTCAACTAACGCTCACCTTCTGGGCAGGAATGTTTTTTAAAATTTTTTATATAAAAAACGTATTTTGGTTTAAAAATAATGTAAATTTTATTTTTAAACCTAAAAGTCTCAAAAATCGATTAGAAAAACTCAACAAAGTTTGTATAAAAGGTAAAGGTGTATAAAAAAGTTATTAAAAAATAATCCAGCCATGAAACTGTATGTAAATGGAAGTCCTCAATACAATCTTCTGGTCAATAAATCCGTCGAGTGCGACTTTTTGCCATATCATATGTATGTATGTATATATGTGTTTCTGACTCTGCTAGAGATTGTATCCAGTGTTATGGAGGAGTTATCTCCCTTGTTTAGATTTGCAGAGAAATAAGAGAGAAAGATGGTTGAAGGAAGATTTAATGATTGAAGGACAAGAGAAACAGAGCAGATGAGGAAATAAGCAAGATAAAGAGAAAAGATACAGAGATTTGAAAGAAAAAAAATAGGAGAGAGATCGCTGCAAGCATCTGTGAAAACAGAACATGCTCGATTTCGCAGCTGCATTGTGCATGCACACAGCCATATGTATGCTCCTGTATACCATGCCTATATGTCAAGCAGCAATGCAATGACCTGCTTGTGCAAGTTTGTGTGTGCACTGTAACAGCATGTGCACCAAAAATGCCTTTGCACAGTCTCAACTGGGCAAACAACTGGCATCTACTTTCAGTTTCACTTTCACTCTTCCCCTTGCCTCATGGCATCTGAGTTGCGTCAAGTGCATTTCCTTTGCTTGTCCTCTTCTAGCTCATGTTGACATCACACCTTTGGTCTTGGCCCACAGCAGAGTCTGAACAAAACCCAAAATATTCCAACATTTCTTTTGGCAGAATGCTGATCATAGTGATATACAAGCACACTCCATAACGATGTGGATAGTGCTATGTACAAAGAGAAAACTAAAAAAATTCAATGCAATCTATAATAGTATTGGTACTCAATAAAATATATATATAATATATATGGTGTCCATAAAGTCGATGAGCACTTAAAAAGAATTTAAAATTCTTAAATGGACAGGAAAGAAAAGACCAACCACCCCCTCCCATTTTAGGCCTTGTGCCATATTTTTGTATTTTTACAAAATAGATATTCAGTCCTGATTTTACAAGTATGAGATTTACAATTTGTGCTTTACAAATAACCTTGTGTTCATACAGACTTCAAAATCTCCTGTTGGGTTTAGAAGTCTCTGAGTTTCTGATGATCAAATAACTGATAGATATTAAATTACTGAACTTGTGATTATTCCTTACAATGAGTGCTTGATATCATCTGCCTCCAGGTGAATATGTCCTATTTCTTTGCAAAATATATCATTGATATTAATAAGCAGAAGAACTTAAACATTTTAGCTATAATAATTGGCCGGTGGAAAAGAATAGACTTTCTTAGAAAAAGAAATAAACAACATTACTCTATTACACAACGGTAGAGTTATAATTTGAAAAAGCAACAAAATTTGACAAAAGAAAATCATTTCTCTGAATTTTTTAGATGAGGCTTGATAATTAGTATTATTTGTATTATTCAGACTATTGACCTCATCTTCATGGTTATCTGTACAATGTTTCGGCTGATGTGCCCTCTGAGGTTCCCGAGTCCAACAAGAAATACCTGAAGAAGGCCGGAGGGCACATCGGCTGAAACGTTGTACAAATAACCATGAAGATGAGGACAATAATACAAATAATACTGAAACCAAATTAGTCTAAATATTTGTAATTATACAATTTCTCTTGCGTATATAATGTTTGAGATTCCTTCTGAGATGTGTGTAAATATATATATATATTATATACAAGGCGTATCAAAAAAGTATCAAGATTTTTTGTACTTTTTGTAACAGCTTGCATTCTGTAAAAATTAACATTCCATTCATTGTTCATTTCTATCTTAGTAAATACAACTTCAAACTCAATACTTTTATTACACACCTTGTATATATATATATATATATATATATATATATATATGATTTTATTGTCTTAACACTTTATTTCATATATATTATGAATATATTCTTGTCTCTGTCTCTCTCTCTCTCTCTCTCTATATATATATATATATATATATATATGTATATATATATATATATATATATATATATATATATATATATATATATATAGAGAGAGAGAGAGAGAGAGAAGAGAGAGGGAGGGAGGGAGGGAGAGAATGTTAAGATTATACTTTGCTATATTTATAAGTAAAGAGTGCGTAATATCATTGATAGAGCATGCATATCTAAGAGAAGTGAAGACATGAAGTCAACAGCGCTTGGTAACTGACAGTTTCTCGCCTATGCGACTTACAAATTTTCAAAAATTATATATATATATATATATATATATATATATACACTTATCACTTCTGACCTTGATCTTTCAAGCATTGAGTCTCCTTGCTGTAACACTTACCCTCTATTTTTTTGCCTTGTATTATTTTAGTGTGCATGTATGAGAGAGAGAGAGAGAGAGAGAGAGAGAGAGAGAGAGAGAGAGAGAGAGAGAGAGAGAGAGACTGTTTTGGCTCTATCTTTCCTTTTATAAAGTTGTGAGGGTAAAGCAGCTTCAATTAATTTGCATTTGAGGGACACTTGCCTTTGGCAAAATAAACATTAGATGAAGAGAAAAAAATATAGCATGAGATTAACGAGCCACATCATCAGACCAGATGACAATATTAGCATAAGCCAGCCACACTTGTGTAGAGTAACAATATAAGTTCCAGTTTAATCTGCTAAAGCTGTTGTTTTTATGTGATATAATAATCCAGCACTTTGAGATAGTGAAGAACCAATAGGTAGAGAACTAGAAGTTATACAAGACTGTCAGGGAGAGTTTGATGAGGACAGGGAGAAGATAAAAAATGACAGTAAATAAATAGGTAAATAAGTGGTCAAAGATTATATATATATATATATATATTATATATATATATAATCTTCATACAATGACTGCTATTTACACAGTAGCATTGCAACCAACAAAGCCTTCATCAGATGATGACTGGGTTCAGGCATAGTTTCGGGGCTGAAGCATCATTACCACTAACCCAGAGCACCCCAGCAGTATCTCACGATACCACCAGACTTTGTCAGTTTGATGTCACAATATAGGACTGCCATATCCACGCTGATGCGGTTAGAGCTTTCTCCTAATCCAAGTTTAGACAAAAATGCCGAGGTTGAGTTGGTAATAAATCCCCGACATCCGACTTCAATGGGCAATACATCTGTTATCCACCCGTTTCCAATGCATATATATATATATATATATATATATATGAAAACTTTAGGTTATCATGAATAAATTTGTTTCAGCTACTTTGGCCTCTTCAAGTTCGATTTCATAATGGACAAGAATTACATATTAGGTCTAATCAAATGTTTTTCTCCATAAAAATATGCACATACACCATTATTTATATGTATATATGTAAAATCTTTATATATACTAGTACAAAATAAAAAACACCCTCCGGGCGATGTAAAAATAGATTTTTGAAACATATTGCTTGAGGGGTGGGAGTAGAAAATTCAATGTCAGCGAGTTTGTACCCTAAATAAGTAAAATCATCAAATTCATTAAAAGATTAAAAAAGAAAACAATTTTAAATGTAAACTTTGAATATGTATTAAAATAAAACAAACTATATATAGATATATAATACCAGTCATGTATTTATTAAAACTTGTTTTAAAAAAATAATGAGGACTGTCTGATGTTGCATGTTCAAATTTTGAGTGTATTTATTCTATGTTATGACAATTTTGGGTAATGTGATGTAAGCAGTGACGTAGTTTTTGTTACAGACAATTACCGGAAGCGAATTTCCATTATTAATAGAATGTTTGAGTTCTCAAATTTGGTTGAATCCTATTATGGAAACACTTGATACCATTCATTCACCTATACATAATCTTTATCTTAATGTTTTATTATGATTTTTGGGACTGTTGTCGTATTATAAAAACACAATGTTTCATCTGTTGTACCCTCTGGTCTTCATCAGGTCCGTTTATTATCTAAGCATAGCAATGGTTCAACTTTGAAAATCATTTTCAACAGTTTGACTGTTGAGAAAACAAAGCATTAAAGAACTTATGAAGATCTCATCTGAATAATGATGTCATTGTTTTTTTGCACACCCATCTAGGGGAGGGTAGAACGGGCGAAATGTTGTGTTTTTATATATCACAATAAAGATGAGGACAACAGTTTGAAAAGTTAAAATAATACATATCAAGCCTCATCTAAAAAATTCATGATCCGATATAACAATATTACTGTAGCACAGCAAAAATGGCACATTGCAAGAAAGATTTGATATGCAGAGTCTGTTCACTGTCACCCTATTCATTATACTTTCTCAAGACAGTTAACTATTAAATACCAATTATAGATTAGTTGCTATGTTTATTTTATGCTAATAACAATATAAATTCAATAAGTAGGATGAACCTTGACCTCAAGTATAATGGCCGCCCAAAATGGCCTTTAAGCATGCAATGTTAAAAAGATGCTGTCAAAAGTCTATAAAAAAGACATACCTAGAATATGAGATAAAGTAAAGAATAACAACTACTTTTTATGAATTCTGTGTTTGCATGGGTGGTAAAAATGAACTTATTTTTTTGGTGGGGGTGTTCTGTTTTTTTTTTTTTTTCTTTTTCTTTTTGTAAACAGGTGGTAGCGTTCCTGGCTGTAATTAGCGTTAGATTGTCCCACTGAGAAGTCTTGTATTGTTGTCATCTTTGTTGTTGACATGATTCTTTTCTCTCTCCCCCCCTTTCTTCAATTTCCTTTTCACCATTTCTCCATCCTCTTTTCCAGGCTCCACTTTATCTCTCCTTCCCCAGCCCCCCAGGGAAATTTATGGATTTAGTTGTGCATGGATTATGGGAGATCTGCTTATAGAAATCCTGTAACTTAAAGAACCTGGTTATAATTCATGCTCATTATATATATATATATATATATATAATATATATATATATATATGTGTGTGTCTGTCTGTCTGTGTTTGAATTTATATGCATGGAAATCTACATATAAACATACATATATAGTTTATATCATTCTTTACAATTATGTGCCCCTCTGTTTCATATATATATATATATAAAATTATATCTCTTTGTGTGTATACACACACACACACACACATATATATATATCTTTGTACACACACACACACATATATATATATATCTTTGTACACACACACACACATCTTTGTATATACACACACATATATATATGAGCCTTTATATTTATAATTGTATATCTCTTTGAATACACACGCATACATTTATAAACCCATATATATGTATACACATATTTAAGTTAGTTTGAAAATATTTAGTTGTGTATATATATATATATATATATAATTTTGTGTGAATGCATCAAGACATGCAATCATTTGTATGTGTGATCATTTAACGCATATAGACACAGAAGGGCAAGACACATGTATGATCTTATTTAAAATAAATGATATTGTATATATTTGTAAAAGATTGGTTATTTGCCAAGGGAGAACTAAATTTATTCAAAAATATAAGCTTGGATTTTTCACCTTTTTTTATCCAGGAAAATGAAAAAAGCAAAAAAAAAGCAATATACAAACAGACATATCTTTTCTTAGTCTCATATGAAACATACTTAGTCATAGATGTTTTATTCAGCATATATATATATATATATATATATATATAATATATATATATATATACACATACAAGGTGTGTAAAAATATTATTGATAATGAAGCTGTATTTACCAAGATAGAAATGAAGAATGAATGGAATTTTATTTTTTCAGAATACTAGGTGTGTCAAAAAGTACAAAAAATCTCAATATTTTTTTGGACACACCTTGTGTATATATATATTATATATATATATATATATATAAGTCCTTGCACATTCACTTTCAGATATATGACCGCAATTAAAAACAAACTCACACAATCAGCATTGTTTAATACATATGCTTCTCACCAGGTGCCAGTTTAGCTTAGTCAGTAGAGCATCCATTGGGAACCACAAGGTTCTGGGTATGATTCTAGCCCACACCAAATTGGTGTATGAGTTCCAGAGCTTGGATCTGTGCAGTAAAATGAGTAACTGATGGTAGGTGTGGTGCTTCACCTTAGATGCAAAACAATCTCCCTGGTCTAGCACTTGTGAAAAGGGGATAGACTCCCTCAATGTCCAGCTGATACCAACAATATAGAACATACTCATTAAGTGAAAGCTTATAAATCCCTGATCCCATATACATGCTTTATATATATATATATATATATATATATATATATATATATATGAAATGTCTATAATCATAAAAATTGTCATACATTGAGCTCTCCAATAGACTATGAACGAATCTACCTATATGTCTATGTGAAACTATATATATATATATACATACCAAATCTCCACCTGAGCAAGATGCGACACAAGGTCAATTTCTTAAGTGGAGTTTAATGGGTTTAAATTCAGAGTTTTCCTTCTCTTAGACAGGTTACCTAGCCAAGTTTAAAGAGCCCTGTCCACCATACTATTTATCCATACCTGGAGATAGAATAGTTTCCCAAGGATATTAGCGTTATGTGAAATGCAAACAACCTTGTCCAGGATTTGAACATGCATCGCCAAGTCCAATTCCTATGACTAACCATCACACCCCATAAATATATATTTATAGATGGAAAAGGTCCTGAATTTAATTGTTCCCACCACTAACTCATCTTGTCTTTTGGATATACATATATATGTATATAAGTAAAAAGTAAAGTTGTCGGGTGGACTAAAGTCAATGCCAGCCTGATAGTGAGGGAGTCTATCCCCTTTTTACTTGTGCTAGACCAAGGAGATTGGCTTTTAGTGTCTGAGGTGCAGTGCCACAATTACCATCAGCTCCTTATTTTACTGCACCAATCCCTGAATTAGCGAGGGCCGGTATCAAACTTGGAACCTTTCGATTCCTAGTCAAGTGCTCTACCGACTGAGCTAAACTGGCCCTTATATATATATGTATGTATATATATATATATATATATATATATATATATGTTGGCCCCAATTGATACAGAATGCTGTGTATGCATAAAGCACTTGTCATAATTTACATGCGCCACATAGAGAGAGACGCAGCCAGTATCTTGCAATACAAAAACTAATTTTATTAACAATTTTTAATTTTACTTTTCCATTCTTTAAAAAAAAAACAAGAAGAAAACTTTATAGGCAAAATTACAACAGCCTCGACTCTTTTACATTTGCTTAATTAGTTTAGTGCAGAAATTATGTGAAAATAAAATAATAAATGAACACTTGTATGTATATATATATATATATATATATATATATATAACAATGTAAGTATAAACAGATAGAGAAACACTCAATGAACATTTATGTGTGCGTCTGTGTATATATGTCATATCTACATACAAATAAACATTACTGCATACATATGCATCATTTTTTTTTATATCAGCAGAAAAATAAATTGATTAGATTATATATATATATATATATAATAAACATCACAGGACATTATGTGGCCATCTACGGCTATGTCTAAGTTAGTATACAGCATATATGTATACCTATCAATTCATATATGTGATACGTCAAAACACGGTGTCTGTGGATAAATATAATATACTATATTATATATATATATATACATATATATATATATATACACACACACATTCACAAACATATATTTATTATATATACATATATATTCACAACATATATTTCTATATATACATATATTCACAAACAATATTTCTATTGTATATACATATATATTCACAAACATATATTTCTATTATATATATATATATATACACACACACACACACACACACATGCATAAATTTCTGTCATATGCATGCATATATATATATATATAATATATATATATATATATATATATATATATATATATGTGTGTGTGTGTTCCCTTATACAATAAACTTTGTTTGTATACAACATATATGTATATATATATATATATATATATATATATATATATATATATATATATTCATGCACATACGTACATAAACATATATTTTCTATATCTATATATACATACACACACACACCCATACATACATAAACAAACACTAATTTTCTATTATATATATATATATATATATATATGTATATGAGAGAGAGAGACACACACACATAAACATACATTTTCAGTTTTATATATATATATATATATATATATATATATATATACATATACATACATACATTTTCTGTTATATATATATATATATTAATAAGTATATTAATGTTTCTGTTCTTCAGTAAACTTTGTCTCCTTCACATTTCTATACACACACAGTGATGAATGATTTATATATATATGTCTATTTCTTTGACTATTGTCTCACTGTCAATTATTCAATTCAATTCAATATTCCACTTGTCATTGTCATTGTCTTTCTTTGCACTTTGTGTGCGGAAAAAGAGCCGAAAACACATGCGCTCTATTCCATGTTCGGAATGAAAGCTCCTTAATCTCACATTTAGTAATCTGCAGATAATAATTGTGTGTACAGTGGATTAACAGGCAACCAGCTTAACTGGCCTTGATCAACACTACCATATATATATATATATATATATATATATATATATATGACACTCCCATACATGGTGCATACATTTTCATATCTTGTATGTAATTCTATATATATATCGTAGAAGGGGAACAATAATTTCTTAGAAACACATACATACGCGTGTGTGTATATATATATATCTCCACACTAAGTGAAAGTATGCATGTGTATAGATGTACTTCATGTGTACAGAGACCTGTCATAATCTTCTTCTTTTTGATCAACATTACCATATATATAATATATATATATATATATATATATATATATATCCACACATAAGTGAAAGTATGCATGTGTATAGATGTACTTCAATGTGTACAGAGACCTGTCATAATCTTCTTCTTTTTGATCAACATTACCATATATATATATATATATATATATATGTGTGTGTGTAAATGCATAAATTTTGGATTTCATATCATGTATGTAATAGTATATATATATATATATATATATATATATATATATATATATATATATATAAAAACAGATAAGTTGGTAGTGGGAATTATTCTATTTAGGACCTTTTTGCTCCATATATATATAATCTTTCTTTTCACATAGGCATATACGAAAAATTTTTCATAGTCCGTTGGAGAGTTCAATACATGACATTTTTATAATTGCATACAGAGCAATATTTACAGTCTAAGTCTTTTCCTTATTAAGAATTTGTATATATATATATATATATATACACACACACACACATACATGTGCAAGTGGGTAAGGGTGTGTATAGATGTCCTTGACTGAGTACAGAGACCCATCATAATCTCCTTCCGACTATTGAAATAGTCGAAAATTGTATGTTGAAAATAATGATCTTTACACAATTATAAAGTTTTAGTCACGTCATACGAGAATGTATTAAAATAGGATTATTTCATGACAATCTGATTATTATTATCATCATTATTATTATTATAGCATTTCACACATTTGCATGTTCCCACCAGGTGTCTGTTGGCTGTGAGTGGGAGTTTAAGTGACAACAAGTCTCCTTGAATCTTTAACCCTCTCTCCTTGCACTTTGGCCCTTACTCAGGCTAAATGGGCAGTCAGAGAGGCCTCCTTTGATCAATCAACTGGTGAAGTCAAACCCTAGCACCTATAGAATTTTCCCAACCCTATTGCCCTTATGGCAATCCACAACCTTTTTATTTATCGTGTATGTGCTAGAAGGCGGTGGCTAAGGGTCTAAGTGTCCTGGGTATGACATTAAACCGATGAAGGTCCAATTCTGGAGCTCTGGTGAGTCTTGAGTACCATTTCATTGCCATTGCTCCCAGGTCCACTCTGACCCGGAGTGGTTGTACCTGTTAGGGTCCTATGTATGGGTTAAATAGATCAAAAAATGAGTTTTAAAAAATGTGTTTAAAAAAAACAAAAAAACTTACCCTACAAGAATGACTATTATTTCACAATAAGCACATCGAGCGATAAGTACTGCTATCCAATGGTGAGCAATATGAGATTTAAAAAGTGTATACTTAGTTGGATACTATATAACCTTGGCGAGGCTGGAAACATGCAGCGAATATATAAAGAATAGACCTCAATTTCTTTCAGACATTTTTTCATCTGGGGTATTCAGTTATTCAGTATCATGCTTATGAACATGATCTTCAGGGACCATAATTTTACAACTCTCTTGCAAGGTCCTGGTATTTATCTTATTCTCTCTTAGTTTCACTTTATCGTTCACTGGTTTGGTCATTTATATTTAGTGGTTATTACTGGGGATTGAGTGACAACAAGTACCCTCAAATCACCAGAACCTTTCTCATTATCTTTATAGATTTCATACTCAATTATTTCCAAATCCTCTAAACTTTATGCTAGTGTTTTTTTGTTTTTTGTTTTGTTCTTTTTGAAGGTTTCCAAATGTACCAAGTATAATAGGCAAGACTATCACTTTCACATCTTTAGTTCTCAAGCAGGGTCTTGATATTTACTAAATTTAAAAACTTTTTTTGCCTTTGTGTCCCATTGGACATAGCCAAGTCTATGATTTTTCTGTTTGTAACTATCAGATCTGGGATTCCATACTTGGAGGGGGGGGGAATCTGGATCTCAAGATCCCAGAGTATTTTCTCCAAGTGTCTGGTTCATAAAAAAGCAAAGTAAAGTCGTCAGGGTTAGCCTAAAGTCAGTATCAGCCAGACAGCGGGGGAATCTTTTCACTAGCACTAGACCAAGGAGATTGTTTTTTTTGCGTCTGAGGTGGAGTGCCTCACCTACCATCAGCTCCTTACTTTACCACACAGATCCCTATGCTACTCATACGCTGAGTTGGCGAGGGCCAGTATCAAACCAGGATGGTATCACTACTACTCCTACTAATAACCTAACAGCATAGTACCCGTCATAAATAACAGTATTATTTAAATATGACTCAGCATTTTGTATACTTCATTTTTCTCCAACTTATTCTCTCTGTTCATTTTCCTTCTCCAACTACATTCCGGTCTTCTCCCTTCTATGCATCACTCCATATCCTTTTTCACTTTTCTTCCAACTTATTCTCACCTTACCTCCTTTTCATCCAATTCTCTTTCTTTTGTTTACATGAGTAATATCTAGTGTTACCATAACAACGGAAGTTCGCGTTACTCAATTTGCGCGAACGATATACAAAGTCATTGCGTTTTATATCATCGTCATTACCAGGCATTTAAAAAAAAAATATGGGTTCAATCCGGATATGTTGAACTAAAAGTAAAATAGAATATGAGAAATATAGACAGGGTGAAAAATAGACTCGCTTGAAGTCTCAAGTTTTCGACATCAAAAAATGTCACTGTAGAACTTGGATGTTAAGTACTAAGAATTTTTGTTTTGTTTTTTTTAACTTGACCCCCGACCTTATACCACTCCTTGATATTCACTTCATAATTTCTTTCTTTGAATATATTCCTTGACATAGCCCCCCCCCCCAAAAAAAAAGTTTTGTTTTCCTAACTCGTAATAAGATATTAATTGCATATGTCTTGGGTTATAATTCCCTGTCTCTTTACTGTATGTGTCGATAAGTGCAAAGATATTTTTTAAATTTACATAAATACATACACACACACACACACATATATATATATATATATATATATATATATATATATATATATATATATATATATATATATATATACGCGGTATCTGTGTGCATGTGCGTGTATTAAGAACCCGCGTGAATTTGAATGAGTTGTGTGTGTGTGTGCGTGCGTGCGTGCGACAAGAAAGAGAACGATCGCTGGCTGATCTACTATGTTAACTACTCCACAGCTGCTACATTGTATCGAACAAGAAAATCCCCCTTTTTTTTTCATGGCTTTTTCCTTGTGTGAACTGATTTACATTCTACCGTTCACAAATTCACTCCATCTGTGAGACCTTGGTTCTCTTTCTTAAAGGGGTGTCCTTTCATATTATTCAGTTACCACCGCAAGCAATCGATTATCGATCAACTCATCTTCTCTTTCTGGCTATCCCAGTGTGTATCTCAACACGTATTATATATAGATTAGCAGGACCTGTGGATATACCACAGTATGATAATTTAATTATTAAAATGTTTTATATGTTTACTTAAGAACTATTGCATAATAGTTCAATATGTAAAAACTATAATAATCTTGATTGATTTAACTCTCTCGCTCTTGTTCTTACTTTCTTTCCTTCTTTTCATCATGTTCGATTGAAAAAGATTAGCATTATCGCCCCCCTTTCTCTATCTTATTATATTTTTTCAGTGTAGCATGTCCTTTTCCTTCCCTTTCCTTCTTTATAATAAAAACGGAATTATCATTTATTTAGCTGGGGTTGACGACACTCAATAGAAATAAGAATTCGGTGGATAAGCAACACCAGATAATCAGAATTTACATTTTTGCATTTCAACTCTAATGATTTGGATGATCTGATTTTTAACCAGAGAGTTTGCAAGATGATAACGGTCGGAAGATTAAGGAACAAGCGTATTAATATATAAATAGATAGAAAAGAGACAGCAACATATAGATATATATATATTAATACGTATTTCTAATTTTTGAATAATGTGTGTTCATGTATTTCTAGTGTTATTTCTTAGAAGAAAAATAACCTTTAATTAGTTTTAATTCGTAAATCAATACTTATGATTAAAATTATTCTTTTTTTTCTTTTTGTTCATTTATTCTGTGTCCACTGTCCACAAATCTGTTGTTTTTTTTGTTTTTTCTTCTTCTTTGAATTTATATAAGATCAGGATATAATCAATTACAAGGAAGAATTATTATTAATTATTAACAAAACAAAAACAACAAAGAAAAATAGATAATGTAGAAGTTTAGTATTCTTTTGGTCTCGGGCTGGTTAAAAGGATTGAACGTACGAAGTAAACTTAGCTATGTAAGGGAGGTAACTCAGTTTGTCTAAGTTCATTGTTCTTAATTTTACTGCCGCGAGATTTTATTTTATTTTATTTTTTAAATGGCGCGGTCATTTTGAATGATTTGTTCGAAATCTAAAGTTTAAAATCGCTGATATTTTTTTTATTATTTCGTGGATAAAACAAAAACAATTGAACATTTACTTTTTTTTAGAACTTTTTTTGACCCACAAAGTTAAAACTAATTTGCTCTCACTTTATTAGTAAACAATCATTTATACAAAATACACACAGACACATATTTGTTATTCTTAAGTGTAGACAGAGAATATATACTAAAGATAAGTAAAAAAAAAAAAAAGGTTAATTTATGAGGAAGTGCGTCCCGGTCTCCTGCCTCAAAAATTGCTACCCGGTGACTATTAAAATAACGACCCAGCTCAGTCTATTCAAAACTATCCATCTTCATATTTATCTATCTCAATTTGTTCATATTTAATTTATCTATATTACTTTAAATACTAAGACTTTTTTTTATTCATGTTTGTTTAATGTCTTGTTTTTAGTTTAAATAAACAAGAATTACGACAAAAAAAAGAAGCCGCCCCCCCCCCCAAAAAAAACATTTACTTGTCGAAAATATCTATCTATCTCCATTTGTTCGTATCTATATTTATTATTTTGTTTATCTACCTATCTCAGTCTATTCAAAACTATATATCCATCTTCATATCTAAACAAGAATTACGACAAATTACGATAAATAAACAAAAATTATGACAAGCTGGGGTTGTTATTTTGATAGTCACCGGGTAGCAATTAAATTAAACAAAATTCTGAGTTGTTTCTATACATGCTGTTAAAATTTGAGATCATTTGAATGAGAATTGATCACATTATTAGATTACGAAATGATAAATTTTTCTGAAACACCCTAAATAAGTAGGGTTAATAAAATGACCAATTTTCACTATCAGACAGTGAGGGAGTCTATATCCTTTTTAATAGTGCTAGACCAAAGATACTGTTTTAGCATTGAGATGGATCAACACACCTACTACAAGCTTCCCACTTTACTGCACAAATTCAAACTGTACTACTCATGTGCATGTGTGTGTGTTTGTATAATATCTGCCTTATATGATAGACCATTAAAACATTACATATTTATTTCTTCTTTATTCATGTTATGTTTATACATTTGCATTTATTTTTGATCTTCTCTTAAAAATAAGAAAGAATTTAAAAATCCAAAGAATCCAATAATCTTTACAGTTTCTTTCACTGTTGGTTCTCAGTTGATTATTACTGAAATATCAATTCTTCTTTTTACTTTGAATTGATCAAATAAGAAATTTCAGTTCCCAATTAATTTGAAAGGTTTTGTGGCCAGAATTGTATGTTTAAAAGACCTTAGTCACTTACTGGCTCCAAACGTTTCAAAGATTTTGAGTAAAGTAAGATAGAAAAAGCTGTAGCCATTTAGTTTAGCACAATACCAGAAAAATGGAACACCCAGTTAGAATCAAACTCGCTAGTAATGGTCTACTATCATAGCTTAATAACCATTTTTGGACAGTGTGGATTTTGCTCATACGAAACAAAGAATTTTTTTAAGTTGTGAAAACCACTTTAAATGCCTATAGTGACTGAGCTATGGCCATATTTGTGTAGATTGTTGCTCTCAACCTCAGTAAGGTTGTGTTTTTGTAAAAAGTGAGACCCGTTAGAATACTCTAATCCTGGGGTTTTCCAACTGAACACACTGATACATAGCTATATATGCTGTGAAAGAGGCGCGTAGTGTAATGGCTAAATAGGAAATGGATTTGTTGATCCGAGTTCAAATCCTGGACGAGGTTGTTTGCATTTCACATAGTGCTAATACCCTTGGGAAAAGCATGTATCCAACTACTCTCCCTCCAGCTATGGTTAAATAGTAGGGCAGAATGGTCTTTTTGGTATGGCAACTGGTCTAGGAGAAGGAAAACTTTGAATTCATACCTGTTAAGTACGCTTAAAAATTGACCTTGTGTCATATCCAGCTCAAGCAGAGGGGTTGGGTAAATAGATAAAACTAAAAAAATTAGTTATGTGTTGGATTAGACTTTGGTTATTTCTTTTTTTTTTTTTTAATGTTATTTTGATCCTCATAAACTGATGTTCAGATTCTTTGAAAAGGAGATAGACTCCATCACTGTTCGGCTGATACTGACAATAGGCCACTCTGTTATGCCGATTCTTTCACTGGAGTATTTGTCTAAAAAAAAGAAAAACCTTGTCCAACCAGAGAAAATATTTATTGATAAAATATTCAAAATAAATAAATTTTTCAATGTTTTAAAATTAGTCATCCAAAAATTAATTACAAATCAAGTAAAGACAAATTTTTAAAGGAAAAAAAAAAAAAAAAAAAAACAAATAAAATTGATTAAAAGAAGAAAAAAAAATCCTTCAGGATTTATGCAATTAACAACAACTTGAATTAATGTAGTTTCAAGTATTGCTTATATAAAAACGATTTTTTTTTTTAATCAAAAAATTGAAAAAAAAAAAAAAAAAAAATCAACATTCCAGTTCAACCAAGTGCAGGAAACAATAAGAAACATTTAGTATTACGAAAAACTGTATGTGTGTGTATATATATATATATATATTTCAAACAAATTTGGTTTAAAATAATGGAATTGTTGTTTTGCAATTTTTTCTTATAAGTTTTCTAACAATTTTTTATATATATATATATTGTTGGTATATATATATAATTCCTGATGAAGGTTCAAAAAGTTAAAAAATCGGAATATATATTGTCGGATTTAATTTCCATATTTATATATATATATATGTATGTATGTGTGTGTGTGTGTGTGTGTGTCTTCTCTACTTTTATTCTTATATATTCAATTTACAACCAACATCACAATCATCATCAGACTAATCATTATCAAAGCTTTCCATACTAACACTACTAACATCACTATCTCTTACATCTCTCACTCTTAGTATCTCACTTTATTTTCAATTGCAACCCCCACTCCCAAACCACCACCACCACCACACACACTTTCTTGCCAATGTAAGAACTATTTCTTCCATTTGTATTTTTTCTTCCCTAACCTGAATAACTTTTTCTTTTTCTTTTTTTTTTTTTTTTAAGTCTTCCTTTCAATTATGCCAGGTTGAACCGATCTCAGGGTTAGAGTCAGGAGAATGGGGGAGGTGGTGTGGACATGTTATTTAAATGCACTAAAAAAAGAAAAGAAGAAAAATGTGCAAAAACAAAAGAAGAAACTCTAAAGGCCCTGACTACTTCACTGACAAATGCCCGATTAAAAAATTATTCAGGCCTTCTACAAAAATAGAGCCATCTTGGATTCTTCTTAGTCGCTTGTGGCATTCCTCATTTACACACACCACTTTAGGTGTACATATATATATATATATATATATATATATATATATATATATATATATATGTGTGTGTGTGTGTGTGTGTTTCTCTCTGCGTGAATGTGTGGCAATTACAATTTGTTCACATCAATCAGTGTGTATGTATTACTCTATGTATGTATGGTGTGTACACTTGATGTTCATCAGTATGTATCTATAGTAAACTGGTGTGTGTGTGGTTGGTAACTTGGATTTTACGGCATGTCAACTCTTGTTGGGTTATTTTATGCCGAAGACGTTTTGTTTTAGTCATTCTTGATGGGTATTCAAAAACATTTTCTAAATTCTATTTAAAAAAATACATCTCTTCCTCTCTCTCTCATATATATGTGTGTGTGTGTGTGTAAGTGTATCTCTTCCTCTCTCTCTCTCTATATATATATATATATAATGTGTGTGTGTGTGTGTGTGTGTCTCTCTCTCCCTCTATATCTTATTATAATGGAGATTGTGTGCTTTTTTGTCTGTAACCGAAACTATATCACTACTCAAGTTACAATTCCCTTAGTTATTGACATCACATTCTCAATGATTTTATTTTAATTTTAACCTCTATTATTAATAAAATTGTTTTACATTATTAAGACTGTTAACCATATCTACATACTAACAACGTGCAATTATGTTTATATATACAACAAAATAGCGGTTTACAGTGTGAAGGGGAAGGCTAATTTGCATATTGATATAAAAAAATCGAATTTAATAAATATGTGCTTAGTATTATTGATTTCTAACTGTTTGGTTTTATTTTAATGAAAATAAGCAAAAATCTCTTCAATGAATCTTAAATGAAATCCATTAACAAGAAAAAATAAGTGTCATTTTATTCTTTACTTCCTCTTTTAACTAAATACTTAAATTAGAAAAAATAACAATGAAAGACGAGAGTGATGGAAGAGTAAGTTTCAGTTGTTCTATATTTCGATTATTCCCCCCTCTGTTTCAAATATTTTTATCTGCATTCTTATTTAGTTTCATTAGCCTTTCTAATTTAATATGATATTTTATAACATTAAAACTTAAATACTTGCACCCTACGGAGGGTGCATATATTTGCTAGTATATATAATGTCTCCACGTGAAGAAATCCATATGTATTTGTACTGAGAGCCTCTCTTTGGATTTGACTCAAGTCTCTGTGCATGGCTCTTCACATGTAATTTAGGACATGATTAGAATTTACAATTGACCCCACAATGTCTTAATTCTGTGTCATGCACATCCTATGAACTCTACCGCCACCAAGACCCTACCCGTGTAAACAACGCGAATTACTGCAGCTATGAAATTTGATGGTAACTAACTCGACTGCCAACCCTGAGTAAATTGCGAGTCATTTTGTCTTCTTTCTTGATTTAGTTTACAAAGTTTGCTTCAAAAATTCTCTCGCTGGCAGAAAGGTTGTGACTCGTATCTCTAGGGGGGTTGGATGGGATAGCGTTTGAGTGGAAGGTCACGGCAAGGGATAAAACAAAAACAACAAAATACAAATCAAATAATGCAAAGAAAGAATTTCATTTTTGGGGAAGGAGAAAGAAAAAATAGAAAAAAGAAAAAAAAAGGAAGAAAGAACTTTGATTGACAATTCAATAAAGAAGGGCCTTTTAGAAAATATAAGTTTGATTTTCTAAGACATTTATGAAAGGCTAAAAATTTGCTAGTGTTTGCTATGTGTGAGGAAATTAGGTTTTACGATCGGAATTGGTCAGCTTCGTTAGATCAGTTAAGCATTGGTCAATACTTGGAGAAAAAAAAATGTAACCCATTTAGGCATTGCATTGCCAAAAGAACAGGTTGCCCATTGGTCAAGAATTTTTTATGCTTCGTTTGTCAGTTATAGGGGGGGAAAAATTTAAAAAAAAAGAAAGAAAAGATCACTCGTAACAAAATTTTGGCTATATTCATTTCTCCAGACTCGTAGCAAAGCCAAAAATTCTAACATTCTATTCAAAGAAGGGTTCTATAAATTCTTTGGTGCAAGTGTCTTATACATTGTTTGTAATGGCTGTATTAATTCCTGACCATTGATAATCCCTTTCTTCTTTATTTTCAATGCATTTTTATAATAAAACCATCATCAATGCATTTCTTTTATTATATTATATATATATATATATATCTTATAATAGCCCTATTATATCTGTATTGCTTATATTAACTCCTGACCATTGACAATCCCTTTTTCCTTATTTTCAATGTATTTTTATAATAACATGATTATCAACGAATTTACTTTATTATGTATATCATAATAGTTAATTCTGTTTGCAATGCTTAATTCTTAAGCAAAAGCAGGTACTGTAAGCAACCTGAAATCCTTTGTTTATCAAAACTAATTGATTCAGCATTAAATAACCTGAAAAGTGTTGATATGCCCTAAAATAACCAACCAGCCAATCATATATCAAATCTAGAAAAGATGTTTTATATTAATAAAAGAGAGAGCCTATCATGTAACCAACCAAAGTTAAGTAGTGATGACTGTGTTCAATATTTAATTGAGTGACCACATAAGCAACAGCAGTTACTGTAATCCTTTGTTTATCAAGATGACTTGATTCAGCATTAAATGACCTGAAAAGTGTTGATATTCCCTAAAACAACCAACCAATCATATACTAAATATAGAAAAAAATGTTTTTTTTTTAAACATATAAAAATATCTTATTATAATGGAGATTGTGTGTTTTTCTGTCTGTAACCGAAACTATATCACTATTCAAGTCACAATTCCCTTAGTTATTGACATCACATTCTCAATGATTTTATTTTTATTTAAACCTTATTTAAATTATTAATAAAATTGTTTTATATTATTAACCATATCTACGTACTAACAACATGCAATTATATTTATATATACAACAAATACAACGGTTTACAGTGTGAACGTGAAGGCTAATTTGCATATTGATATCAAAAATGTGATTTTAATAAATATGTGCTTAATATTATTGATTTCTAACTGTTTGGTTTTATTTTAATGAATATAAACAAAAATCTCTTCAATGAATCTTAAAAGAAATCCATTAACAAGAAGAAATAACTGTCATTTTATTCTTTACTTCCTGTTTTAACTAAATAGTTAAATTAGAAAAAATAACAATGAAAGACGAGAGTGATGGAAGAGTAAGTTTCAGTTGTTCTATTTTTTGATTATACCCTCCTCTGTTTCAAATCTTTTTATCTGCATTTTTATTCAGTTTCATTAGTCTTTCTAATTTAATACAAAATTTTATTACATTAAAACTTAAATACTTGCACCCGGAGGGTGCATATATTTGCTAGTATTCATAAAAGAGAGCCTATCAGGTATGAAATATATTGAACACTAACCCTGGTGCTAAATTTGCAGATACATCAAAGTTCAAATGTGCATTTTTTTTTTGACTTATATGTTTAATATGAATTATAGAAAGCTGGTTCTTCTTAAGAAGAGATTCTAAACTGGTCCAATTGTTCAGGACAATTTGCTTTGTCATTAACAAGCTGTGGTGGGAATATGTGAAAATTTATTATATTAATTAACTGCTTGTTACCTCAGCCAGCTGGTACTCGAGACGCACACCACCCTGTACTCGAGACGCACACCACCCTGTAAGCATTTCTTTCTGATTTATGTCAAAGCCAATAATGATTTTGCTTAGAAGGCGAGAATCGTAGGATGGAAGGTGACTGAAAATGCTGTGAGAAATTGATGACTCTTCACCCACTGAGTATTTAAGGGTAGAGGGGGTGACGTTAGCTGACGTAATAAACAAAGTGATTCCTCCCCTAAAAATACCTTCCGTCCCACACTCACTGGGTTCCTCAACCAGCATTGTCCAACACCTTACGCTTTCTATATTTTTATTTTATTTTATTTTTATTTTTATTTTTAATTTCCCCTGCTTTCCAACTTGTCTGGTCGAAGCTGTCCTTTTTCCTATTCCCCACCCCTAAGGGATCTCTGAATGTTCAACTCTTTGGTGGTTTTGAGTTGGCTGATTTTATTTGATATTTTCCTGAGGGGTCAGGTCAGCTAATTCACCTTTTTCTTCCCGCTCGCTCGCTCGCTCTCATCCAAAGAATAAGGAAGTAGCCACTATAATGGCAGCAGATGAATAAGACCAATAAAAATAGGCTAATACTACCAGCATCACTATAATCAATGCTACTTCCACCACCCTTTTCTATGATCAATACTACCATCTCCGTTACTGACCATTTTACCATTTGGCCACTAGCGCTACCAGAAATACCAGTTCTACTTTCACTATTATGTCTGCAATAATAGAACCAAACCCTATGATCAAAAGGTCTTGCTGTGACACATTTATTATTTTAGACCATCTGCCTCGGTTAGTATTGTTATCGGTCATTGCTAGTTTTGAAAGTTTAATTCTCAGAAAGGACACTTGCCATTTTTCTTAGGTGCCAAATTGAGTTCTGTTTAGTAAATATTCACTTATGATTTCTTTAAGAGGAAGGAAGACTGTCTTTTGTTTGCCTCCAATATGTTGGTCATTGTCTTTGATGACTGTAATCCGAGAGAGAGAGAGAAGTAGAAAAGGAAGAATTAAGACCATTGCACTGCTAAGATTGGCTAGGATACTGAAAAAGAGTCCTAGTGACTGTGGAGACTTGCCGTCCCAGGGAAAGACAGAGATTACCAATAGGCAAAATAATATATATATATATATATATATATATATATATATATATATATATATAGGAGAATGTTGCTCAAAATAAATAGCATTTTGATAATATAGAAAAAATGAAAACTGTTTTTGATTTTCTCAAGTTCAGAGGTTAATTAAGTTAATAGGTATAAAAAACTGTATACCTAATTTTAACAGCTTAATAGATAAGTAAAAGTAAAGTCAACGGGCTGTCCTAATGTCAGTATCAGCCAAATAGCGAGGGAGTCTATCCCCTTTTCACTAGCACTAGACCAAGGACATTGTTTTTGCATCTGAGGTGGAGCGCCACACCTACCATCAGCTTCTCACTTTACCGCAGCGATCCCATTGCTACTCATATGCTGAGCTGGCGAGGGCCAGTATCAAACCAGGAACCTTGTGGTTCCCAGGCGGACGCTGTACCGACTGAGCTCATTTCGATAATGTAAGAAAAATGAAAAGTGTTTGTCATTTTCTCAAGTTAATATCTATAAAAACCTATACCCAACTTTAACACCTTAATAAGCTTGCTAATTCACCTTAAATCACTTCTTTGGTACAGTGGTTTAATTGCTTGATCAGTCCAACAAACTGATAGATGATTAGATACAGGTAGATATAGATTGCTATTTCACCTGGAATGTCTTAACAGTTTTTGGCTTCTTTACAATTTTGTGCATGTAAAGAAATAAAAATCAAATAAAACAAAAAAACATCCCTCTATATACACACATATAAGTTTTCTTTAAAAACCTGTTTCTTTTATAGTTCACAGTGCTGCTTATTGCCTTAGAGTAATAATAAGAAAAAAAATGTTTTACAAAAATATCCAAAACAAAACCAAAAAAAAAACATACCTTCCTTATTTCTTTCAGCTTAGTAAAATTGATATGAAAATGGCTGTGTCAAGAGGGGTTTTTTTTTTTTTGGAGGGTAGTGTGTGTGTGTGTGTGTGTGTGTGTGTGTGTGCTCCATTTAATATGAAGTTGATAAAAAAAAAAGAAAAAGAAAAGTTCTTCAAAAGGTTATTTAATCTTTTCCATCACTTAACAACTTTGAGTATTTTTGCTTTACTCACTCATGCAGTGATGGAATATGGTGACTCCATTTTTATCTGAAATTTATTTCTTGATTTTTTTTTTCAGGGTTTATTTTCTTATTTGGCCTTCTTGTATACATTTTAGTGTTCTTTTTAGTAAATTTCTAGAAAACACATCAAAAAAGCAATATATATATATATATATATATATATATATATATATATATATATATATATATATATATATGTGCACATGTAATCTTAATTATGAATTTAGATGCATTCATACACATTGTGTGTGTATATGAATAAACCTCCATATACATTTCTTAAATATTGGTAAAAGGAATTTGTATATATTTAAACATAGAGATTATATATATATATATATATATATATATATATATATATATATATATATATGTGTGTGTGTGTGTGTGTGTGTGTTGAGTATCAACAAATAGTTGATATATATGTGTGTGTACATATACATACATTTCTGTACAAGGTGTATCTAACTTTTTCTATAAAGATGTTCTGCTAACAACGTCTATTGTTGATGTCACTTAATAACTATACATAGGTGTATGTATATCTCTCTTTCTCTCTCTATGTATGTGTGTGCATATGTTGTTTGTGTACATATATGTGTGTGTGTGTGGTTGTTTGTGTACATATATGTATGTGTGTGTGGTTGTTTGTCTACATATATGTATGTGTGTGTGTGGTTGTTTGTGTACATATATGTATGTGTGTGTGGTTGTTTGTGTACATATATGTATATATGTGTCTGTATGTATGTGTACATGTATGTATGCATATATGTGTGTATATATGCACAGGCACAGGTGGTGAGTTATTTGAGAGAAGAGTTTAAGTATCCTATTTTCTTTGATAGACTTTAAGAGTGTTTTCTATTTTATTTTAATGTCTCCATAAATATCCTGAGTTAGCCTACCATTAACTTGTATAACTTGAAAAATTTACCTCAATTTTTTATACATTTCAAATCAATTGTTTTTCTAAAAAGGTAAATTGCTTTTTTCAAACTGTTTCATTCTTTCACAATATAATGATCATTATTACAGTAATACTATCATGTAAAAAAAAAGAAGAAATTAAAAGAAAAGAAAAAAAAAACAAACAATGTAATGTATTGAATGTATTGCATTTGTATTGAATAAGAAAATATTGATAACCATTATTCGGCCGATTTTGATCAATATTATTACTGTTAACATTGAAAACATTGTGCAATATTAGCACCTTTTAAAGATACTTTTTATATCATTTCTTTATATTGATCAAATATTATTAAATTAAAAATATCATCCAATATTGGAAGAACTTAGGCCTGCGAGTCTGGATTCATTGAAAGAGGGAATTATTTTGGAAACTCTCCTTGTTCTTTCGGACCAAAGTGAAATGATTGAATTATCAAGTTGCGTAGAGAAAAAAATCAGTTATTATTAATTGGAAAAGTCAGTGTTTGCTATGTGTAGGTGTGTGCGTGCACTTCTATTGTGTGCACTTGTCCACTTCATTCTTTATGTACTGAACCACAGTCAACCCTTAGTGAAATATATATATATATATATATATATATATATATATATAAATGATATATAGGGATCGGGTTTAGCTCAGTCAGTAGAGCACCCGCCTAGGAAATGCAAGGTTCCTGGTTCGATACTGGTCCCGCCAACTCTGCTCATGAATAGCACAGATTGGGTAATCTCATCTGTGCAATAAAGTAGGGAGCCGATGGTAGGTGTGGTGCCCCACTTCAGTATAAATAATATCCCTGGTAACAAAAAGGGGATAGATTCCCTCACTCTCCGGTTGACACTGACAATAGGCCACACCAACAAGTTTATATATACATATATATATTTATATAAACAGTAAACCAATTTTTATATAGAAGTTTCTGCTGATATTTGTTTTAGAAATACAACTTACAAGATAATTTAATAATTATTTACATATATATATATATATATATATATATATATATATATATATATGTGTGTGTGTATTTGCTCCTATTGTGTGTACTTTTCCACTCATTCTTCATATAATGAACTACAGCCAACCCTAAGTGAAATTATATATATATATATATATATATATATATATGAAAGAGATGATACAGGTTTCATATTCATTTATTCATTGAAAAAAAAAACTTAAATTTAATTCTGGAAATTGCCAATTTAAGTATGTAGGCTTTATAATATGCTGTGTATGTGAGCTTTATTTATATATCTATATAAATGATTGATTGATTTTAATGGCATGTCTACCCATCTGGTGTTATTTTAGGCCTAGGGTTGAGAGAATTACATTCATTGTACTGTAATATTTACATTTTTTGTGTAGTTGTTTCTTAAGAGTTTTAATTTCACACAGTTATATATTAAATATTCCTAATCTAAATAATTTGTATACAGTTGTATAGTTTCAAGTATTTCTATCTAATACTAATAATTATATAGTTTCAAGTAATTGTTTCTATTTGATAAAAATCAATTGTTTCCACACAGTCATATGGTTTTAAGTAAGGAATAATAATCCATAGGAAAAAAAAGATTATAGCTTCAAGTAACTATTCTTGATACAAATAATTTGCACAGTTATAAGGCATCAAGTATTCCTATTTAATCAAGTTTATTTGATTCATAGATGGGACCCTAACAGGTACTATCCGTCTGGGCCAGTGGACCTGGGAGTAATGGCAATAAAGGGGTACTCCACACTCCCCAAATCTCCAGAACT
Source organism: Doryteuthis pealeii (assembly GCA_023376005.1). NCBI lineage: Eukaryota > Metazoa > Mollusca > Cephalopoda > Myopsida > Loliginidae > Doryteuthis > Doryteuthis pealeii. Next base: position 68,440,989 of record CM042140.1, on the reverse strand, counting down.
AGAGTCTCACCATCAGATGCAGTTTAATGTCATACCCAGGGAACTTCTATGTTTTTTTGGGGGTGGGGGGTTAGGTTGAGGGTGAGGCTTTCCAGACTACAGTGGATACATTCAACATATTCTAAGCTCTACCCACGGGTCTTTATATAAAGTAGAGGGTCTAGAATAGATATAAAGACTATTATACTTTTACCTTGCAATTAAATGCATATAAAAGATAGAATATATTTGTGTGTATATATATATATATATATATATATATATATATATATATAGTATGGGATATAGAATATATGTAAGGACTTTTACACTTATACCTTATAAAAAAACCTAGTGTAAAAATACCAGTGAATTGTTATACTGTTCCATATATAAAAATGTGTATTTAAAATGTGCATAAGCAAAAAATGTGTGGGAGAATCGTTCATCACCATCACCACCCTCTCAGCCTTTTAATGAGCTCACGGCCTCAGTGTTTTTTTTGTTTTTTTTTTCATTTTTGTTGTTTTGAACAATGCCGAGCTTAGGATAGAAATAGAAAAATGAAAATGAAAGAAGAAGAAAAAGAAGTGTTCTTTCTTTTAAATTTAACGAGCAAATAATTGATTGAGATTTGCAACAACAGGCTCTATGCAGGGCAGTGGCTGGCATGGCTGCTTCATGAAAACTTACACAATACTTCTTTCTTCCCTACCCAACTTTGAAAAATTAATATGAAATTATGTATGTTTGCTTATTTATATATGTTGCTTTTATGTCTATGCATAAATATGTATAAATCTCTCTCTCTCTCTCTATATATATATATATATATATATATATATATGGGTGTGTTAATTGTGTATATCAATATGTATATATAAACATTAATGCATGCATGATTATATATATATATATATATATATATATATATATATATATATATCTGTGCAATAATGATTTTGCATATGTATAATGTATACAAATGTGCTTATCAACATATGTATGTATCGCATAGTTCAACACACTTGCTACATTTTTTTTCAAGTTTCTTTCCCCCCAAAAAAAAAAATCAATTCATAAAAAAAAAAAAAAAAAAAAGCCATTCCTTTTTTTGTTGGGTTAAGAACTTTTTAACACTACTTTTTTTTGTGTGTATATATATATATATATATATGTGTATTAATGCACAATAAAATATCTACATTCTTTCTAAATCCCCCCACCAAAAATGGCTATTCCATTTAGATCTTTTTCACACAACTTAGTGTGTATAATATATATATATATATATTATATATATATCCAGTGGACAATATAGATAGATAAGTATTTAATTGAAATATTAAAATGTATGTGTATAAACATAAAAGGATGAAATGAAGGAAAAATTCTGAACAAAAACACAAGTAAACAATACCATATATATATATATATATATATATATACATATATATATAGCTCTTGTTGAAAACCATTTCTAGTCAGGCATTCTCTGCTTCCCATTGTAACTTGGGGGCTAAAATATTCTCTTAATTTACTGAGTGTTGAAAGTGAAAAAATATCTTCAGAACAATGGAGTGTATGAATGTAGATTTAGTTTCCAGAGAAATTGTCTGCCAGGTCAACCATTTTGCTGGAACGAGTGAGCAGAACATTGGCACAATGCCAGCAAAATACAAGTGACCAACAAAATAGGAAATGAATTTACAGAAATAATGGGATGAGCCATTTCCAGGCATTCTAGAAAGTTCTTTGAACTCTCTTATTTTAAAGTTAGGATTCTAGAACCCCTCCACAATTTTTTTCTTTTTTCTAATCTTTTTTTTTTATTTCTAAACTTAACAGTTTTCTTTGCATGCCTCATAACTTCATGTGAATGGCTTTTGAGATATTTTAAGAGAAATTATTTTGTTCTTAAGACAACCAACAAATATCTCATGCAATACCTTTTTGTCTATATATATATATATATATATATATATATATACACACATGTAGAATCAAATAAAACGCATGTCTCCTGTTTAACAATTTTATTAACAATCTTTTCGAGCTTTCTGGCCAACTTTTTACATTATATATTATATATATATATATATATATATATATATATATATATACCAACCCCTCCACCATGAATAGGATGTGACACATAGTCAATTTCTTAGTAGTTTAATAATTTGAATTATGTTTTCCTACTCCTAGCCTGGTTGCCTCACCAAGGCTAAAGAGCCCAGACTGCCCTACTATTTACCAATAGTTGCAGGGAGAATGAAATTTAGTGTCATACTCAGGACACCCCCTTTTTAGTGTGTGTATGTGGAGGGTCTTATCAGTCTGCAGAGGATACAGTTAGTGTATTCTAAAACCCTCCCCTAATAGGGGGTGGGGGGCTGAATGCTTTAGACTGTTGTTGTTAATCTGATTAAATAGCAGGGCAGTCTGGGCTCTTTAGCCTTGGTGAGGCAACAAGTCCAGGAGAAGGAAAACATAATTCAAACCTATTAAACTCTACCTAAGAAATTGACCATGTGTCACATCCTACTCATGGCAGAGGAGTTGGTGTATATATATTAACAATGGTTCTTGCTATAATCAGCTCGGTCCGTTTCGGATTTGACATCATCAGCAGTAGCTAAAAATTAATTAATGAAATGTAATGTAATAATGTCTTTCTTTGCTTGTTAATATATAAAGGAATTGAATTATTCTTTGTTAGCAACAAAACTACAAAAAAAAAAATAAATAAATAAAAAGTTTTTAAAAAAGAAAGAAAAGAAAAAGAAAAAGAAATCTATGTCAAATTAAAGAATTTCTTTTGAAATCTGAGCCTTGAAGAGTATCATAATTATTGATTGGTTGTTCAATCTAATTTTCATAGGCTCAAAACACCAAACATGGCATTTTAGTGATTGGCAGTTTTTTGTAGATTCAGCAAGCAAAACTTCTAAACAAGCCAAATATATGACAAGGGAGGTGGTTGCTACTATGACAGATAATTGATGTTGGTTCAAGGGATGAGAGAGAGATTTTAAGATTGCTGTAAATCCAAGAGAAAAAGAATCAAAGTATTGTGACTTTTATTGTTTAAATAAATACTCAAACCAATTAAGTAAAAGTAAAGTTGGCGGGGTGGCCTAAAGTCGGTATCAGCCAATCAGCAAAGGAGTCCATCCCCTTTTCACTAGCGCTAGACCAAGGAGATCATTTTTCATCTGAGTGAAGCGCCACACCTACCATCAGCTCCTTACTTTACCGTACAGATCCCTGTGCTACTCATACACTGAGTTGGCGAGGGCCAGTATCGAACTAGGAACCTTGTGGTTTCTAGCCGAACGCTCTACCGACTGAGCTAACCCGGCCCCTTCCCTTTGAAATGGGGGGAATTTGACAAGCAAAGAGTTAAGGTTTCAAATAGTTTTTCCTATTTAATAATCATCATCATCCTATCATACTGGCAGCATGGATATCCATGACAATCTCTCGTCATCCTTCATCATGGGAGGTCCTCTGCGCAGCATCCAGTATCTGCGCAGAGTTGTATGGCTTTGCTGGGTGACTTACTCTGGCATACCCATGTGATGGCTTCCACAGAAGAACGTCACTTATGAGTTCATCTTTGCTTTCCAGCAGTGCCCAGTGTGTCTTGTTCGCCTCACACGGATGGTTTGTGTGATATGAGACAGGTGGCCATACAGTGTTCTCGTGGGGTGTTGTTTCCACGTCTTGTTAAATATTGCATGCAGCATTTTTGGCAAGTCCCATCTAGCTTATTCTCCAGGTGCTTCGTTAGAGTCCAGGTAGTGCAGCCGTACAGTAACACTGATACAACTTTGGCTTGGAAGAATTTTTGCTTTAATTTGTCAGCGAGATCGGATTTCCATATCACTGACAGTTTATTTAAAGAAGCCTTTTCTATGCGTGTATAGCTATTCATAATACTAATAATTTTATTACAGTTATATGGTTTCCAGTATTTCTATCTAATAGTAATAATTTTCAATTGACTCTATTTGACCCATACATGACCCTAACAGGCACTACCCCCCCTAGTCATAGCAGACCTGGAAGTAATTGCAACAATAGGGTGATTCCACACTCCCCAAAGCTTTAAAACTAAAACATCACCATCCTTAGGACAAATACTGGTGGGACAATTTGGTATTTATATACATCTTTGATATGCTAGCTAATGTATATTCATGTACTTATCTCCAAACCCTTGGTAAATAAGGAAATATTTGCTTTGCTAGCATTTGGGAGTAATTTGAAGTCACTTCCAAATCCAAATATATTTATATTCTTTGAGATGTTTTCACAAAGTCTGATAACAAAGTCGCCACCGCTTTCTCTGCTGTCAGGATTTTACTGTTTGTTGTGATTTATCGACTTTAAAGTTTTATGCTTCCCTGATAAGAATTCATTTTTGGTCTTTTGCAAATTCCTCCATTGATAACCTCTGTTAGTGTTTGATGTCACAAAATACCTAGAGCTGTAAAATGGCTTTAAATTTAGGTGCTAGAATGGTGAGGTTCATTAACAGAATACTTCCTTTTGTGGAAAAAAACAAACAAACAATATCAAAAGCTAGAACTTTATTGTAAAATCAATATTTATTAAATTCTTGTAAACTAGTGGATGGAGTTGTAGTACTTGTTGGGGTCCCATGTATGGGTTATATAGATTAAAAAAAACTGTTTAAAAAATGTGTTTGAAAAATATTGAGTTTGAAAAAAAAACCCCATAAAATTGAATACCCAACAAAATGAATAAAACAAAATGTCTTTGGTATAGAATAAACCAACAAGGGTTGACATACCATAAAATCCAACCAACCAACTGAAACTAACGGAGGTACCCAGTATGAGAGGACAACATGTTCTGATGGTGAGGCTCCAGTTCTGGAATGTAAGGTACCTAATTACTGCCATTACTCTCAAGTTCACTCTGACCCGGAGTGGTAGTATCTGTCAGGGTCCCATCTATGTGTCAAATAGATTTGCTTAGAAACTGATAGGAAAAAAAAAATCTTAAGAAATAACTACACAAAAAGTAAATATGATTGTACAATGAATGTGATTCCCTAACCTCTAGGCATGAAATAACCCTAGACAGGTTGAAGATTAAACATTCTAGGTAATATCTAAAATGGAATAGAATACATTATCATATATATCTCAATACATTCCCAGCTTCCAAAATTAGTGGTAGGCATTTACCCAACCCATTCGCCACAGATAGGATGAGACGCAAGATCACTTTACTACTCAGGGCATTTGGGCATCCCATTGGATAGATGATGATTTGAGAAAACCTATTAAATAAACATTATTTCATTAAGATGTGGTTCTTTTGGTTTCATGCCTTTGGGCAGTTGTCTGTTCCAAGTTAATACCCTGTCTCTAATTCAATTAATTTATATTAAATTGGTTTCACCATCCATTTTCGTATTTACCACAAACTTAAGAGATTATTAATGCTGTCATAAGTTTAAATAAATCATACTTCTAGAATGAAATATGGTTTTGTATTTATGGACTTTGTCTTTTGGGTTTCAGGTCTTACTTTCACTTTCACTATCACTCATTTTTTTTAATGCCATTGTAAAAGGATTAGAAAATAATTTGAAATTAAAAAAATCTTCCCGAAAAAAAATTTTTTTTTTTTTTTTTCAACTGTCAATCTATAAACAATCAGGAGATTTTAATACAATCAGATTTATTTATTTTTTGTCTGTCATTCGAATGCATTTTGTTTAATTTACTCTCTGCAGGCTTTTATCACACACACATACACACACAAACACAAACACTGTCCTTTCCGGTTGCATTGTCTGAGGCCCTTCTACCTCAAATGACAATACATTTAATTAACAGAAAAGTTATGCTTGAGAAACAACATTCTTGAGGTCAGATTAACATTTTTTAAAGGATCCCCCCCCTGTCCCCCCCACCACTCCTTGATTTCTTCCCCCGCCCTACCCCAAACAAGTCCTGTTGTTATCTTAACACATGTGCCCAGGGTTTGTCTATTTCTTGATATTTGCCCTCTCACTTTTGACCCTCCATTCATCATATCTGTCTGTGGTGCATTGGCTTGAGGGATGTATAGGGGGCGGGGGGGTATGGGAATATAGGAGGTTGGAGATGAGGGGCATTGTGGGAGCTACAGATCAGGCAGGTGTCACGGTAGTTGCGGTGGGAAGGGTTAAACCATTTTTCTGTATTCTTTTTTTTTTTTGTATTTAAACAGTTAAGTTCCCCCCCCTCACTTCGTGAATGCCCCCTAACCACCCAAACCCTCCCTATTGACACCAATTCTTTATCCATTACTTTATTTCCAGATTCAATCTTCATCTTGCTTCCCCCCCCTCCCAAGTCTGGAGTTCTTCATAATCCTTGTTGCTTTTAAGTCCTTTTACTCCTCTGCCTACTCCTCTGCACTTGTATTCCAATGGACCTTATTGCTAAGCCTCCTCTTCTTCTCCTCTCCTCCTCCTCCCCATCCTCTTCCTATCCCCCAACAGACCTTCTTGCCTTTATTTCTCATGCTCCTCACCCTCCTTTACAGAGAACCTCCTCCCTCTTCCCCCTATTGTTGTTATCCTTTTCTTGTCTTTTTATTCTTTGGGGCTCCACAATAATAATTCCATTTACTTCCCCCATTCATGATTTGCCATTCTCAATCGTTTTGAATCACCGTCAGTGAAATGTAATTATTTTTCCAAGAGGACCGAACACACAAAGCCAATTGACAAACTCTGTGCAAGGCTGGTGGAATTTTGTCACCTGGATTTGCAGCACTCTTAAAGTGGTAAGAGAAGAAAAAGGTAGAAGAAAAATTAGAGATGGAAAGAAAGAAAGAAAGAAAGAAAGAGTAAACATTTGAATGTGAGAGAGAGAGGGGGGGTAAGATGTTCATTCACACACACTAGAAGAAGACATCTGTATAGAGAGAGGAGTTAAAAACAAAGAGGATAACAGTGAGTGTGAAAATGAGAGTATCAATCTAATCAAAGGGAGGAGTTTAAAACAGGAGATTAAGAGAGTAAAAAGGGAAGATGAGTATGTGTATAAAGGATAGAGGGAAAAAGGGTTTGTGCATGAGAGAGGAGGACTAAGAGAGATAATTTTAGAGAAAGAGAGAGAGAGAGATGGAAAGAGGATAACTGAGTGTGAGAGAATGAGAAAAAATGTATATTCAATTTATGGGAGTATTTTGAGAGAGAGGGAGAGGAAAGTTAAAACAAGAGAGAGAGAGAGAGAGAGAAAGAGAGAGAAAGAGAGAGAGAGAGATGGCCAAATAAGATTGTGTGTAAATTTTAGGGAAAAAGAGAAACAAAATGTGTATGTAAAAGGAAGATTAAGAAATACACACATACATACATACATACATATATATATATATATATATATATATATATATATATATATATATATATATATATATGAGAGGGGAAAAGAGAGAAAGAAAGATTAAAATTAGAGAGGGAGAAAAAGATATTAAGAAAGAAAAAAAAATATTAAGAACCAGAGAGAGAGACAGAGACAGAGACAGTGTATGAGAGGAAGATTAATAATGAGAGAGAGAAAAGAGATTAAGAACCAAAGATAGAGAGAAAAGAGAGAGGAAGAGAGTATATAAAAGGAAGATTAAGGACCATAGAGAGATAAAAGAGAGAGAGTGTATAAAAGGAAGGGAGAGAAGTGAGAGAGAGAGTGTGTTTAAAATGGAATGGGTAAAAGAGGATTTTGCTCAGCTGGTGTTGGCTAGATGGCCAATGATCATTCCTTCCGAACCATGCTTCATCAAACAGCCCTGACAGACTGTGCTTCATCAGTGATTAAACAGCGAGTTGTCCCCCCTCTCTCGCCTACCCCCCACCCAATTCTCCCATACCTGCCACACACACCATTCTCGCTTTCTCTTCAGTGAAGCTCACCCATTGATTCGCACAATTGCCAAAGTCTCGGCAAAACGTGCTTTAGGACAAGAAAATCCATAAATCCATGAAGCAGAGAAAAGACACAAACCAAGCCGTAAGCCAGTGGAGACGGGCGGTCGGGTAGGAGGCGACGCCTTTGTTTCAGTCTTGGGACCTGATCAGCTGTTAATTTGCCCGAAGAGCTCTCTGAAAAGCTTTAGTAAATTCCGTCTTTCAGCTAACAGCCAGAGCCGTTTTTTTAAGTTGCATTAAGACTAAACAATGACTACGATGTAGAGAATGAGAAAGACAAGAGGAAGAAATACATTGTACTATGATTGGCCAATGAATACAGCCTGGGCTGGGTTTAACTTCCAAGCATACCTCCATTTATGGCACGAGGCTTAAGGGGTAGGGGCGAGCTGCGTTTACTACATAAATGATAAAGAAAAGGCTCTTCCCACTAGGGTGACAATGAGGGCAGTTGACCAAGATCCATCAGCACCTCCCCATTGTTCACAGTTTTAGTATGTAGCACTAGCATTTATAAACATCCATTAGGATTTTGTGGTTCACCCCCCCTTAAGCAACACGTGTCAGGTTGGATAAAAAAAAACGCCCGTATAATCTGCATTGGGGTCATTTATAAGCACACTTAGCGTATTGGTTATTGTCATAGAGAATGGAATTGGTGACCTGAGATCAAATCCTGGATGAGGCTGTTTGCAATTCCTTTTGCACTGATGACTTTTGGGAAAAGCATGAATCCATACATTCTTTCCCCCCTCACCCCCCCCCCACCAGCAATGGGTTGTTGTAGGGCAACCAGTTAAGGAAAACCCTGAATTCAAAACCAGTTGTATTCTGCTCAAAAATTGACCTTGTGTCACACAATGTTCCTGATGGAGGGGTTGGGTAGATACATACATTGGAATCATTCATTATTCTATGAATTGAATAGAAAATGCCATGGAAATATCTCTTCTAAGACTTGGATATATATATATATAAATGAATATCTTAATTCAGATATGAATTTATTTCAGTATTTATTGCCTCTTTCAGTCTGATTTTTACTAATTTGAAGATTTCATACCCGGTTTTATTGATATGATATTCCTGTCTCCCTGATTATATTCTGTATATGCAAAAATATATATGCAAATCTTCATTTGAGTTCTCAATTTTGGTTGATTCCCATCAAGAAATTGACATTGTGTCACGGGTTGATATATATATATGTGTGTGTGTGTGTGTAAGGGTGGATCAAGTTTATATGCTGATGCAGTTATAAGCTGAATTTTTGATGTGAAACTTTCATGTTAAAATGTTTAATTGATATAATTAATGGGGAAATATTGGATTAGGTGCATTGACAAAGAAAAAGATTATTATGAAAACAAAGGCTGTGTAAAATAAATACTCTTTTCATCATGAGGAAAAGTGAAATATATATATATATATATATATATATATATATATATATATATATATATATAAGTTATTTAATTGCAGATTCACATTGATATTACTATTTTCATATGTAACTGCATGTAAATATATAAAAGTTGATAAATGAAGAAGTGTGCACTGACAAGAAAGGATATTTTATCAAAAATAAATGCTTTTATATCATTAAGATACAGGACTACTGATATATAGATATATATATATATATATATATATATATATATATATATATATATATATATATATATATATAATATATATGCTTTCTTATGTGTTTGAATTTTTTTTATAATTGATTTTCTTTTTTCTTTGTGTTATACACCTGCTTTTTTTTTGCTTGATATTGTTGAATCCCCTATTTGTCTCCCTGTGCATTACCCCCCCCCCCGCTTTGATCCATGTCTGTGGTATTGCCTTCTTAAACTAATTATATCCTTTGTGCTTTACCGTTCTCGCATACATTTCACATATCAAACATTATATATATTTCTTGAGTCATTCCATATACAAGTTATCTTTAAAGTAATTTTCAGGTCTGTGCCTTTCACTGAGGATTCAAATAAGAAGTCTGATGGTTCTCTTTTTTTATGATTTTATTAGTGAAATTGTATAGCTATTTCTCCACGTCTTAATTGGCAATTTTGTGAAGTTTTTTTTTCTGTCCTTTTGGTCATTATTGTCTCTAAGAATAAAGAAGAATATTTTATAGATTGAACATTAAATTTAAATATGTCTGCTATCATAAACAGTAGAAAAGTCCTTTGTCTTCTTTTATTCATCTGTCTTTCTTAATTCTTATTGATCTTTTTACTGTTCATCAATGCCAGCCCCATAGAAACTTGGATAGTTCCAAATGGATTAAACAACTTTGAAAACGCATGAATCCATTTTCCCCTAGCTATTGGTGAGATAGTAGGACAAACTGACTTTCTAGGATAACTAACCTAGAAGAAAGATATCCCAAAATTCAAATCAGTTGCTAACACATTGTGGGTCTGTGCAATAGTTTATTGGTTGGATTTTATGGCCTGTCAACCCTTGTTGGGTTATTTTATGCTGAAAACGTTTTGTTTTATTCATTCTTGTTGGGTATTCATTTTTTTCCAATTTTTGTTTTAAACACATTAGTTTTTTCAACTCATTCTTTTATTTATTTAACCCATAGATGTGACACTAATGAGTACTACCACTCTGGGACAGAGTGGACCTGGGAGTAATGGCGATGAAGGTGTACTCCACATTCCTCAGAAATCCAGAATTGGAACTTTACTAGATGCAGTTTACCATTATACCTAGGACACTAAGACTCTCAGATTTAGCTGTGAATTATGGTGATACAAAGTGTGGTTACAAGACAGTCACTATTACCACACTTTATATCCCTATAATTCACTGGTAAATCACACATGAATACTATTTGATCAGAAAAACAATGTATCATCCAGTTTGACCAATTAAAATGAATCTATCATGTGTGAAATTAATGAACACTGTGTTATGGAAAAGTATAGGAAAAAAATAAATATCAAGTGAGTCATTCATTCTGGCCAATATTGTAGATTATTATTTTTATAAGTTTCTTTCTATAACTTGAAATATTTATCTCACTTTCTGGCATTTTGGGGAATCCGATGGGTGTATATTTGGCAACAGAATGGCTTGTCTTTTATAAAAGGGTTTATTTGGCTCTATTTTTTGGATTAGACTCCTTGTTACAATTTGTTGGGTGCCATGTATTTTACTTTTAAGTCAAGAATACTTTTTTTGTTGTTATTGTTGGCAAATGATTTTTGCATCTTCTATTAGGTTCTTGTATTTTTTATTTTTTAAATTGTTCTGTTTTCTGGTTGGTTTATTTGTTATGACATCACTGAAGGCGTAAAAAAACTTCATTTTTCACATTTCGTTAGTGCCAAAGGTGTTTATATGTTTGTTTGTTCTTTTTAAATTTTATTTTATCTACTTTGCTATCAGAAGTAGAAATCTGTTAACATTTTACTCGTCTATTCAGTTTTTTTTTCCTTCTTTTTCTCTTTATGTGATTTTTGGCTTCTGAAGGTCTTTGGCATTCATTCTGTAAACTTAAACAACTTATTTCCACTCCTGATTCATTCTATGTCTATAATATTAACCTTACTTACGCTGAGAAGCCGACATAAGAACTTTGGTTCCCAAATTATTGACTTGATTGAATATTGGAATAATAATTTTTATTTTTTTATTTTTATTTTTTTTTTGTGTCTGAGATTGAAGAATTTTCCCCTCCAATTTCAAACAGAATCTAAACAAGAATCTCATGAATTTTTCATTCACAAACTTGAGAGAAAAAAAAAATTCAAAACATTTTGGTAATTTTTTTTTTTTTTTTAACAAAGCAAAAAAATTAACAAAACAAAAACAAGACCCAAATCATTCTACATAAATTCTGAAAGGAAATGAAATGACACAATACTGATCTAAACAAAACATTGAATCTACATTTCTTATTATGTTTTACTAAGCCATTTTCTCGTCCTATTACAGAGATAATAGGACTTTTTGATTTGAGTAAAACAAATTTTGGATACACTCTTTGAGTTAATTTCAGGCAAATTTGATTCTTTTTTTTCTTTCTTTCTTAATAGTAATTCCTATTTTTCAAAATGAAATGGTGTGTTAATCTTTAAAGAATTTCTGATTCCAGTTCCATTACAGCTAAAATGGCATAAGTTTATGGGAAGTTGTTTTCAGACTGTACACAGATTACCGTTTTTGAAGTTCACAATATTTTGGTCCCCAAAAAATCTATAATCTTTACCAAATAATGGATTAGATATTTGCATGTCTAGAAAATCAGGAACTAACTTTAGCACCCAATCTGGCAAAATTTAGATGTATACTAGCACATCAAATTAAAATTTCATCCCAAGAGCTTGTCTGCCATGAATTTTCGTTTTACCAGCCTAGTCATCTGATTTTCTCTCTCTCTCTCTCTCTACATTATATATATATATATATATATATATATATATATATATATATATATATATATATATATAATATGGGAGCTATATTTATAAGTAACAGTGCCCAATATCATTGATAGAACATTTATATTTATATTAAAGTTAAGGTAGCATGGATATGGAGTCAACTGCGCCTGGTTACTGACAGTTTCTCATTTATGCGATCTTCAGACTAAGATTTGAAGATCGCATAGGTGAGAAACTGTCAGAAACCAGGTGCAGTTGACTCCATATCCATGCTTCCTTAACCTTATATATATATCTCAACTCCCTATGCACAAGTAGGATGACACATGGTCAATTGAATACAGAATTTTCCTTCTCTTAGACTGGTTGCCTAACCAAGGTTAAAGAGCCCATTCTTCCCTACTATTTTACTACTACGATATGATTACTTACATTTGGATCAGCACCTCTACCTTTGATCTGAGTATCTGAACACCTTGCCTAGGATCAAAGTGTCACTCCCTGACCTTTTGCCAAGGATCAGGGCATAGCTATCAGGTCTTTTTGGCTGGGATCCAAATACAGTATCTTTTTACTGCAATGTTTTTGTCTTTTCCTGGGATGCAGCAAAAGTGAGTTGAGCCAGGTCCTGGAGATTACAATGTGAGGACAGCACCTCCTGTTGCACTATAAGAAGAGTGTGATATTTTTGTGACACAAGTCATAGAGATTTTAACAATTTTTCTTTTGCGTCACATGTACATGTGTAGGATGCCATGTTTAACTCTTTTTGTATCAAATTTGCCTTTGTGGCAAGAAATGCATTACACACATAAAATTATAAGTGGATATATATATCATGTTTTATATCTATAAGTTTGAATAGTGTAGACACAGAATCAGCAGTATTTGGTGAAAATGTCCCATATTTTTTTCCTAAGCGATTTCAACCATTTTGCTGGTCATCCTCAGGGTATTGTTGGTTGTAGTATTTGTTTGGGGCAGGTTTTATTCATTTTAATTTTTTTTTTCAATTAGAAAAGTCTATTTTTCGAGGGTTGCTAAGGTTAGTTTGTTAGTTATTAAAGATGTTTAGTATATTGTTGCCGGTGTTAAATGCAATTTTATTTATGTTAGTTTTTTTTAAAATTTTTTCTTAGTTTTTTTAATGCAAATAGCCTCAAGAATTTCCCACTGAAGATCATAAAAAATAAATATTCCATGTTTTTAACAATACCTGCCATATATATACATATATATATAATTTATCTATTTATTTTAGTTATCCACAGACACCGTGTTTTCATGTATCACGTCTCCTCAGTGTGGCTAAACATTAGCAGGCTACCCCAGCCGGGGTCGAAATTCGACTGATTTATTATCAGTCAGAGTTCTTAACCACTGGGCCATCAACACACCCCAAAGTAGAACGAGAATTTAACTGATAAATACATACACACACACATATATATGTATGTAAATGCCGTCAGAGTGAGCTCCATCCGAATTATACGAACAAACAAGTTTCTATAGCACCTGGCTTTGAGCGTGTTTGGCTATGGCATATTCAGATATAGTGTAGAAGTTTACTAGCCATTCTCAAATACTCTTGTTACTCTAATGAGTTTGATTCTCACAATGTGCCTTGTACAAGACTAAGCTCATTTCTTATAAAGAAATCTATGTTCTATGAATTACATTATGTATCCTTTGATATTTATTTCATTTATAAATTTCTGTCTTTTAATTGTTCCATTATTAGGATTGTCAATTGTTATTCTGCTTTTTGTTGTCCATCACAAAATTCTTGGCTAGATATCTCTGACAATTACTGTAACCAGAATAAAGTTACCATTGTGATAAAAAAGCAACACAAATGTTTCTGTTTGTAAATCTATTGAGTGTATGTGTGTATATATATATATATATATATATATATATACATAAGGATTGATCAATAAGTCTTTAGCCTGCCACTTAATTATTTGGTGAATCTTAATTGGAAATTTTCATTGAACAAGGTCCACCAGAATGATCTCTTGGATTGAGTAGCATGGCTTGGATCTGTGCAATAAAGTAGGGAGCTGGTGGTAGGTGTGGTACTCCACCTCAGATGCAAAAACAATCTCCCTGGTATAGTGCTAGTGATATATTTGTGGAGCTGGTTTAGAAAAATTTCAAGTTTCACCATTAGGATCATCAGAGCTTTTCTGCATGAAAATTTAGATCAATTTAAACAGATGGATGTAAACATATATATATATATATATATATAGGAGCATCTTCCTAGGAACCACAAGGTTCTAGGTTTGTTATCGGCCCTCACCAACTCAGCAGTTGAGTAGCATGGCTTGGTTCTGTGCATTAAAGTAGGGAGCTGATTGTAGGTGTAGTGCACCATCTCAGATGCAAAAAACATTCGTTTTGTTATAGCGCAGTGAAAAGGGGATAGACTCTCTCACTGCTCGGCTGATACCAACAATAGACAACTCTGTCTACTTTACTTTTTTACTTTATAACAAAGAACAATATTTGTCATTTTGTTTTGTTATTGTCATCACCTTGTGTTTAAAAGATTTTAATTATTGCACAAATGTTTGCTCTCACAAACTTCCCCAGCACTTGCATTGTTATTGCCTCTGTTTTGCAAATTCAGGACAAATAAAAAAACAAATTCACTTTGTCTGTGGCCTATGTTTAAAGACTTGAGCCTTCAATTATTCCTCAGAAAAAGTAATTGCAAGGGGGATAGATCTGATGAGTGAGCCTATGCTGTTCAAGTTTCAATCACAAACACATGATGTTCGCCATTCCACACCATGATGCCAACTGAAATGGTATGACTTCTGCTGCTATTTGTTCCTGTGTAGCAGTTCCAATTTTGGAACCCTATTGCCCCTATGGTAATCCTAACCCTTTTTTTATCATAGTGTCCTGGGTATGATGTTAAACTACATC
Organism: Doryteuthis pealeii; assembly: GCA_023376005.1. Classification (NCBI taxonomy): domain Eukaryota; kingdom Metazoa; phylum Mollusca; class Cephalopoda; order Myopsida; family Loliginidae; genus Doryteuthis; species Doryteuthis pealeii. The sequence goes on along the minus strand of CM042140.1, from coordinate 68,425,704 downwards.
TTGTGGTGAAATTCCAGTTCTGGATCTCTGGGGAATGTGGAGTACCCCTTCATTGCCATTACTCCCAGGTCCACCCTAACTCATAGGGGTAATACCTGTTAGGGTCCCATCTTGGGTTAAAGAGAAAAAAATGTGTTTAAAAAAAATTTCAATACCCATCCAGAATGAATAAAACAAAATGTGTTCAGCATGAAATAACCCAACAAGGGTTGACATACCACAAAATCCAAGAGATAATTCTGCTGGACACTGTCTCATTTCCAATTTCTATGATCAATATCCACCACCAGAACTGATCAATGTATTTTTTTGCTGTCCGACTTGCACTGGTGTACCCATGTGTAGGTGTCACTTATGAGTTTGTCTCTCCTTTTCCATCCGTATGCAGCATGTCTTAACTAGATGGTTTGTATGATAGGAAGCAAGTGGCTGTACAGCTAGGGTTTTTTTAGGATTTGTTCAGGACAGCATGCAAAATCCTTATGTAGTTCCTGTCTAGCTTTTTTCTTCAAGCATTTTATTAGAGTCCAAATGGTGCAGCCATACAGTAGAACCAATCGTAAAATGTCTCATGCCAGACAATTTTGGACCTATGAGGGTCGTACCAGTCGAAGATATGACATTTGCAAAATGTTTGCTTTTGTTTTGGGGGGTCACTGCCCCTAACTAGAGCAAAATGTTTGCTTTTGTTTTGGGGGGGTCACTGCCCCTAACTAGAGCAAAATGTTTGCTTTTGTTTTTTTTTGGGGGGGGGTTACTGCCCCTAACTAGATAGATAATTTACTTGGTGCTTCTCTGTCTTGGTTTCCAAATAAATTTCATTTAGATCAAAATTCCAGAACAGAAAATATTCAAAATAACTGTGAACTTCAACAAACGAATCCTTTTCAATGTCAAAGATTTATTATATTTGAGTAACGTATCCTCAGTTCCCCGACAAGAAAGAAAGTTTATCCAATCAAATATCATGTGTACAGTGAGAAGCAACTTCATCCCTGCCATCCTATGTAACAACAAAACAAAACAAAAACAATTCAGTTCCTCGCTCCAAGTATTTACTATGAAATTCTTGAGATCCAGCAATTTATTCGCTAATTTCAACAAAAAAAAATTTTTTTCAAATTTAAAAAAAAAAAAAAAAGAAGAAAAAAAAAAAAAAAGAAAAGTAATTAATTAATTCACTAATTTCCGACTCTCAGGTCTGAGTGAGATCGAATTCAGCGATCTTTGATGATATCTTGCTGACTTCAAAAGGAATTACCATTGGAAAATGTGTACAAAGGTAGGAAAAGTGTGTTTTCGAGAAGTCCATACAAACTTTTACACGCTTTATCTGTCTCTTATTAACGAATATCTGCTTGATGTTATTACCAAACCAAAACTCATGTTGTGTGATCGCGTTTCCTCTTCATCTTTTTATATTTAGTGGGCGTGTAGCATGATGGTGCTGCTGTCCGACATTAGAATTTTTTCAGCATAGAGAAAGACGTTAAAAAAATAAGGAATTTCATTCAAATGCCTAAATTAGTCATTAATGTCCATGGAAAATATCTCAATAAAAATACTTTGTTTTTAAGTTTGTGTATTCTTATTATTAAGTAACTATTTAAGGACCTCATTTGAAACAGATCTCTCATTTTACTTTTCATAAACATATATATATATATGTTTATGAAAAGCGGGTGACTTAACGGAGAAGGCAAAAAATCGAACCAGACACAATTTTGACTGTTGATAAAAAATGATTAATTGAATTAGGTGTAATTATGATTGAATATAAAAGTGCCTAATATATTTGTGGAGCTGGTTTAGTAAGCCTACTCAAGTTTCACTATTAGGATCATCAGGGCTTTTCTGTGTGGAAACTTAAATTAATTTAAACTAATGGATGTAAACATCATAACTTGGAAAACTTGCAAGTCAAGGTACCATTATTTATATAACAAATTCGGATAAATAAGCTTTTCAAAAATTTTTTTTTTACAGAAAAATATGAAAACCCCCAAATAAAAATAAAATAATTATTACAAAAAGACACCACCATATTTTCTCTCTCATCCCCAAATGATATTAGTTTGGCACAAGGCCAGAAGAATAGAGCATTCAGTAAGAATCAAATTCATTAACCACTATCTGTTAGCCTAACCATCTAACAATTAAAACACTCAATGTGCCCTAAATGATATTCATAGATACCACACGTAACTCAGCATAGCAAAAATTTAAATTAATTTAAAAAAGATTATGGTTTTATATGTATTTACCCAGCCCCTCCTTACAGGTAGGGTGTGACTCAAGGTCAATTTTTTTTTAATGGAGTTTAACAGGTTTGATTTCAGAGTTTTCCTTCTCTGAGCTAGGCTGTTCTACCAAGGTTAAAGAGTCCAGTCTGCCATACTATTTATAGCTGGAGGGAAATTGCCTCTTCCAGGATTTGAACTCTTGTCACTGTTTTCATTTTCTATAATGATAACCATTACTCCAGACACCTGCACTCTCAAATATAGCATGCCATACATATGAATGTAAATGTTGACATGATAGGGTATGAAAAACGATTTTCTATGAACATTGCAAATAACTAGTGTTATCATGCCAAAATAGTGTAGGAGTGTGGATCAGTTGTTCTTGGAGGTTATTGGGTGCAAATCAGTATTCCATCTTTGGTAGAGAGAGAGAGAGAGAACAATAGTAGAAAGATATTCAAATCAATACATTAGAAGATTACTGATAAAAGGTATTGGACATTTAAGGAAATATTTATATAATAGATATAATAGCACATTACCGTAAAATTACTAATTATTGATTACATTTTCTTCTTCCTACAAGATTATTATGAACAATAATTATAAGGATTGCTTAGTTGTCTATTGTAACTACAACGATTAGTACTAATAAAAATAATTATCTGTTTTTTGTTTGTTTTTTTTTCAATAATAATCCTTGTTAATTGTTAGAAAATTACTTTTTTCTTTTTTACTTTGATGACCAAATCTATGACAGACAATGATCGCCGAATGTCGATCAATACTTTGTGACATTCATATTCTGTAATAAGAAATCCTTTATTATTAATTAGTATTGATACTTTTAATGATTATAATAAATACTACAATTACCACAAAGTAGGATAATATGTTTACTATTATTACTATTATTAGTAGTAGTAGTAATATTTCGAGTACTATGGGCGCTTCTGTTTGTCATAATTTCTTTCTATATAGATGATAGCCCCGATGATGGTTTGATGAACAAACCAAAATGTTAGTGTCAGCTGAGTAAAAATGTAATTCTTTGGAACACCTTATTTTTCATTTATATATATATATATATATATAAGTTAAAAGAAAGGAAATGAATCTGACGGTATGAGTAAATATAAAAAAGATATGAAAACACCACAAAAAGCTGTTAAAGTGAAAACATTTTATAACTTTGCTGATATTGAACAATATTTCGATTTTATGAAAATCGTCATCAGAGCTTGTTTATACTCCGTATTGTTAAGAGAGGCGCAAAGACAAAAGTCATAGGAGTTCAAAACAAAAACCTTGACGTTGCAAAAAAGAAAAGTTATACATTAATTTCGAATGTGAGCCACTTCCGCCGCACTTTTCTCGGTCATCAGAATATGTATATCTTATTGTAACAGAAACAAGCTCTGTTGACGATTTTCATAAAATTGAAATATTTTTCAATATCAACGAAGTTATAAAACGTTTTCACTTTAACAGCTTTTTGTGGTGTTTTCATATCTTTTTTATATTTACTCTATATATATATATATATATATATATATATAAACCTTGTAGTCTTCAACAAAACTTGTTTACAAGAAAGGTTGCCATATATATATATGTATATGGCAAAGTGTTCAGTTAAATTTAAGTGGATTTATACATAAGTTTATATGTATATCTGTACATAAGAGCATTTACATGGCCACATGTTATTACATATCTGTATACATATTGAAATGGCATTGTGTGATGATCAATTATCCTAATTGATAAAGTATGGAAACGTTTGTAATTGGGGGACAAAAGTGGAAATGAATTCACTCTCGACTAATAATAAAGACGACACTAATTGACCATTAACTGGATATAAAATCAATTTGTGAAATATCCAATTTGATTACAGAAGCTTTTGAGGGCTTCACCTCATGCCGGACAGTTTTGGACCTGTGAGGGTCGTACCAGTTGAAGATATGACATTTGCAAAATGTTTGCTTTTGTTTTTGGGAGCCCCCGCCCCTAACTAGATAGAGAAGCACCAAGTAAATTCTCTGTCTTGATTTCCAAATTCAGACACTCCTTTTGCGACACTGATTTGAAAATCTACCCAGAATCTGTTGGTGTTAATGAGGTAAATTGAATTTTATAATCTATTTTCGATTTTAAATTATGCTTAGCCGAATCAAGTCGGTCATTTGTGTATGAGAACACATTTCAATTTCTTGCTTTGGTTACTGAGAGTGAAAGGAAATAAGCTCTATATATGCAGTCACGATTCTGGGTTTAAATGGTATATCAGAGAAAATGTTCATATTATCAGAATCCTATTGAAATGTTTCTTGGAGAATAAAGCAATTTCAAAATCCAGCTTGAAAATTAATAAGTGTCAGGTCTGTATTTGTGCTCATCCTGATTACAATTTCTAAAGGGAGATAAGCATTATATATTAATTATAATTACTAGCACCCCCCCCCCAAAAAAAAAAAATAAAACGTCCTCCAGGCAGTGTAAAAATTGATTTTTGAAAAATTTTGCCTGAAGGAGAGGGAATTAAAAATTCAATGTTAGAAGGTTAGTATCATAAGTAAGTAAAAACATCAAATTTTTAAAAGGTGTAGAAAAAAATAAAAAAACAATTTGAAATGGAAACTTAGTTCTGTCCCCCTCAAATGAAATGCTGTGTGCATCTATTAATTATTAACTATATAATTATTTATAATTATTTTGAATATTTTACACATAAATTTTACCCAAAATCGTAGGTATTTATTTATTTGTAAACTTTTTAGTTAACCTCTTGATACTGAAAGAATGACTATTTCTTGTATGTAAATAATTTTCTCGCAAAACTATACGTTAGATAACTTTAGATTTATTTTTAAATAAAACTATATACAAATATATAATACCATAAACAGTAAGGACCATCTAAGTTTGCATACCCAAATTTGGAGTGTATATAATATAAGGTTGTTCTTTATTCTAGTTATTGATAATTTTATGTAATGTGATGTAAGCAGTGACATAGTTTCGGTTACATACAAATGGATACTGAATCTCCATTATTAATAGATATAGTACTTACCTTATTTTATATATTTGCTATTAATTATTATATAAATTCTATAGATGAAATAATTCAACATTGAGTTTAACATTTGCTGTAGATTATATTTAAAACTAAACAATGAATAGAAATTTTTATTTAACTGAATTTAAATATAAACGTACAATATACCCAATTCCCTTGGGTCACCACTATGGGTCGAATAGATCTGTTTGACAATTATTAGTATAAAATAGGAATACTTGTAAAGGTTTCAAGAAACTAATAATAACTTTTCAAACAATTAACTAGTATTAAATAGAAATAATTACCTGGAACCATATAATTATTAGTATTAGATAGGAATACTTGAAACCATAGAAATTTTTATCAGATAGGAATACTTGATATCATATAACTGTGCAAAAGAAATCTTAAGAAACAACTACTCAAAGAAAATGCAATTATAAATGTACAATGCAATTCCCTAACCTTTAAACATAAAATAACCCTAGCTGGGTTGTCCTGCCATTAGAATCAGCCAATCATTATTTGGTTATACTACTGCTTCTTTAACTAGTCAGGTTGGCATACACATGGTTAGTGTAAGTTTAAGTTTATATGTGTCATCTCAACCTTGTGTCAGCCTTCCTGGTTCCTAGACACCCCCCCCTACATTCACTCTAAACAATTAGCTTACTTCTAAAATCTCTTGAACTCAATTTTAGATCATTGCTGAATGAAATCAAGTTAACTGGTTCACGGAGTACTTGTTGTATAACCCCCCCCCTTTCAATAATTTCCGATTTAGTGTATTCAACACTGTAAATAAGAAAGAGAACTGTTTCAATTCCAGTCGGTGAGCTTCGTTATCAAAAACAAAAAGGTGTAATTTCCTTGAGGCTAACTTCTGTTTGATTCATTCTCTCGCACTTTGTCCACCCTTACGAAGACTCCGGCTTTTTATCAGTCTGTCTAAGTCATTCAAACCATCGCTAGTTGATTTAATACTAAAATCTCCATGCCGACGGACCCACCCTTTAAACAGATTAGCTGTACTTAATTGCTATTATGTCATGGTTGTAATTCAGCTGATTGCCCTGGGCCCAGATCAACTTACTTGCCACACTTTTTTTTCTTTTTTTTTCTTTGTTTATTTCTGTATTTCTCTCTTTCTCTCTTGATTCTAAACCACAGTGTCGTCATTAACAATTACCAAGTAATGCAACTATTTAGGCTAGATATTATTTTATCGGCCAACCAATAAATAGTAAAACCATCAGTTCATTCTGATCGCCTTTTGTTGGGTAAGGGTGGGTGTTGGGGGAAATCAACACGATAGGATAAAGCGAGGATTAATTAAGAAACATACTGAACTGAAGGAGGCCAACTGGCATTTAATTGCTGTTAATGCTTCTTTAGACTTGAACTTGTTTGTTCATTGTCATTAAAAGTTACTCTGCTGACCAAAGCACTCTTCAGTATTAACTCTTCATCTACCAAATGTTCTTCTAGGCTGGCTAACACGTCTTACAATAAATTAAGGCTCAAATCTTATTCAATAGCACCAAAAAAAAAAATGTTTTTTAAAACCTACTACTCAAAAGCTTGTGGGATTTGAACAGCTCACATAAACTAAATATATTACAGACCTTTTTTTTTTTTTCAATTCCCCTTTTGAGTCCCAAGTTTAATCCCTGAGTCCAGAAATATAGAACTGGATCAGCATTAAAAGGAAGAATTAATAGGAGTTAAGAAACATCCAAGGAAAGATAATAGATTATGATGGATGTGCAGCAAATTCATATATTTTAACTAAAGCAACTAAAATAAAGAAACTGGTCCAAAATCAATGTATAATAGTAACAATACTATATAAAAAGTGGAGGGTACAGTGACCGAAATGGGATAAAGCCAACTAAAATAAAAAAAAAACTGGTTTTGAAAAACCGAATAATAGCAAAAATGTTCTTTAAGATTTCTTAAGTGAATCATTATTGACTTTAAAAGGTAAATAATTTTGTCCATTCTGTCTGGAAACAAAGTGTGTAAATTCTTAATTTGTATTCTAACCAATAACAAACGATAGAATATTAAGGATAAAGGGGATAGGTTTGTAGATATACATGTTGTTGGGCTGTAAATCTTAAAGTTTCATAATCGTATAGTAAAAGAAAAAAAAAACTGTGTTAAGATATGCAGGCACTATTCATCAATCAGTCTGTTCATTTGTCTGTTTGTTTCTCCTTTCTGTCTTTCCTTTTTTCCCTTCCTTCCTTTTCATTTCTTTTGTCTGTTTTGGACCAAATTTATTGCAGGTGTATTTTGAATCTATTCTGTCTGTGCTGTTATTAGACTGTGTCTGTTTGAGATTGTCAATTTTTGTGAACTAAATTTATATATTATGTTATTATATATTATATATAATGTTTTCAGCATGTACCTGTGATTGCATGTTCCTGGATAAAAAAAAAGGATTGTGCCAGTGACCAATTATTATTATGCATGTTGCTCTACATTATCTCCCCTTATTTTTTTTCTTCTCTCTTTTTTACTCCTTACACAACAAAAATGAATGGAATGCTATCCCTGTTTCTCAGCACCCATCTGCCTTTCATCACCTTAAAGGATTTTTTTTTCATTTTTTAATATTTTTTTCTTTCCTATATTGTTACAATTATTTTTTTTTTCAGCCCTTTTTTCTCTTCTTTGTTATTCTTACTATCTGATTTAGTTTCAGCAATGTTTGAATTATACAGAATAATAGAGAAAACTTTTTAAAGTACTTTTTTTTTTCTTCAAAAGGTATCCATCTTGTCTTTTTAAACATTGGTAATTTCTTTAAAGCATTGAAAAAACAGAAAAAAACAAAAAAAAAACAAACAATTTATGATATCAGTGATAACCAAATGCATTCATATTGAAAAAAAAAATCTTTTTCATGATTGATTAGCTGGTATTTTCTATTTCAGTATGCAAAATGTTTTTTTAGGCATCGGATCCAGTTGTGAAGATGCTTATCATACAATTCAAATAAAATAAATATCCTCAAAATATACTGAAATAAGAAAAAAAAATATCTGGTATCAAAATATAAAAAATCTTTACATTTAATAGTATACTTTATTTTTGTTTAGGTAAAGATTGTCTATCATTATTATTACTAATTTTAACTAGTATTTTTTTCTTCTTAATCAGGCCATTATCTCTATGAGGAAAAGCATTTTCTTCTTTCTTCTCTGCTTTCCACCCTCTCTCTCCTCCTTTTTCTTTCCCCCCTCTCTCCTCCTTTTTTCTTCCCTCTTTTAATTAAATATAAAAAGTTATAATTTGTTTAAGTTAAAATAACAGAAATTTATTATAAATTATTACCCCTAAAAAATAAAAATCCATGGTCCATGTTACTATAACAATGCATTCTTTCATTACTCAATTTGCCTATTTTTTTTAGGAAATATTCTAATAATAATAATAATAATAATAATAATAATAATATATATATATATATATATATATATATATATATATATAGGTTGCACAATTTTAAGTGAAGAGTGCTCAATATCATTGATAGAGCATATATATCTAAGTCAACAGTGCTTGGTAACTGACAGTTTTTTTACCTATGTGATTTTTAAACCAAAAGATTAGAAAATTACATAGGTGAGAAACTGTCAGTTACTAAGTACAGATGACTTCATGTCTACATGACCTGGACTTAAATATACATGCTCTATCAATGAACTTAGATATATAACACATAGGTGAGAAACTAACAGTCACAAAGTGCTATATGTATATATCTTTCTCATATATATATCAAGGAGTTGGTATTATATATATATATATATATATATATAATATATATTGATGTATATATGAGAGAGATATATACATATAGCACTTTGTGACTGTTAGTTTCTCACCTATGTGTTATATATATATATATATATATATATATATATATATATATATATTATTAGACCAAAACCATCACATAGGGTGAGAGCTATTGATGGCAAACATTTAATTGCCAATATTCTGCTTAAATTAAATGTTTAAAATAAGTACAATAAGATCTTTGAAAATCTACATAGATGTGTACACAATTTTAAATTATATATAAGTACAATAAAATTATATTTAGATTATTTTTTTTTTCTAATTTGGTTGGTGTATTCTAGTTTCCCATTAGTAATTGTTCCCTATACAAGACAGTTACTTGGGGATTGGGGGGGGGGACATCAAAGTTTTGTTAACCTCCCCCTGTTTAGGGATTTCAGACTGATACTAAATAGAACTGATACTAAATCTAGGCAGTTGTAGTTTATTTAGTATTGTAACATCATGTTATAATCAATGGCAAAACCAATTGAACCTTTCTCTCCAAGACTCTAAATCCCTCTTGACCAACATCAGCGGCACCATTTCAGTGCTATGCGACTAATTCCTTGTGAGTCATAGAAGTTCTTGTTTTCCTTCCATCTTAGAATTCTCAGGTTTCCACCCAATTCCATACAGATAATGGTAAACAAACACAGGCAAAAGAAACACAAGATGTAAACGCCATATTTCTTTTGGGTCTTGGTCTTTATGATTGGAACAAAAATCTTTCGATAAAAGAGTAATGAGTCCTGGTTGGAGGGGGGGATGTATGTCTTTTACGATAAAGAGTAGATATTTATTGTAAAGCATACCAGAATGTCAGAGTTTGATCCTTGCAGGGATAGCTCCCCCTTTGATAGCCAGGGGATTTGCGGAGGGGAAGTGAATTTATTGGCAGGGGTAAATAATATGGACATGAGCAAAAGAAGCAGTAGAATCCTTAGTTGAGAGAGGCAGAGCCCCTTTTAGGGTGACCATGTGATAGAGTAGAATCCTTAGTTGAGAGAGGCAGAGCCCCTTTTAGGGTGACCATGTGATAGACATGATTTGGTCTGATTGAAGAATTGAAGATAATTCTTTATTTTCTATACACTCATACTTTGCTGTCCTGTTGGTGGGGCTTAGAATATGCTGCTTGCATCCTCAGCAGAGTGAGTAAGACCCAATCCCCTAAAAAAGAAAAAAAAAACAAAGAGGGGGGTGGTTCTGGTTATGACTAAACTGTATCTGATAGTGAGGCTCTGGTTCTGGAAAGTTTGGAGTACCCCTTCATTACCATCACTTCCAGGTCCACTCTGACCCAGTGTGGTAGTAACTGTTAGGGTCCCATGTATAGGTCACAGATATGTTTAAAGATTATTTGTTTCAGGAATACTTGATGCTATATAACTGTACAAAATCTCTTGAGAAACTACTCAAAAATATAGATATAAATGTATGCAGTTCTTGAGCCTGTAGACATGAAATAAGCCTAGACAGGTTGATATGCCATTAAAATCAACCAATCGGCAATATACTAAAAAAAAAAAAAATAGAAAAAAAATTACTAAATTCAGTAAGTTGGTGATTAGAAATTCTTCTGTGAGGGGATCCAAAATGTATTTAGCTAAATACCCATCACTATATAATTATTAAAATGAATTAGTGTTATGATATATTAGTTTGATAAATACTACCTGTGATATCATGAGTTACATCAATGTTTAGTTTAAAATAAGTCTGAATATTAAAAAAAAAAATCTTAACAGCTTCTTCTCTTGCAAATATAAGCAGTTGAACACATGGTGCAACTGATATAAGAGTCGAGTTAATACAGTTCTAAGTGACAATCATCTCTAGGTTCAATCCTGGCCAAGGGTGATGATAATAAAATACTTAACATAGTTTAACAGTTGTACCTGGTTATGGTTAATGGAATGAGAAGAGTCTACCCCAGTGGATTGAATAAAGGGTTCGGTTCGAAGTTCCTTGAAGGCTCCCGAATTTGACAAAAGGTTCCCTAATTTGAAAAGGCTCAAGAAAACACCTGGAGAAAGCTGGAGGGCACAAATGTTGTGTATATAACAATAAGGAAGAGGACAATAGTCCAAATAATAGAAATTATCAAGTCTCATCTCAAAAATTCAGAGAAATAAAATATAAGCAGTCATACTACCAACTGGACTTGACAAGACCTTTCAAAGCGGCAAGTACTCTCGTCTGATCAAGGGCTTTTTCACTTCAGTTAAAAGCCGCTAAGGACAAATCATATTTATTTACGTTTCTAATAGAAGAACATTGAGAATTTGGTTAATGGATAACCGTTTCTGCTGTTGTTGTCATTATTACTGTCTTTAGCAAACTTCATTGACAGAGTGGGTGATTGGTGGGGGGTGGGGGCTTACTGACAGTTTTTATTGTCATTAACCTATGGGCCGCCGAGTGACAATGAAGATGGAGAATATGACAAAGAAGACTTACGTTGACTGGTTTTTGTAATTTGTCAATCGTACATGACCCGACTCTGTAAAATATGTCAATAAGATGAAGCCTCATTTTGCAGACAGGTCATTGGTTTATGAGTGTTGAAAAAGGAATGGATGGTCAGTGCGAAGCTAGAGATGTGATATTGCATCACTCATTACAGCGAGGGAAGATCCTGTTGTATTCAATCCGAGTGTGCTACCCTCTGTGCTCCTTTTGGCCATATTATTTCACCCCCCCCATTTTTACTCCACCAACCAATCACTTCCTTCCTAAACTCTCCAGAATTATCCGAGAAGCTATTCATGTATTTCAACATCTTACAATATTCTTCCAATTGTTTTCTCAACTCAGGACTTTTTATCTTTTGTCTTTGTTTCTTTTTCTGTCTTTCTATTCCTTGTGTCTGCCTCCATTTCTTCTCTATCTTTTTTTCTTTGTTTTTCCTTTTCTTCTCTCTCTTCTTTGTTTTTCCTTTTCAGTTTTGTTTCTTTTTTCTTTGTTCTTCTTTGTATTTCTTTTCTTTCTTTCTTTCTTTTTTCTTCTATTTTCTTTGTGTTTCCTTTTCTTTGTCACTCCTTTTTTTTTTCTTCAATCTTTTCTGTGTTTCTACTCTCTCTTTTCTATCTGCTTCTTTTTCTTTCTTTCTTCTCTTTGTGTTTCTTTTTCTTCTTCTTTCTTTCTTTCTTTATGTCTGTTTCTTTCTCTTTCCCTCTTTCTATCTACCTTAGATTACTGCAATCCTTTTAAGTCTTTGTATATTTATTTATCCTCTTCACACTTAAAAGAAGAAAATCAAATTAAGAACTGGATCCTTAACACCCAGAAGATATCTTAACACAAGTTGAACTCACCCCACCCCCTCCAAAAAACAACAACAAAAAAAAAAAACAAACAACAAAACAAGCAAACACTTATAATAAATTCAAATAAATTAAAATCTCATTTTTTCCTTTTTATTTTACTTCCATTTTCAGTGAAACTTCAGAATCTTTTGTTACTAGTGCTTTTATTTTCTTGAATGTTTTGTATACAATTTTGTTAACTTTCACCCCCCCCACCCAAATGATGTACATTTTACTAATATTACCCACTACACCTATTGACCCAACACCCTTTTTGCACCTTGGAGAGTTTATAGTAAGACATTTCCAGCCTGGACGTTTGGCAATAGTCATTGAGAAATCTTTGAATATTATCAATTCATTGAAACTTTTATTTAAATTTTGAAATGATTAACATACAAAGAAACTTCTGTTAATGTCTCTTAGTCTTCCAATGTGTTGTTGTTTTTACACCTTCAAAAGGGGGCATTTTGTTACGGAGATTTATAAAAGATTTGCATCAGAAAAACATATGGCAAAAGTTTATCATATATATATATATATATATATATATATATATATATATATATATATATGTGTGTGTGTGTGTGTGTGTCTATAATATATATTTTTGGTATTTAGTGTGAAATAAATGAGAAACTGTGTTGGATGTTATGTACTAAGTTCCATTTTATTTGATCCAATATTTCAAAGGAATGATCCCGCTTTACAAGGATTTTTTAGACTGATAAAATCCAACTCAGTTTCTCATTTATAAACATTACCCATGCTTCCCAATAAATCTAAAAAAATATATACATGGAACCTGCAACAACAATATATATATATATATTATATATATATTTATATATATTGTCTTGAATGTTTTCTTCTGCTAGCAATCTGAGAAAGAAAAAATAGGCATGCAAAAACAATGTCGTTATTATTTGAAAGTGAGCTTCAAAAGTTCCTTGACGCTTAGTTTGATCAACAGTCAAACTATTCAAAATGATTTCTCAGGTTGGGTCATTGCTATGCTTGGATAGACAAGGAACACCTGAGAAAGGCTAGAGGATACAGCAGCTGAAACATTGTTTTTTTTTGTTTTTTTTTACATACAACAATAAAGATGTGGACAACAGTTTGAAAAATCAAAATAATACTCATCAAGCCTCATCTCAAAAACTCAGATTAATAAACAATTATTTGTCTGAATATTTTAGATGTCTATATAAGTTTTAATATATAGATTTTTTTTTACTGTTGTCCTCATCCTTATTGTTTGTCTATTGAAACACCTGAAGAAGGCCGGAGGGGACATCAACCAAAACATTCTGTGTATAACAAAGAGGAGGACAACAGTCCGAAAAATCAACATAATACAAATAATGCTTTAGTTTGGTGATGTTTTAATCTTTGCAGTATTTTAAATTTGTATTACCTTGCTCTATTATATTGAGTTTGCAAATAAAAAAAAATTTGATTGCCAAAACGATAGTAAACTAACATCCACAATTTCTTTGCTATTTTTCAGCGTGCAAGCGGAAAGAACAAGACCAGCAGAATCCGCCCGAGGAAAACCGGCCTCCCAAAAAGCCGCGACTTGTATTCACTGACATACAAAGGCGCACTCTCCATGCAATCTTCAAGGAAACAAAACGTCCGTCGAAAGAAATGCAGGCAACCATTGCACAGCAGCTTGGCCTTGAAGTTAGCACAGTTGCTAACTTTTTCATGAATGCTCGACGTCGTTCCCTGGACAAATGGAGAGATGATAATGGTAATAGCACACGAGATAGTGGTTCAACGTGTACCAAAAGTTGAGCATTGATGCTCCAACAGTCCTACTCTTCTTTATATATAAAAATATAAGTATATATAAAATATATATGCATATCTATATACATATATATATATCTATATATATGCATATATATATATCTATATATATAATCTATATATATATGCATACATACCTACATACAAATATACATATAGTATTGCCAGTTGAACCAATCACTATATCACATTCTGATTCTCATTTATAATCATTTTCTTTTGTTACTAACACTCTACCCCGCCCCATGACCTTTTCTCCAACTAATATCAGATCTCTCTCACTCTTTCTTCTTTTCTTGATAATTTAACTTTAAAAGATGAAAAATATATATATGTATGTATTATCTACAAAGAAAAACCCAGGCATCATTGTATCCTATTTCAATGATTGTTGATTTCTTTTCTTTTGTGAAAATTTTTATTTAAAAAAAAAAAAGATAGTTCTAAGTTATTCTGCTTTTTATTTAATTAAAATTGAAAGGATGATTTTAATTAACTGAGAAAGGAGGAAAACATTGACAGAGATTAAGGATATTTAACTTAATGTGGTGTGCAACAAGTCCACTATTTTTTTTTATGCAATAGTTCATTTATGATAATTTTTCACTAAGAAATGAAAATAGATTGGGCAGATCTGGTCTGATTCAATCGACTCATCATTCCCAGTCTTTTTTTTTTTGGTTTTTCTTGTTATTGTTTTTATTTATTTATTTATTTTTTCTCTCTTCACAAATAATGGCCACTTTCATTAACTGGCAACCGGGAACTTTTGAAGAAAAAACAAAAAGCAAAACTAAATTATGACCAAAAGAAGTTATGAAAAGAAAAAGAAGAAAGAAAATACCCTTTTCTGAACTGAAAAAGTGGATGATAAAATCCAATTTAAAAAATTGCATGAACTTTTTAAAAAATATCTTTCAAATGATGCACAAAGCGAAGCAAAAAAAAAGAAAAAGAAAAATAGCTTTTTTTAAAACCATGAAAATATATTGGGAAATTCTTTTGGAAGATCTTTCAAGATGGCTGACAGCAGTTTGATTTGATTGGTCCATTTTGTCAAAATGGCTGACAGTGGTTTGATATGATTGGTCCATTTTGTTAGTGATGTCAGCTTGCATGGTTCTGGTTTTGATTTTTGGTAACTACAGAAAAAGTCTTAATCTTACTTCTAAACATAATTTCTTATGAATTAAGAAAGTACGAGTGAACAAAACAAAAGCAAACTGAGATCCATTAAGTTGGACAGAACTGAAGAAGACAATGAAGAAGAATGAAATGGAATGTAAAAAAGCACAAAGAAAAGGAAGAAAGAGGTGGTTAAAAAAAAAGAGAAGAAGAAAAAAAAAGACAATGGAGTTAAAAAGAATGAAAAAGGAAAGATGACATGTATTCGATGGCTCCCGGTGCCAGAAGGCTCCATCTAAGTTTTACATTTTTATAGCATTTCTACCCCATATGACATATCATTTCCTCATCTTTTAACACATTACCATGCAAAGAGGACTCGTATCCGGAAAAAGAAAATTAAAAAATTCACATTTTATTTGTAGAAATTTCTAGTCACTTGTAGCCATGAAAATTTGAAAAAAAAAAAAATTAAAAAAAAAAAAATTCAACCAAAAAAAATAAATAAATAAAATAATAAGAGAAAAAAAATGAATGCAGGTGGAAGCAAAAAGAAAAAAAAAATCTTTGAGAACAGACTTGTACCATAGATACTAATATGTATAGACTTTTGGAACTAATTCTGTACAAACAAGAAGAATGGAGAAAAAAAATGATCTTGGATGAATTTACATTATGGAAAAAAAACTCTCCTTATGCTACATACACTCTGTAACTGACAAAAAATGTAAATGAAAAAAAATTTTTTCCTTGTGCAATACCATTTTAGCATATTGTGGTGGTTGTCCCATTTGGTGATTATGTAAGCCAACCAATGCATTTAAGGTTGGGTCTACCTGTAGCCTTAGAGTATAATCAGTATTCCTTTGTATTGTAAAAAAAAGTGGTTAGCTATAAAAGAAAAAAAAAGGAAAAAAGAAAAAGAACAAACACCTGCCTTATTCTCTATTAAAAAAGGAAAAAATGGGGTTATTTGAAAAAAAAGCAAATAAAATCAGAACACACTCCAAAAGTAAAATAGTCTCTAATGCCAAGTTTATATTTAAGAAAACAAAAATGCATTTAAAATCTCAGAATTTCTAAAGCAGAATTTTAAAGATAAGTTATTTTAAATTGCATATTTGTTCAAAGTTTAACTGAAAAGATTTTGCTGAAAATATTTTTTTTTCCGCCAAATTCTTAAAAATAGCTGAATCAATAATTCTGTATTAAATAATTATATTTATATTAAATAAGTTAAATTATAATAGCATGTCTTCATATCAGTTTATAAACATTTTGTTGTATATAAAATTAATATGAGTGAGAATTATTGTATTTATTAACTTAATAATCTTGCTATAGATATCATCAGTTTCTTACTAAAGTAATGAGCATTTTTTTTTTTAATGATAAACATATAATTAATTAATTTCATTTTAAATGTTAGCTTGTACAAAAAATTTCAATATTATAAACTGTCAAGATTTCTCTGTCGAAGCATTCCAGTATTTATAAATTCTAAGCATATCATGTGGTAAAAAAAATAATCATATATATATATATATATATATATATATATATATATAAATAAAATGCTAATATCTTGTAGACATGCATGCAACAATCAGACATTTCAAATTGTATTCCTCTTTGCTCCATAAGTCTAACTGTAAAATTTCAAAAAACTTGTATTTAACCACATTCTATTTGCAAGGCTCAGAAAATGAAAAAATAAAAAAAATAAAACAAATAAATGAATGACAGGAAATAATTTTGTAGAATTTAACATTTCAGAATTATTTTCTTTTAACTTTTAAAAGTAACAATTACATTTCTAATTTTGTCTTTTTTTAATGGAAATAGTTTTAATGAATAAATCTAGTAGGTCTAAATAGACTTGAATATTAAGGACTGTTTTAAAACTAAATTAATATTTATGTATTTCCATAAAAAAAAAATCATATATATAAATTAACTTTTAAATAAACAAACAAATTTCAGAATAATATCTTAATATATATTCATAGTATATATGATTATATACACAAACGTATATGATAATGCTATGTTGTATTAGTAGTGTATCTATAGATATAAGCATAAAGTGATACCATTCACTAACTACAGGAAATAAACAGATCCAACAAAAATCCCTATAAGACTAGAGCCTGGATCTAAAAGGTGAGAATGCGGGCAGACCCCGGAGAGGAGTATCAGGGCCCAAAATAATCTGTGTAAGGGGCACTGCTTTAGGTGTCAGGCCGAGGGGTCAGCTTATGCCAATCATCTACAATAGGTAGATGGTTGTTGGCTGCTACAGAGGTCAAACACTGAGTTCTTAGACCTATTGGACATTATTCTGATGACCAATGGTCACTTTGTTTTTTTTTGTTTTTTTTGGAGTGAAAATGTGTTCTTGAGCATAGTTCTCCACCCTCCCCTGGAAAAGAAAAAAAAAGAAGAGAATAATAAAGGCAGCGCTTATTTTCCTTTTTATGCTTTCACTTTTATTTGTAAATAAATTTCTTTTAAAAAACTTGCTCACTAAGATTAACACATGACAAACCACACATATAGTTGTCATGGATACTACAACTTTTTTCCATTTTTTTTTTTTTTTTAACTTTTTTTTTTTTCCTCCTGGGGGAAAAAAATGGTAATGATAACAAAACAAAATGAAAACATTTTTTTGCCTTTTTAAAAAAGAAGAAAAAAAGAGAGAGAATTTTTTGACAATTTTTTTTTTTCAGTGTGCATGTGGGGAAACACCTGTGGTATGCATGGGGGTTGTATGCATGTAAATTTGTGAGTATCTGCGGTTTTTTTTTTTGAATTTGGTAAATGTAGAGGTTCCTTACTTCTTGACTTTTTCCTGCCATGTCTTGTAGCAGGGAATTAAACCAAAATGAAAGGTGAGGCATCTCTTTCTAAAAATACAAAAGTGAATCTGAGTATGCACCAAACATTTTCTTAAAAAAAAAAATGAGAATTTAAAAAAAAAGTATAAAGAAGAAGAAAAAGAAAAACAACAGCAAACACTAAACAAAATTTTTTTTTTCAGAAACCTCCTCCTCTTTCTCCTCTTCCTCCCCCCTTTGACATCCCACTGCTATCAGAACCCTCACCCCCCACCCTGCCCACATTTTATTTGATTATAATGAAGATTATCGTCCAAGTCCAAACGATTTTGGTGGCTTAAAAGACATCGTTACACACAAGGTGCTGCTCAGAAGTTCGGAGAATGTTTTTTTAGAAATGCACAAAGAAAGAGAGAAAAGGTTGAAAAATAAAGTCCCCCTCCCCTTACCTTGTTAAAGGGATTTAAGGGATAAGGAAAAAGTCTGGAGAGACCCGGGAAAGGCTGGGTAAAGATGACGGATTGATCAATTCTTCTTAACTTTTTGGGTAGCACCTCACGCACGCACACACTTGTATGCATACATGTATATCTTGTTATGTGCATCTCTCACATAAAGAGAAACGTTAACTATGTATACATGTATTTGTGCAAGCCCATTTGTGTGCGTATATATATGTAAACATACACGTGTGTGTATATGTATGTATATATGGTGAGCTCTTTTGGCCACCCTGTGTCCTTTGTAACCAACCACTCATTGTACAACAAAAGAAATAAGACAAACGAGAAAGAAACAAAAGTCTTTTATGCATTGTAAAATATTTTAAAAAAAAAAAAAAAAATCATGATTAATGTCTTTATAACACAAGGCCGATGCATGAACGGTATCCAAACTGGTTCTTTTCTGTTTTGAGATTTTATTAAAAAAAAAAAAAGTTTCCCTGACTAAAGCAGCTCCATAACATTTGTTTCCTTAAAGAATAAGAGCGGATAACTCTTGGGCATTATTACATAACCCAGAACGAGTTTGAGAAAAGAAGAAAAAAAATAAAAAAAGATAGTAAAAAAAAAAAAAAACAAACAAGAAAGGCAATGAATGAACAGAAACAAGTAGACTAGTGCTATTTTGTTAGTAAAGAGCAAAAACAATTTTATATGGCCTTTTATTTCTCAAACTAAAAAGAAGAAAAAAAAAAATGTTTATAACCAATACAACCAAAAAGAATTTCCTAAATGCAATATGAATAATAACAAAAAAAAAGATACATTTTTCAGGTATGTAAAAAAAAAACATACATTACAATGTGAGAGAGATTAAAAAACAAAAATAACAACTTGATGTATAAACATTGCATTGAGAAATTTTGTTTTGTACAAATATACGACTATGGGTAGGTTTGCTGACATGGGTGATAAGTTCTGGGCAAATTCAATTGGGATGCAATACTGACAAATGAACCTTACTACTATTATTATTAAAAATGTAAAAATAAAAGAAACGACACCACTACTACCACTACTACCACCACACAAACAAGGCCTAATCAAATTTATTCTGAATGAAAATTGCTGAGGTCCCCATTGTTGAAATTACAGAGGAAAAAAAAAAAAAAAGGAAAAAAGTTTGTTTTTTTTTTTTAAATTCTAAACAAAAACTGATCCCAGGAAAAAAAAAAATAATAATAAAGTTTTTAAATTGATAATAATAATTAACTGTGCAGACCTGGAAATTCAACAAGTGCTTAAGTCAGTACCTTCTATAGTAATGACACTTATTATCAATATGGGCAGTCAACGCAGCAGGTAGATATGTAAAGATTTTACTTATAATCCCAATATTGTTTCATGTTGTAATACTTACTACACACAGGTATCACGGCAGTGTTTATATATTCATTTTCAAGAAAGAAAAAAAAAAAAAAAAAAAACAACATTTTTTAAATATAATGCAACTTTTTTTTTCTTTTTTTTTTTTAAACTTTTTTAAAAGTCCTGAATTTCTTTTTTATTCTTAATAAAAATGAACAAAAAAAAAAAATCAAAGAATGGGAGATCGGGTTGGAACAAAAGTATTTGAAAAGGAACCTAATGAAATGGGAAGTGGTGAGGAGTGGAAGAAAAGAAAAGAAAAAAGTATAATGAATGAAAAAGAAAAACACAAAAAAATTAAATAAAATGGAACAACACTTGAAATAAGAGAGAGAGAGAACACACTTGTTTATTTTATTTTAAAAACATTCCAAAATTATATTTATTTAATATTTATTTATCTAAAATATATTTATTTGACGGTTATTAGTCCAAGTTAAAAGTATGGTAAGGGTAACCTGAAGCGGGACTATTTTAGACCTTATTTTTCCGATCAGATATCATTAGAGAACAAGAAAAGTTTTGGTAAATGCTGTAGCTATTGGCTCAGTTTACTAAAACTTTTCTTGTTCCCCAATGATACTTGCATCAGGAAAATAAAGTCTAAAACGTTTGGCTTTAGGTTACCCTTACCATGCTTTTAACCTGGACTAGTATGTATTTGGGATTTTTTTTTTTATTTGATTTTTTAAATAAAAATTTTCATGATATGCCCTACCTAACAGAATTTGGTAAAAAAAACTCCACATAGAAAATTTGCACGCAAGGCACTTTCTGTAGAGTAAATATTAGCAGGTCTGTTTTTTTTTTTTAAATTACAGCAAATAAATTTCATGCTCACTAGGTGCCTCCCTATAATGGCCTTTTGTCAGGCAAGAAACTAAGCTTTGTAAACTTTTAAATAAGTTCCTACTCAGGAATACACTTTACGCATGTATACATGATTATTGTTACATCATTATATTCATTTAGAAGGGTCTAATAGTCACTTTCTTATATTTTGATTTAATTATAATAAAATCTTAACTTCTATATTTAAAAAAAAAATGATTTGAACTTATATATAATGCTCTAGTTGAATTTAATTTTGATTTATTTAATATATAATATATATATATATATAATATATATATATATATATATTAGTCAAAAGAAATTGGAAAGTTACTTTTTGAATGATCCTGTATTTTTAATGTAAACAGAGTCTTAGAAATAAATACATAACCACAGAATTAAATTATAACGTTTCATTTTTTTTAAAAAAAGCCTGTAATTAGAATACCAGGTGTAAGACAAAAACATATCAAGTATTTATTCCTTTTACAAAATAATTGCCACGTTCTCTTTCATAACATAACCTATTATAAAAGTTATATCCTTTTTAAGCATGTAGTTATTGCATGTAACAGTGTGTCTCAAAATGAATGCTACAAAATAAGTTTATTAAGCATTCTTCAGAGTAGATTAATTTTGGGACACTTCATAAGAATGTGGACATATATTGGTGTATATCTGTAGGTATTGCTATATATCTATCAACGTTTTCAATGATCTCTGAGCACATAAGCATTACTGATCTCATCAATTGATTTCTCTCTCTGTCTGCACACATATACTCACACATCTATATATATATATATATATATAATATATATATATATATAAACAAATATATGAGAGAGAACATCTCTATTTGATCTCTTATGTGTGTATTTATGTATACATATGTATACTAATGTCTTTATTTAGGTATATATATATATATTTATTTTTTCTTGATCTCTATATACATACACCCTGCAATCTATGTGCACGTGTATACTTTAGTGCTATGTAAACGTATTTGCATGTATGTATGTGTGAATTTGTGCCTCTTTTACAAAACATAAATGATCTGAATAAAAGAACTTGCTTAAAGTCAAACGGAGAAGAAATTCTTAATATTTACTTGTGAGCCTCGATAGCCTATTTTCTTTCTTTTTTTTTTTTTTTCGATGGGAGGGGGGGATACAGTATATCTGCTAAGTTTTAACGCTATAGTAAGAAGGAATTGTTTAGGGGGGTAATAGTTTGGGTTCCAACTTTTTTTTTTTTTTTTTTTTAGTCTTTGGCTGTGAAGAAAGTAAAAGAGTTCAAAGAATCCTTATTCCCTCTGATCTGACCCCTGTCCATCTTTTTGGTTTTGGGGGGCTGAAAACGTGACATTCCATCTCGGCTCGAATAATAAATAACGTCCGTAGCTTTTACTGGTAGCCAACTCTTTCTTGCAAGTTTAGCAACTGCTTCAAACCCATCTCGAATACTCAAAGATTATCTTGCTTTTTATATATCCATCTTGTCAACCGTCTATACATCTTTTTGTATTTATCCCTTTAATTTTGCTCAGAGGGTTCTATTGACTACCTCCTCTTCTGCAAACCTCCAGCTTCAGCTTTTCATCTGTCTATGTTATTGATGGATAAAATTATGACAGAAACAGATATATCTATCTATAATTTTGAGAAGAGAGCTATTATCATTCCAAGAGTTTTTTGAACTCATTCTTTGTAATAATACCACTATGTTTCAGCCAATTTATTTTACAGCCTTCTTCTGGAGTATTTATTTATTTTTTTGTAATGGAGGTAGAGCAAAGCCAATCATGTATTTAGGGTACTTGATGGAAAGTGAAATTAATCTTGCAAGTAAATTTCAATCTATATGCTCCCTTATAATAACCTTATGCCAGACAGTGCTGAGCATAGTAAATATCTATATAATAGTCTTGTATGAATATCTATTTACAGGGTTGGGCAGAAGTAATAGGGATGCCAATTAATAGTATAATAATACTGGCTGCTCTCTTATTTTGCCCCATGCTGTATATCTATCTTAATTTTGGGACACATTGTGTATCAATATATTTCCAGCCATAATTAAGAGTATTTGAATATCAGATGAATATTTATGCCTCTACACAATCGTTCTACTCTCCTAGAATTAAGAACATTTATGTACTTGCAAAATCTGGGATACCTAATTTGTATAAACATCTTTGTATTTGAATGTGAAGAAATGTACTTGTATTCTTGTAAAATCTTCTCAAGTGCAGCAAGTTTCTTTTAAATTACATTTATGTACTTTCAACATCTGTGATACCTAAATGGTATAAACATTGTCTGTACTTAAATGTGAAGAAATAGACTTGTACTTTCTTGTAAATTCTACTAGAATGCAGTGAGCTTCTTTTAAATTAACATACATATATTCAGACAATATTGATAATAATAATAATAATGATAATGATGACAAGAAACATGCAAGCTTCTAAGTGGTTGGACATAGATCTTCTCTAAAGTTAAATGGCTATTTACACCCCGAGTTAATTCACGTTGTAAAAATCCACAATACTCTGGATCAATTACCATCTACAGGCTCCATTACATATTTGCCCACATTCATATATGCATAAATATGCTGCTCTCAAAAACACTTTGATAGGATTACTCAATATATAGAAAAGTTACTCGTATGTGTGTGTGTTTATTCTCAGGGAATACTCAAATCTAAATTCAACCTACTTTGTGCCTCAAAAATATCAGGTAGCTTTCACGAAGAAGAAGTAGAAAAAAAAAATAATAATAATAATAATAATAATAATAATAATAATAAAAACATTTTTACCTTACACTTAATAACCAAATATATACCAAATAAAAACATATTTGGTATATATTGATATGCATTCACATTTTCTAGACATTAAGATAATATATTAATAGACATATACTGAACATACTTTAAAACTCGCTGCCTCTGTCTCATAATATTTCTCACATTTAGTGCATGAAATATATATGTAACAACTATATATATAGGCATAACTGAAGGCTCCTGGAAACAGAGGAGCTAGACACACAAGACATCATTTAACAATAAAAAATATGAACACAGCACAACACTTTCTAGCAATAAACATTGTCACATATACTTCTTACCCGTATCATCTTTTACAGGTGTGCACGCATATATATGTATACATGTATGTCCGCATCTCTCTCACAACCTTTGTCTTTATCTGTACCTGTCCATATACGTCTTTCTATACCTATGTTAGCTTTCCTTGTAAAAAGGTGTCTGTTCTTAATCAGGCCATCAGTGTCTAAAATAAAATAGTCACTTCCCACGAGATTTTTTATTTAGCATATCTACTCTATTCTTTTCATATACTTCTAAAATCCAATACTAATTGTGAAGATCTCAATCTATCTGCATATCAATAGCTAAGTTCTAACATCTTAGGCAAGACTTTCATCGTCTCTATCAATGATGTAACCCTAAGTAATTAAATCATGTTAATAAATGCTGAATAATGTGGCTTCTATCAGGGGAGTCCCTGTGATGTAGTAGCTAAAGTGCTAAACTGTGACATTGTAGTAAGCGAGTTCAAATTACAATTGTGCTATTATGTCCACTTTTGGACTAATACCCTTGGGAAAGGTATGAATCCGAATCCCCTCATCACCCCAGTTATGTTAAATAATACCATTCCTGTTCTTCTACAAAGATGCCTTTGGCATTAAATAACCTACAAAGGTTCATATGTCATTAAACAAAGAAACTGAAACCAGAAAAGATGGTTATCTTCCCTCGGGTTTCAAAGACTCAAACAAATCTTGAAAGGTCCTTGCTCAAGCAATGCATGCATTTATCTAAATACAAAACCCGCAGAATGTTTATAGATACTTTTATATGTTGACAGTGTAGGATCAGTTTGTCTTACAAGACAGAAAACTGAATTCTAACCATTTGGGCTCTGCTTAAAATTGACCTTGTGTCACACCCTGCTTGTGCTAGAGAGGTTGAGTAGATACCTAAATTAATCTTGCCAGACCACTGATCTGAATGCAGGTCTGGGCAAGATTTTACAGGAACAAACAGTTGCCTATGCAGCAAGTCTCCCTCTATCCACACAACTGATACAAAGGCAGAAATAGCATTGCACCAGTGTTTTTGTTGCAGGCGTTACTAGGACGGGTATGAAGACAACATTAGACTGCCTTAAGGACTTTAGGTCTTAGGTTTGAATTCAGAATTACCCATCTTTTAGGCTAGAGTGCCCTGTTTGCCCATCAATGACAATTAAAGGTTATTATTGAATAAATAATGTAAATATTGATTTCAAAACTCTACACAGAACTTAAGAGTTAGTGAGAGTTTGGGTACTCTGTAATTCATCAAAGTATACACAATTATTATATATATATATATATATATATATATATATATATATATATAAAATATACACACACACTTTAAATATACACTCCTTACTACATTTGGGGCACTGGTAGGTGTTGTCAGTGATGTAATTTCTTGGGTCACTGGGAAGTCTCAGGTCTTTCAACATCATATATATTAGTAGTGACGATGATCAATTTGAGACCTGCTTTTCTCATTTTTTTTTAATCAACTAGAATTGAAATTAATAATCAGTATATTAAGATTTAAAAATAAATCATCTTTCATATTTCTTTTAAGAAAATAATTGTTATACAGTTTTAGTTGGGATTAGTATTTATTTTTTAAATTTTTACAGAGACACTTGAAAGCTTGGCTAAGTGGTTAGAATGTTTGCCAGAGGTGTGCAGCTCCTAATAAAATGCAGTTTATTTATTTAGAAGGACAAAAAGATTAAAAAGAAAATTAAAACCAGAGCAAAGAGTTTTTCTGTCCATCTGATACTTGTAAAATCTTAGATCCCTTCTGATCATATCTGTTCAAATATTGAGCCATTGAGAAAAAAATGTAAGAAAATAGAGACTGATTTGCAGTATATATATATATATATATGACTTGTAAACAAATATTAAATCTAAATGCAAATTTTCTAGAAAATCTCTTGTGCCAATGTCAGTCTTTGATAAATACCCCAAAGCTTAAAAACATTTAAGTATATAAGTCAAAATATAGATATCATCCAAGTTAAGTAGTGTTGAAGCTGCTCGGTACTTAGATGGGTGACCACTAAATACACCAGGTACTGTACTAAGGCTTATGTGCCAGACTACTCAGCAAAACATAGTCAATATCATAAATGATTTTTTTTAAAAAATATTACCTCAGTTCCATAATAGTTGTCACATTTTCAGATAAATTTCATACACTAAATGTAACATTCATTATGGGACAGAGGTTAGTAATAATTGAAAATTAACAAAAAGGGGGAGAAAAATACTGTGTGGTTTGTGGTTTTATTACCTGGGCAAGAATTGAATGTTTAAAATTTTTATTCTTAATCTTTTTAAAAAAGCAATTCTTTTTTTTTTCTTCTTTCATTCATCCCCACCCGGCCCAACTTTGTCCTTTCAAAATCCAAGACTGGTTGTTTTTTGCTAGCAGATCCACTGCTTACCAAAGTAACAGTGGGCTCAACACTAGTATTTCTTTGTTGTTATTATCACTAATTGACTTGTACTGACATAACCAGCTTGGAATGTATTTATATATATATATATTTATGTATATATATATATATATGTGTATATTTCACCAGTTTTCTTTCATTATTTATTTTTTCTGCTATATTTTGACTTTATTTAAAGTAGGGTGAAAAAAAAACCCAAACAATTAAATAAAATAAACAAAAGTTTTGCTTTGTCTCTCTTTCAAATTCAATTGTTGCTCCAAATTACAACACTAAAACAGTAACTACTTATTACATCTATTAACCAATATGACTTAATTTCTACTACTATAATTAATATGGTGGTCTGTACAAAGTGTTCATGGGTTCCAATTATACACTATGCTAATCTATATTGGGAGTAATTGAGTACTGTATATAACAAAAACAATATCAAACATGCTATGTGTATTATGTGCATTTAAACTGTATGGAAAAAAAAAGCTATTTTCTTTTTTTTTTTCTTTTATAACATTGTCTTGACATAATTTTTTTTTTAATTTGTACAAAAGTTAGCCTCTTACACACACACACACACACACACACACACACACATATTCATTCATTGAACACAGGTACCTTATATGCACACACACACACAATCTATATAAAATATTAGTTATTTGTACTTTACAGGTCATTATTCATAAATCCTAACACATTGGGTACCTCACAGAGATAATGGCTAACATGAGAGTCCAACAGACCATTACCCCTATTTAGTGAGTTCAGCCCTTGCGGTCAATTTGAAAGACTTCAGCTAAGTTTAGTATAGTATTAAGTACCTATAATTCCCCACTCACTAACAAAGATGCAGGATCATTCCATATTAACTCTTACATGTGCACAGTATTTACATAGATAAGCTTGATACATACATACACCCATTCATAAAACAGGTCTTTAATGCTAGATAGAAACAATTAAAAAAAGATGACAATGTAAATTTACTCACGGACCCCTGCCTCATTTTTATTTTCCCCAATTTCAACGAATTCATCTCATTAAACTTTACAAGAGTTATCTTTTCCTTACTTTTATTTAATTCATTTGCTATTGGAAAAAAATGTTCTAATTCTGTTTTTGTTTGTTTTGTTTTTTTCCACTGGCCTAGTCAATATATATATATATATTTTTTTTTTTTCACTGGTTGGGGGAAGTTTTTATTTATTTTATATTTATGACCACTTTTTATTTATTATCATAATTTGTATTTCATGAATCTAAATAATTGTATGTCTGTTTGATTATTTATTTACTTTGAAAATATTTAAAAGAAAAAAAAAAAAAGAGAAAAAAGTAAGAAAAGAAAAAGCCAATAACGAGTTTTTTTTCTTTTTCTTGTCATTGAAATTTCAATCCGCAACAAATTGCATGGTGCATTTTTATCTTTTTTTGACATTGTCTCACGTTGGTTAAGCATTTATAAAATGGACATCAGTAACCAACCACTGACCAGTAGTCATTTACTAAGCTTAGTTTGGTACAAGGCCAAAACCACTGAGCACTAGTGGACAATAACTATTGCTAAATGCTTCTTTTCAAACGAAAGGTTATTAGGATTTGTATATGCACATATGTGTGTATGGGTGTGTGTGTGTATGTATTTATTAGTTTATTTCTAGAAAGAAAATGAATTTAAAAAATCACATCTCGGTTCACAGATAGGCCAAACATACAAGCACACACTTCTGAGTATTATAAATAAAAATAAGATTTTAAAAAAAAATGTCTATTTTTTTTGTTTTGTTTTATTTAATTTTTTTTTCTTTTTAATAACTGAGGGCCACTGCAGACATTCTTTTTAGGGTGTGGGTAGATGTTCTTTGTGGTGTGTTTAAAAAAGAGAAAGAAAAAAAATCCCCACCCCCTAAAGTCTCAGTTTTATTCTAGTCAAATGATGGAGAAAAAAATTTCTTTTATTGCCTCAATTCCAAATTCTAATCAGTATTTTGTATTTCTTGTCATATTTATAAATCCAAGTTCACAGGGTGTGGGTGGGGATTGTCTGACCCCCTTTTTATAGTTTCTATTCCTCAGGGAGAAAATTCTTAGAAAACATTTAACATTTTTTAAAAATAGAATGGTTCAGTATTTGGTAAAGAAAGGGAAAGAGAAAAGTCTCATTACCATTTACACCCTTGTTTTTACCATTTTTTTTCTTTATCTTTGAATCCAACGTAATATGGAAGAATGGCTTAGCATTGAATAAAGCCAAAAAAAGACTCCCATCTTATGTGATTAATGAAAAAAGTATATAACAAATCATGTTTTACAGCTAGTATGGTTCAGTATTGTGTCATATAAGCCTGGGCTTTATTGTGTTTGAATAATTTTTTTTTTTTCAAATCTTGAAATAATGTAGATAAAAAAAGGGGAAAAATGTTAATATAAAAATAAGGTTATTAATTGTTTTTTTTTTTATTTAAAAAAAAAATTAAAATCTTTTTTATGCAAACACATGAAAAGCTACCTATGGCCGAAATGGCAAATATCAAATATTGATAGATTTTAATTTGTACATTTTTGGGATTCCTCTCCAATTAGAAGGGAGGAGGAGAAAAAAGAGGAGGAGAGGGAAACATGAGTGAAATCTGATTGAGAATTTTTTACAAAAATTTTTTAAAACTTCAAAAATGTAAAAAAAAAAAAAAATAAAAAAAGCCAAAAGAAAGAAAAAAAAAAGAAACCTTTACATTCACTCACACGCACACATACATGAATATGTATGTATGGGAAAAAAACAAAAACAAAAACAAAAAACGCCTAGCATTATTTTTAATCTAATATCCATGGTTCTAATTCTTACAAACAACCCAATAAGATATCAGGTCTTTGATCTTTTTATTTATTTATACATTTATTTGATTTTAATTGTCTCTTAATTGTTGCTCTTACTCGTTTGGGGGTCTAAGATCACACTGTCTGCTAGTGAGCCCTCGTTACTGTTATTGCATTTAAACATTTAATTTATTTATAAGTTTTGTTATGCTTTCAAAATTCATTAGTATTATAGTCATTTTTTTGCCAAAAAAAAAAAAAAAAAAAGTTTAAAATCATATATATATATATATATATATATATATATATACGCATACATAGAGAGAGAGAGAGAGAGAGAGAAGAATATTGTTCTTTTACAGCCTACCTCTTCTAACCTAATCGCGATTATTTCCTTCGGTATCTACATATTCATACTAAACTTCTCCATCGATTCTCACTAACTAATAATAATACTGTTACTGTTGTTATCACATTAATAAGTTAGTACTAAAAACTTATAGTCGTTTAATTTTTAGGATAAGACAAGCCTTTTTTATGGGGGCGGGATTAGTTTCTTGTTCCTTAAACAAACACAGCCCTTCATCCATTTTCATGTATGCAAATGTGTATGAATGTAAAGCAATTTTATTGATTCTGTATGATTGAGTAAGGCTTAGCCTGTATGCTTCAAACTGTAAGATATACATACATGTGTATCTTATGTATGTATGTATGTATCTAAATATATATATATATATATATATATATATATATATATATATATATATATATTACCTCGTATTTCATTACATTTTGCTCTCTTCTCACATATGCCCATCTCCTGGGTTTCCCCCTCCCTACACCTCATTGTTTTTTATTTTATTTTTTTCATTTGCTAGGATCTCACATTCAGCAAGTGTGTGTGTATGTGTGTATGATTATATATATATATATATATATATATATATATATATATATATATAAAATGTGTGTGTTCTGTTTTTTTAGAAGCTACTTATTCCATGTATTTTTTATTATTATTAATATTATTATTATTATTATGAATAATAATAATAATGTTTATTATTATTATTATTATTATTATTGAAAACAAATGAATTTTGATCTTTTGTATGGTATGCAAACATTTTTCAGAAAAAAAATACAAAAAAAAAAAAAAAAAGCAAACAAACTATTGCTAATGTTATGAATAAAAAAACACCAAAAAAAAAAAAAAAAATTTAAAAAAGACAAAATGAAAAAAAAATTACATGAAAAAAAAAAAACACCAAACAAACAAACAAACAAAAAAACAAACAAACAACAAAACACTATGATAATGAACAGCACCAACCAGATTCTTAATCAGTGATGGCTTACAGACTGTTGTAAAACTGATGGACTTATGAACTCTCTCTCCGATGTAAAACTAAAAAGGCAGATGGTTTGAAATCTCTCACACTGATATACCACAGCTTGTCTTTTCTTATTTTCTTCTTTATTGTGATTCTTGTTTGAAGCAACCAAATGTTGTTTAATAAACTGGTAATAAACTTCCAGCTTTTTTCTTTTAATGCATTTGCCAGAATCTTTTTTTTTTTTTTCTTCTCAATTTTTCTTATTTTTCTCATCTTTATTGCTTTGCACGTTGGAGTTTCTTTCTTTTTTTTTTTTTCAAAAGAAAATTCAGGGTTTGTCCAAAACAGCATTCACAGTAATTAATATATCAGTCGGTAGAGCATCTGTCTCAGAATCACAAAGTTCTGGGTTCGAGGTAGCCCTCACAAACTCAGCACTTTTGTAGAACAGCTTGAATCTGTGCAGTAAAGTGAGGAGCTGATAGTAGGTGTGGCACTTCACCTCAGACACAAATCTTTCTGCTCTAGTGTTAGTGCAAAGACTCCCTTGCTGTCTGGCTAAGAACACTAGGCCACTCTACCTACTTTACATATATATATATATAAGTAAAGATAAAAGGATATGAAAACACACAATGCTGTTAAAATGAAAATATTTTATATCATATTCATAGCTGATATTGAACAATATTTCAATATCATCATCAGAGCTTGTTTTTAAACTGGACTCATCAAGAGAGGAGCTGTAAATAATTTGAATTCAAAACGAAAACGTTGATGTTTCAAAAAGTGTACAAATCATTCGTTTTGAATTCAAATTATTTTCCTCTCTCTCTCGATGAGTCCAGTTTAAAAACAAGCTCTGATGATGATTTTTATAAATCGAAATATTGTTCAATATTAGCTATGAATATGATATAGAATATTTTAATTTTAACAGCATTGTGTGTTTTCATATCCTTTTATCTATACTTATACTGTCGGATTCATTTCCTTACTCTTAACTTTTTGCAGACCTTATATATATATATAAGTATAGATAAAAGGATATGAAAACACACAATGCTGTTAAAATGAAAATATTTTATATCATATATATATATATATATATATATATATATATCATTTATATCATAAAATATTTTATATCCTATTTCATTTTATCAGCATTGTGTGTTTTCATATCCTTTTATTTATACTTATACCATCAGATTCGTTTCCTTACTCTTAACTTTATATATATATATATATATATATATATATATATATATATAAAATAGATAGTCGAAATTTTATTTGTTGTGCTATTCTGGACAAATACTGAAAATTCTCTCCAGAAATCTATTTACTGTATTATTATTCATGTATATATTTACCCAACAACCCCACCATGAGTATGGCGTGACACAGGTCAATTTTTAAGTGGAGTTTAGCAGGTTTAAATTCAGAGTTTTCCTTCTCCTAGACTGGTTGCTATACCAAGTTTAAAGCATCCAATCTGCCCTGCTATTTACCCATAGCTGGAGGGAGAATAGTTGGATTCATACCTTTCCAAAGGTTATCAGTGCTATGTGAAATGCAAACAGCCTCATCCAGGATTTGAATGGATCACCATGAGCAGGATGTGATACAAGGTCAACTTTTAATCAGAGTAAAGCTAGTTTGAAATCATGGTTTCCTTTTTTCTAGATTTGTTGCCTAACCAAGGCCAAAGAACCCATTCTGCCCTACTATTTACCCAATAGTTGATGAGAGAAGATGTGGACCCATGCGGTAATTTATGACGAAGTGCGTCCCGGTCTCCCGCCTCAAAAACCGCTACCCGGTGACTATCAAAATAACAACCCCAGCTCGTCGTAATTCTTGTTTATTTATCATAATTTGTCGTAATTATCGTTTAGATATGAAGGTGGATATATAGCTTTGAATAGACTGAAATAGATAGATAAATAAACAAAAAATAATATAGATAGATACGAACAAATGGAGATAGATAGATATTTTTGACAAGTAAATGTATTGGGGGGGGGGGGTCGCTTCTTTTTTTTGTCGTAATTCTTGTTTATTTAAACTAAAAACAAGACATTAAACAAACATGAATAAAAAAATCTTAGTATTAAAAGTAATGTAGATAAATATGAACAAATTGAGATAGATAGATGGATAGTTTTGAATAGACTGAGCTGGGTTGTTATTTTAATAGTCACTGGGCAGCAACTCTTGAGGCAGGAGACCGGGACGTACTTCCTCATAAATTACCACCCATGCTTAGGGCATTAGCGCAAAGTGAAACACAAGCAGGTTGATCCAGGACTTCAACTTGGGTTGCAGGTTCCATTTCCTATGGTGATAATCGTTATGATACGAGGACTACATAATTATTCATGTATAAGGCGATGGCGTTCAATGTTCCTTAACTCTTTGCTTACTTTAAACCACTTACAGTACCTCTTCCACAACTGCAATCCTTCTGTAAACTGCTCGCAGTGACACTCGCACATGTCACTTGTTTATGCTAAAAAAAAAAAAAAACACTACTGAGGTGAAAAGATAGTGAACTTTGAAATATCCCATCATACAGATAAGAAATACCAAGAAAATTTGGTACAGACATGGGAGAAATTCAGTTGGCAAAGACTTAAATTATTTAATGATATAATTTTTTTCCAATCCATGCTGTTAACTAAAAAAAAAACATACAGTTAAATAAATTTAAAAAAAAACCCTCCAGAACTGGTGTTTAACCATGAGGCTAAATACCTATGTCAAATCTCTCCACGTTAAATATTCGATCATGTGAGGAGATCTCATTACTATGAATATTTAACTCTTTGCCTACTTTAAGCCGCTTACAGTGACTCTCCCACCACTGGCAATGGCACTCGCATGTGTATTTTTTTACACTGAAAAATCACTAGATGAACACCCCTGCCATCTTTATTTGCACAGAATGAGTTCTGAGGTGAATAGATAGTCAACTTTGAAATATCCCATCATACAGCGGCTATCCTACCATGCATACCACACCTAAGCAATGTATAAAATCTGATGGTTAGTTCATTATAATTGAGCAGAAGGACTCAGATTACAATAATAATTGGACTTTATTTAAATATTTAAATAGAACGAGTTCTGAGGTGAATAGATAGTGAAGTTGGAAATATTCCATCATACTGGTAAAAAATACGGAGAAATTTTGATAAGCCATGGGAGAAAATTGGTAGGCAATGAGTTAATATTTTGAGACGACCGCAAACATTTTTTTGATATTCTAGAATTAGTTCAACTAGAAGCCTCTATAAATTTTGCAGCATGATTGATTTTTTAATGGCATGTCAACCTGTCTAGGGTTATTAGTTTAGAGGTTAAGTAATTGTATTCATTGTGCATCTTACATTTACATTTTTTAAAGAGCATTTTTTTTTTGGCACATAATTTTATATAATATGAATCATTTTTAAAATGTGTAGCTGTGTCAGTGCTACTGTATGGCTGAATCATTTGGACTCTGACGAAAAGGTATTTGGGTGACGAAGGTCACAGACAGAGAAAACAAACAAACATACAGAAAAAGTCACACTGTAAGGATGGTGCAAAGTTATTGGATACTTTGGATACAAATAACTCCGACGAAGGTTAACGGACAAAACATTTAATATTAACAGCACATGAATAACAGTAGATACAACGTACATAGTAAAAGAGTACATATAAAAAAGGGTACACAAATAAAGATAAAGACACATTCATGAATGGTACATTCTAACATATAAAA
The DNA here is from genome assembly GCA_023376005.1 of Doryteuthis pealeii. NCBI lineage: Eukaryota > Metazoa > Mollusca > Cephalopoda > Myopsida > Loliginidae > Doryteuthis > Doryteuthis pealeii. The sequence goes on along the minus strand of CM042140.1, from coordinate 68,391,230 downwards.
GTACAGACATGAGACTAGGAATAGTCCATGCTGTAGAGACTTACAGTAATGTAAGGGGGTCGGAGCCCCAACGAGAGGGGTCAGATAAAATCTACCCCATGTGGCTCGTAGTTGCTGAAACAGGAAAAGAGAGCGAAAGGCTTTGAATCCGGCGCTTAAATACTATGGTGCCCTAGCGGGCACCAACGAACTAAAAGGGGCAGACAACTCCACCAGGCAAATACAAACTAACGCTACAACACTATTCATAATTTATTTGTTGACTGAACCACTTGGTCTCTAACAAAATGCTTAGAGAAAAAAAAAGCTAGGAAGGAACTACACAAGGATGCTGCATACTGTCTTGAACAAATCCTAAAAGCAGCACTCCACAATATACGGTCACTTACCCCCTATCATTAAAAAAAAAATATCCAAGTAAGATGAACAAGATATACTAGACACTGCCAGAGAAGCAAGGATGATCTTAGTGACGTTCTCCTGTGAACTCCTACACATGGACACACCAATATTGTAGGGACAGGTGGCAAGAGACAGACAAAAGAATCTGTGCTGTCGGCATGCCTTGATGATGAAGCAGCCATTCATTTATTAAGCCTAGCATGGTACAAGGACACATGTGATGAGTCTTTGAGAATCGAATTCACTAGCTTATAAGACTAGCTTGTTAACCATTGCTTTGTGGAGTAACTATTCTTTGCACACAGAAATGAACAAATCAAATGTGTTGCATAAATACGTATATCATGAGACCAAAACAGTTCAAGCCGTAGTAGTAGCTTAGTCACCCTCTGGTTGGTGCACTGACATGTTGTGCACTGCTTCACTTTTGTGTGAATTGAAAGGCACAATGATGAACGTTCAACTTATGGCGCATTAAAAACTTGTAAAGCATAATGACAAAAATGAAATCTATATACTAATATTCGTGTTCCTTAAAAGTCCGACCGTTATCAGGTTGCAATACTCTCTGATTAAAAATAAGACCGTCCAAATGAGTGTAGTCAACCCAGCTAAATAATGAACCATTCCGTTTTTATTATTTTATTGTTAAGAAGGGAAGAAAAAAGACATGCTACACAGAAAAATAAAAGAGAGTAGGGGAAAGATAACGTAAAGAAGTGAAGCCATGTTTCAATCGAACATAATGAAAAGATGAAAAGGAAAGAAAAAGGTTCTAATAATTAAATTATCATACTGTGGTATATCCACAGGTCCTGCTAGTCAATTATAATTTTTGACTCAAAAGGTGAAGACTGATTGTTCAAGAAATTTTGCTTAGGTTGCAAGAAACCCGCCTCAACCATTAGGCAACGTGGATTCTGTGGCCGTACTCCAAGCCATAGAAGCAAATCCGGCGTGTGACACAGGAGCCATTAGGCGAGCTAGGCATCTCCTAGTCCAGATTGGCTGGTTGATTGTTTTACTGCATATCAGCTCTTTTCGGGTTATTTAATGGTGAATCAAGTTATTTTGATATTCGGTTACTTACAGTACCTACTGCTGCTTAAATGGTCACCCATCTAAGTATTGAGCAAGCCTGTTGCTGGCATAATTTCGGTGATCTAGCGGGAACGGGTGCTTTCAACGTGACTTGACCGTAAGTCCACTATGGTTCATCACCTTGACGACCTCGGCAAAAAGCATCCGGTGCTGCCAAATTGAGCCTTACGTAACCAAAATATTGACTTTTGACTCACCCTAACAAATATGTAGGAGTCCATTGAGGAACGTCGCTTATGGGCCCGTCCTTAATTCTCCAGCATATCTCGCTCGCCTTCCTTGGATGAATGGAAGGTAAGTGACGGCTACAGCTTGAAAGAATTCCCGTTTTATTTCATCAAGACTAATTTCTTTGAAATTGTCACGAGAACCTTACAAGGAGATATATCGGCACCATTTCTAGTTATAACCTGTCGATATTATGGTTTGGTTTGGCTTGGTTTTACGGCAAATCAATCCCAGTGGGTTATTTAATGCCGATAAAATTTTGAAATAAACCAATTCTTAATGGATAAAACAATTTTTTTATAAATACATTTTTCTATTTAACCCACAGATGGGACCCTAACAGGTACTACCACTCCGAGTCAGAGTGGACTAGGGAGCAATGGTGGTGAAGGGGTGCTCCACATTCCCAAACCTCCAAAACTGGAACCTCACCATCAGATAGAGTTTAACGTCATTCCCAGGACATGTAGACCCTCAGCCACCGCCTTTAGCACCCATATGATAAAAAAGGGGTTGGGCTTGCCATAAGGGCAATAGGGTTGGGAAAATCATATAGGTGCTAGGGCTTGACGTGGCCAGCCGATTGATCGGGGGGGGCCTCTCTGACTGCCCGTCTAGCCCAAGATAGGGCCAGTGGAGTATTGCAAGACATGAACTGCTCATCCACCTGGGTTCTATCCTTAAGCATCACGGGTCGCCACCTACCAACAGGTGGCCCAATTGGGGGAGTCTTACCCCTCTGCAGAGGTGCAGTCGGTGCATTCTAACGTCCCAGCCGACAGGGCGGACGATATTATGAAAGAAAATGCCTACTTCGTCATGGAACAAACATTGCCCAACTAATCTTGGAGGTCATCACCATTTTGAGTATAATTTTGATTGCTGCACTACAATTATGTCCTTATGCATGCTGTTACGATTTTTGTGGCCATTTTTAGGCTGCAGGTGAGAGTACCTTACAGTGGAGATCCCTTGTGTTCCTTAGTGTTCGTTCGTCCGTGTCGAATACCAGCAACTGAACGGGTTTCAAGATTGGCGATTAAATAGTTAGCTAACCACGTATTAGAGCGTGTTGATTGGCTGGCTTTAATCCACGCGCCCACGCAGAGTCTATAAGTTTAGGTGGTGGGCCACAGCACACCTTATATGTCCAAATGATCCAACGCATGCTAGGCTTATCTCAGCTTAGTAAGAGTGCCCCATCATCCACCAAAGTTTAGTAAGTTTTGATTTCCTTCACCAACTGAGTTTAGAAATTACCATTCTTACGGGAGGACGCTATTAATGGAGTTGTGGGAATAGCTTGCTAACCATTATATCCCGAAGAAACGCCCCCACCCCCTTTTTTTTTAACTCAACCCTTTCGCCACGCGTAGGATATGACACAAGGTCGCAAGTATGAAGCATCCAGCAAGGATTGAATTCGCTATTTTGTAGTAATGGATATACGAGACTAGCTCGTTAACCATTACACCAGGATACGACACTCTTTTACTCGATCCATTCGTCACGGCTAGGATGTGACACAAGGCCGGAAGTATGGAGCATCAAGCGAGGATCGAACTCGCTATTCATATGTAATGGATCTGCGAGAGTAACTTGTAAAACCATTACACCATCATAGGAAATACAGTATTAAAAAAAATAATGTTAACTTAGAAATTGAAGGAATTTTACACTTTTCAGAACAATACGACACACATTGAATTTGGAGGTAGCAAATAAGTCTCACCCACAATTATTGTATTGAGTTTAATGTTCAAAGGAAGATATCGAATAAACTAGCAAATATAGGTACCCACCGGGTGCAAGTATTTAAGTTTTAATATAATAAGATATTATATCAGTTTAGAAAGGCTAATGAATCTAAATAAGAATGCAGATAAAAAGATTTGAAACAGAGGGAAGTATAATCGAAAAATAGAACAACTGAACTCTTCCATCCCTACCATCTTTCATTGCTAAATTTTCCTAATTTAACTCCTTAGTTAAAATAGAAAGGAAAGAATAAAATTACAGTTATTTCTTATTGTTAATGGATTTCTTTTAAGATTTATTGCCGAGATTTTTGCTCATATTTATTAAGATAAAATCAAACAATTAGAAATCAATAATACTAAGCACATATATATTAAAATCAAATTTCTTATATCAATATGCAAATTAGCCTTCCCGTTCACACTGTAAACAGCTATTTTGTTGTATACATAAATACAATTGCATGTTATTAGTATGCAAACCCACCCGGTTTCGACCGGGGTCCGGTGAGCTTCGGCCGCTGGACCGGTTCTGTTATAATAATAGCGTCGATCCCAGGGGACCATCCCCCCAGGCAACACCTGCCCCCTCGATTTAAAGGGGCAGGGCTGGGTTTATTGCCCAGTGCCTGAGGCGCCCCCCTTGAGGGGGAATGCCGACGGGATCGACGCAATTTTTCACCTGCCACTCCATGAGCTTCGGCTTGTGGGTGGTCCCACGTTAATAGGGACTTTGTGCCTGACCCGTACAAGTGGGGTACGCGGTAAATACAGTATGCAAACCCATCCAGTGAGCTTCGGCCGCTGGACCGGTTCTGTTATAATGATAGCGTCGATCCCAGGGGGCCATCCCCCAGGCAACACCTGCCCCCTTGATTTAAAGGGGCAGGTTGGGTTTATTGCCCAGTGCCTGAGGCGCCCCCCTTGAGGGGAATGCCGACGGGATCGACGCAATTTTTCACCTGCCATTCCATGAGCTTCGGTTTGTGGGTGGTCCCACGTTAATAGGGACTTTGTGCCTGACCCGTACAAGTGGAGTACGCGGTAAATACAGTATGCAAACCCACCCGGTTTCGACCGGGGGTCCGGTGAGCTTCGGCCGCTGGACCGGTTATGTTATAATAATAGCTTCGATCCCTGGGAGCCATCCCCCCAGGCAATACCTGCCCCCTCGATTTAAAGGGGCAAGGCTGAGTTTATTGCCCAGCGCCCGAGGCACCCCCCTGAGGGGGAATGCCGACGGGATCGACGCAATTTTTCACCTGCCACCCATGAGATTCGGTTTGTGGGTGGTCCCACGTTAATAGGTCCTTGTGCCTAACCCGTACAAGTGGGGTACGAGGTAAATACAGTATGTAAACCCGCACAAAGGGGTGGGGGTCCAGTGGCTTCGGCCCTGGATTTTACAAGTTAATAGCGTCGATCCCAGGGGGCTATCCCCCAGGCAATACCTGCCTCCTTAACTTAAAGGGGCAGGGCTGGGTTTATTGCCCGGCGCCTGAGGCGCCCCCTTGAGGGGGAATGCCGACGGGATCGACGCAATTTTTGTTCTTTCCCACCCATGAGCTTCGGCTTGTGGGTGGGGCCCACGTTAAAACGAGGCCTTGTGCCCTGCCCATACAAGTGGGGTTTGAGGCAAATACCTGTAAATAAGGACAACAGTATTAATAAATTGAGGTTTGAATAAAATTAAAATTATGGAGAAGGTGAATGTAATAACTAAGAGAATTGTGACTCGAGTAGTGATAATGTTTCGGTTACAGACAGAGAAACATACAACCTCCATTATAATAAAATTAGAATTAACTACTAGAAAAAAAATGAATGAGTAGTGACCTAATTGAAACTTTTAAAATAATCAATGGTATTTCTAATTATGACAAACAACTTTTTAATATAGAAATTTACAATCAAGGTAGATTTCAAAAACTAAGTTTATTAACCAGTAGGGGAAAGATAGAGAAAGGGGATGAGCACGTGGAACCGATAACGCTAATCTCTTTCAGTAGAACGTAATGAAAAGAAGGAAAGAAAAAAAAGAGTGAGGAGAGTTAAATCAAGATTTTACTTTTTACGTATTAAACTATTTAGCAATGCTCTTAAGTAAACATATCAAACGTTGTAATAATTAAATCATCATAGTGTGGTATATCCAAAGGTTCTGCAAGCACTCATTAATATTATTGGAAAGCTGTTAGAATTCCCTGATCACACCATACAAACAACACTCTGCTCAGACATGGCTATTTTCTCGGAAGCAAGTGACCCTGTGGGAATTAGCACTGTCATGGGAAGAACATCTGGAGAAAGTTCGTAAGAGTAAGTTCACCAAATACCAGAGGTTTGTAGAACAATGCAGATGCAAGGGGAGTGGCGCTGTGAGCCAATGGAAATGGTCTGTCGAGGGTTTGGCAATGTGCTCGCTCTGTATGGCCTTGACGAGAATTGGTATAAAATGAGCTTCTAAATGGGGTAAGTGGCATTAGAACGATCACGGAGTTCTTGTTGCTGGGTGACTTTAGATAAATAGGGCGAGACTATGGATTGTTGCTGTTAGTAAGGAAGCTGGAAAGTAATCAATTCCAATTGGGTTACCTGGGCAACGGGGTCTGATGCTGAAATACCTGATGAACCCAGAAACATCACAAATGATGTGTCCCGGTGCATCTATAAGGTGTATTTAGGAATGTGCATAACACACACAAAACAAAAAAAAAACCCGAAAAAATGATATTTTGGCCCTTCTCACAGAAGAATCTATATATTAATTCTCATGTTCATTAAAAGTACGACCGTTATCAGCTTCAAACTTCAAATTCTAAAAATAACCTCAATAGTTATAAAGTTAATTTCACAAACATTTACATACCTATTTCTGCTATTCAACTTAAAATGTCATTTTATATTGTTATGATTCTCGTGGCCCTTTTTAGGCTGCAGGTGAGAGCCCTTTACAGTGGAGATCCCTTGTGGCATTAAGTTTGATCAGCTTTGAGTGGAATCCTTGTGTTCCTCAGTGTTAAGCAGAATCCTTGGTTGTTGGTCCGTTCGTCCGGTTTAAGCACGAGCAACTGAATGCCTTTCAAGATCGGCCATTAAATAGTTAAACAGCCACGTATTCGAGCGTGTTGATTAGCTGATTGAATCTACGCGGCCACGAAGAGTCTATACATTTAAATTGTGGCCAACAGCACACCTTATATGTCAAAAATATTCTAATATATATAATTCAACAAAACAACAATAAATAAATTGAGGATGAAATGTCATCATAAACTCTGTTACTTAACTTCATCATTATCATATGGAGCAGGTGCTTTTTTTATTTCTGTGATTAATGTTGAAATGAGCTTTTAAGATTATATAGCGCCAGGCTTACAAATTACATTTAGGAGACAATTATTTTGTTGTTATATTGGTTCTTTTTATTGCCCTGAATAGAATACTTTTGTGTGGATAAAAGTATCGGCATTGACTTGGGACTGAATAATCTATATATTAATACTCGTGTTCCTTAATTGTACGATCGTTATCCTCTTGCTGGTTAAAACTGAGACCCATTAAATCGTCCAAGAAGAAATGCAAAAATGTAAATTCTGATTATGTGGTGTTACTTATCCACAATCTAATTCTTACGCTGTCATTTGGTCTGAGTATAGGCAACTCATGAGTTGCCCATACTCAGACCAAATTACAGCGTAAGAATTAGATTTGACAACAATTGGCTTAGAAAGGGCAAAGTAACTAGACCAACCCTGTTTCTATCTATTCCTCACTGAAGGGAACACAAATAAAACGCAACAGGCGCCATTTATTAAAGATCAAGGAACCACCAATACTAACAGATTGTGTGTGGGTTTTTTATTTGTGTTTTTTTTTGTATTTGTTGCTGGTAATGTTGGGAAGGTTTGTTCTTAGCATTCTGTTAATTAATTGTTTAGTTGGAGATGGGGAACCAACTTTTAGTGGTGTTGTGCGTAGTGCTAAAAGTGCCATGTAGGTATCTTCATTGTTTTTTTATGGCTTTCTTTAGGGTTTTCTTTATTGTTTGTATATTTCTTTCTACCATGCCATTTGCCTGGGGGTAATTTGGACTGGTAGTTATGGGATTTATATCCCATAGTTTGGTAAATGTTTCAAATTCTCTCGATTTGAATTCTGGTCCATTGTCACTGATTATTATCCTCGGTATACCAAGCTTTGAGAATGATGTTTTCAGTTTTTTTGATGACTGTTAATGGCTGGCAGTCTTCTATTCGGTAAACATCGAAGTATATGGTTGTGTAGTATATGATGTTTACATACGACTTGCCGTATAGATGGAAAATATCTGTTGCCACCTTTGTCCATGGAGTGACAGGTATTTCATGATCTATCGGAGTTTCCTGTGATCAATGCATGCGGAACAGGTGCTAAACGTGTCTTTGATTTGGGTATTTATAGACGTGTTCTCTGTCTCGCGCTATGCATTTCTCAATTCCCAAATGTCCTGTGTGGATTTTTGTAGCTCTTCTTTGTGGAGAGAGCTGGGGACGACAATACGTGTGCCTTTTAGGCTGAGTCCTTTGACGATTGTCAATTCGTCCCGAGTGGAGGCAAAGGTTGAATGTTGGATGGCATTTTCTCTTTTGAGGGCCATCCATTCTTTGTACATTCGATTAGTGCTTGTAATGTTGGGTCACTCGCAGTGGTTTCTCAATAGGAGTTGAGTTTGTCTGACATGGGATAGTTATTTGTTACTGTGCTTATATGGGTTTCCATATCCGTCTCAGATATTTCTGTGGTTATGTCTTCGAGCTATATGCGAAATAAAGTATCAGCAACAACTGCGTCACGATCTGGTATGTATTTCAGTTCGAAGTCAAACGGTTGTAGGGCTAGCAGGAATCTCTGGATTCTTGGAGGGATTGTGGCGAGAGAAACCACGAACGTAGTAGTTCGAAGCGTGCACGACTGTGTTTGGCATGCAGAATGAGATCAGAGGCGAGTGGGGAGATTGAACTCGCATTCTCCTGATCGTGAGTCGTGGTCTGACGCATGGGAATTGCTAAACTATCCAGAGTGGCCCGGATGTGAAGGATTGACGCGTGCTGATTAGTGTCGCATGCTGCACGGGCAGGTCAGAGTAAGGAGCCCGGATGAACACTGTAATTGTGTATTTATTGACCAGCCCTCACAAACCGACAGGAAAGCTTGCAATAGCATTTTGGCTGTGACGACGAGTGGACGAGAGAGAAGATAGTTTGATAGTGTTGGTGAGAAGAGTGCAGTATTGCTGGGAGAGTAAAAAAGCCGGACTTAACTGTGTCCCCCCAGAGAACATTCTTATTAGAGATATTTTATGAGTGGTTTTGAAAGTATTTGTTTCAGTGGTTTATGGTCCAAGAATCGAACTTAACAAAGCGAGCTTGAGTACCATATATGTACTGATGGTACATGGTGTAATGGTTAGAGTGGTAGGAAATGGACTCGTCGACCCGAGTTCAATTCCTGGACGAAGCTGTTTGCATTTCACATGGCGCTAATACCCGTGGGATAGGTATGAATCCAAATCTTCCTCCAGCTATGGGTAAATAGCAGGACAGACTGGGCTCTTTAACCATGGCGAGGTAACCAGTCTAGGAGAACGAAAACTCTGAATTCAAACCTGTTAAACCCGCTTAAGAAATTGACCTTTTGTTGCATCCTGCTCGTGCGGAGGAGTTGGTAAATATATATATATGTACTGATGGTATTTTGTACAGGCAAATACAATCCTCAGGGCCTCACTTTTAATTGGACAGGACTTTTGTTCTGCTGGAGTCTTGACCCTTGATGAAAAAGATATGGGTTTCCATTTTCCATAATGCATTAGCAGTTGACAGATTGTGGAAGAACTCATCAAAATATGTTTCTCAACCCCTTTCAGGTCATTTAATGCGGAACAAAGTCATTTTGATAAGCAAAGGACTCAAGCAACAGCATGAAATTTAACCAACCTATGTGGTCACCCAATTAAGTATTGAACAGGCTCATAACTGCTTAACTTTTTTCTCATAGACCAGTTGCCGTACAAAGGTTAACTCTTTGCCTAAAAATTTCCCTCACTGTTGTACCAAATTTTCTAGGCATTTCTTACCTGTATAATGGGATAATTCAAAGTTCACTATCTATTCACCTCAGAACTCATCCTAGTCAAATAAAGTCATATTACTATTGTAATCAGAGTCCTTCTGTTCAGTTATAATGAACCCCCAGTAGGATCGCAGTGGTTAGAGAGCTGCTGTGAGAGGTTTAAAGTAGACAAAGAGTTAAGGAGCCAAGTTTGCCCTACAATTTACACATAACTGGATTCATACCTTTCCCAAAGGTATTAGCGCTAAATGAAATGCAAACAGCCTCGTCCAGGATTTGAACCCTGTAACCATTACACCACAAAAGTATTTTTATCATAGTTCCAAATATCTTATTATAATGGAGATTGTGTGTTTGTAACTGAAACTATATTACCACTCAATTCACAATTCCCTTTTTTATTTACGTCATACTCTCCACGATTTGATTTTATTTAAACCTTAATTATTAATAAAATTGTTTTACATTATTAATACTGTTGACCATATCTCGAAATTGATAACATGCAATTGTATTTATATACACACATCAAAATACGGTTTACAGTGTGAATGGGAAGGCTAATTTGCATATTGATATTAAACAATTTATTTTGATAAATATGTGCTTAGTATTATTGATTTCTAATTGTTTTTTTTTTCTTAATGAATATGAGCAAAAATTTCGGGGTAAATCTTAAAAGAAATCCATTAACAAGAAAAAGTAACTAATTTTATTCTTTACTTCCTATTTTAACTAAATTAAATTAAGAAAATTTAGCAATGAAAGATGAGAGTGAAGGAAAAGTAAGTTTCAGTTCTATTTTTCCATCATACCTCCTCTGTTTCAAATCTTTTTATCTGCATTCTTATTTAGTTTCATTAGCCTTTCTAATTTAATGTAATATTTTATTACATTAAAACTTAAATACTTGCACCTGGAGAGTGCATATATTTGCTAGTATTTTATTTAAAAAAATGTGATTTTATAACCTTACTTCTTTTAAACGTGAGTGATCACACACACAAAGTAAACTGGATGTTTCTATGTAACATTTATTTTAATTCTGCAAGGAAGGTTACGTAAAAACTTCATTTATAAATATGTGAGCTAAAACGCAACTGTAGTGTAATTATTATGGTCTACGGGGAATTCGGGATTGAAAAATAAAACGGTAATCGATTTCTGGAGAAAGAGAAGAAAAAGAAAGAAGAACAAAGGTTAAAGTTTGGAAGAGTAAACACACAACGGGGTGCCAGCAATGACCGAAGAATTACCCCGGAAACAGATTTAAAAATAAAAACGGAAGTTCCAGGTTTTGACCGGATATGACTCCCACCCCCGGGACGAGAAACGAAGAGGAGAAAATTTTTTCTTTTTCGGCTGGACTCTGGTGGGAGTCAGACGTGGCTCCCGGTTCCCTGTATGGGTTTGGGATAGTAGTACTGAACATGATTTACGACAGAATAGTGTGACCATACCCCCTCTCTCTCTGAAAAAGAACCCACGAGTCTAGAAACAAATAAACAGCCCCTTGTGACTATACAACTTGCGTGTGTGTTGTTAACTAATGACGACTACTACTACTAAACGACTACTACTCGACACAACACTAATTAGTTATTAGCAGGACCTGTGGATATACCACAGTATGATAATTATTACAACGTTTGATATGTTAAAATAGTTCAAAATGTAAAATGTATAATAATCTTGATTTAATTCTCTCACTTTTTTCTTTCTTTCTTCATCATCCATTGAAACCGATTAGAGACGGATAAGCAACACCAGATACTCAAGATTTAGATTTTTTTTTCATTTCATCTTGGACGATTTACACTCTCTCATTTTTAACCAGGGGTGTTGCAAGATGATAACGGTCGAAAGATTAAGGAACAAGTGTATTGATATATAGATGCTGCTAATTTCATTTCCTAGATCTAAATCGCAAGAAACTATTTCCCTGTCCACTAAATTCTTGCTATGTTTACAGGCACCTTTAGAGTGGAAAACCTCCCCCACTATAGAAGAAAAAAGAAGACAAAAAAATCAACAACAATGGTCACCTCGAGAATGAGCTACGATCGTCTTCATATCACACACACCTTAGTCGCTTCTGGCCAAAGACACTAACTTAAAGGCCAAAGACACTTCGCTTCAGGTGGCCAAAGACACTAATACTAAGTGGCCAAAGACACTAATGGCCAAAGACACTAACAAAGACACTAAGTCGCTTCCAGGTCCAGGTGGCCAAAGACACTAACTTAGTCGCTTCCAGGTGGCCAAAGACACTAACACAGGTGCCAAAGACACTAACTTGGTCGCTTCCAGGTGGCCAAAGACACTAACTTAGTCGCTTCCAGGTGGCCAAAGACGCCTACTCGGTCGCTTCCAGGTGGCCAAAGACGCCTACTCGGTCGCTTCCAGATCGCCAAAGACGCCTACTCAGTCGCTTCCAAATCGCCAAAGACGCCTTCGCAGGAAATTCTAGATTGTCGCTAAGATTTTTATCGTTATTTTTAGATCGCACCAAAAACATTTACTATCGCTTCCAGGTCACCATCAACATGTTTATCACTAGGGTCTTCCAATGGCTGTTATATCATCATCATTATTTTGATGAGCTCTTCCACAATCTGTCTACAGCTACAAAATCTTCACTATCTAATCGTATTATTTCTTTAACCATCGGTCTGGGTAACTTCTTCATTTTCATTATCACGACCAATACCACCGTCGTCCTTTTCTTATACTTTGCACTTTCTACGGCACACCAGTATCTTCAGCTTCCTTCCACCACAACCCTCAACGCGCCACCTTACATTCTAAGACCCTACCGTCCAACATCTCTCTCTCTCCATTTCCTCTATTTTTACCTCCCCCTTCTCCTTCGACCCACCAACGCTTCTATATCCGCCAGCACATCCAAAAACAGCACCACCGCCGCCGCCCGCCGCCACCACCGTCACGTAGACCGGACCTTCTCCCCTCGCCGCGGCACTCGCCATTGTATGCGTTGTCTCATCACGGCAACTCTTTATTTGCTCTCCAATGCGTTCGGATTGACCATCAAATTGTCGTGCGGTGCCTTTGACAATCGGTCGCCATTGTCCGCTCGCCGGGCGAGGCTTTTTGGTGTGGGAAGCGGCCAGGTGCGAGCGACTCAATTTTCTCGGTCGTCTCACGGCTGACAATGGGCCGCTTGGTCAGGGGCGTGATGTTGAAATCCTAATGGACTTCTTCTCAACCCCATCCCCGGCCCTTCTTAGCCACCGCCCAGCACCACACTCAATCCCGCCTCGTACACACATCTTCCGACAACATACAGTATCAAGAGCAGCGAGAGCATTGCCATTCTCATTATCAACATTATTATTATTATTATTATTATTATTATTATTAAATAACATCTCCTTAGCAAAACATTCACTATCATCATCACAATACACTCCAATTAATGCATCTCTTTTGGCATCACAATCATCATTATTGCACCTCTGCGTATCATCATCATCGTACCTCTGTGTATAATCATCATCATCATCATTGCAGCTATCTTGGCGTTATCATCATCATCATCGCAGCTATCTTGGCGTTATCATCATCATCATCATTATTGCAGCTATCTTGGTATCATCATCATCATATTGCAGCTATCTTGGTATCATCATCATCATCATTATTATCATTATTGCAGCTATCTTGGTATCATCATTATTGCAGCTATCTTGGTATAATCATCATCATTATTGCAGCTATCTTGGTATCATCATATCATCATTATTGCAGCTATCTTGGTATCATCATCATCATCATTATTGCAGCTATCTTGGTATCATCATCATCATCATCATTATTGCAGCTATCTTGGTATCATCATTATTGCAGCTATCTTGGTATCATCATCATCCTTATTGCAGCTATATTGGTCATCATCATTCATCATCATCTTATTGCAGCTATATTGGTATCATCATCATCATCCTTATTGCAGCTATATTGGTATATCATCATCATCATCCTTATTGCAGCTATATTGGTATCATTCATCATCATCATCATCATCCTTATATGCAGCTATATTGGTATCATCATCATCCTTATTGCAGCTATATTGGTATCATCATCATCATTATTATTATTGCAGCTATCTTGGTATCATCATCATCATTGCAGCTATCTTGGTATCATAATCATCATAATTATTATTGCAGCTATCTTAGTATCATCATCATCATCATCATCATTATTGCAGCTATCTTAGTATCATCATCATCATCATCATCATCATCGGATCTCTTATCATAATTGCAGCTCTTTTGGTACATCATTATTATTATCACATTTCTTTTGGTATCATCATTATTGAATATTTTAGTATCATCATCACTGTATCTCTTTTGGTATCGCCGGAGTCATTATTGTTATTATATCAATATCAAAAGACGTGTTATCAAAGCACCGACCGTGGAGCCACTTGTAACGAACTGGTCTCAGATCATTCCTGTTTCAATGAATTCAATTCGCACTGGGTGTCCAATTATTATAGACTTACATGGAAATTTAGTTATTTCATATTTGGATAGTTATGTTGTATACTGCCCATGGAAGCACGGTTAACATTGCTAATACATTGAGTAGGATTCTCACTGAGTGTCCCATTATTGTGACTATTTCAGATTAAATTAAGTCAATGACGACATTGTATATCTTATTATAATGGAGAATGCGTGTTTGTCTGTAACCGAAACTATATTACTAAAGTCACAATTCCCTTAGTTATTTACGTCACGTTCTCCGCCATTTTATTTTTATTTAAACCTCAATTATTAATAAAATTGTTCTACATTATTAATACTATTTCCCATATCTACATACTAAAAAGCAATTGTATTTATATACACAACAAAATAGCGATTTACAGTGTGAATGGGAAGGCTAATTTGCATATTGATATTAAACAACTTATTTTAATAAATATGTGTTTGGTATCATCGATTTAATCTTAATGAATATGAGCAAAAATCTCAGATATATCTTAAAAGAAATCCATTAACAAGAATTAACTATAATTTTATTCTTTACTTTTAACTAAATAGTTAAATTAGGAAAATTTAGCAAGGAAAGACGGGAGTAATGGAAGAGTAAGTTTCAGTTGTTCTATTTTTCGATTCTACCCCCTCTATTTCGAATGTTTATATCTGAATTCTTATTTAGTTTCATTAGTCTTTCTAATTTGATATAATATTTTATTATATTAAAACTTAAATACTCACTAGTTACCATAATTGCTTAAGTGTTATGTGTGCCTTAGATATTATCATAATCAGGAATTCACTATATAAGTCTATCTTTTTATATCTTGGATATTCATCACGTATATGCAAAAGGTCCTTGCTAACTTTTTTGAAATTAGACTGAATACACAGCCGAAAAAACCTTTTTGTTCTTTTGCTAGTAAACTTTGCAGACCGAATACTAAGCTTCATCATCATGTCGGGCTAGTAACACAGATATCCATGACAATTTCTCGCCAAACCGTCCCAATCATTCATTGTCTTTGGGAGGTCCTCTGCGTAGCATCCAATATCCGCGCAGAGCTGGTCAATGCAGGTCTTTGCTGGACGGACCCCACTCATGTGCCCATGAGTAAATTTCCACTGAACCTCGCTTATGTGTTTATCCTTGTTTCTCCAACAGTGTCCAGCATGTCTTGTTTGTCTCACTCGGATGGTTTGTGTGATAGAGGGCAAGTGGCCGGACAGCTGCTTTCTTGCGGTGTGTTGTTTCCACAATTTGTTTTACTTACACTCATTAAAAATTAAAATATTTTTACAAAGAAGCTAAGAATTAAACATGTGTCCTTATTTGTAGGTGAAAAAATCTAGTATTCGTTTATTCTATGAATAGTTTCTTTTTTCTTTTGAGTTATATTGATTAAAATCAATTTTAACGAATTCGCGTATTGTAACATTTGTTTATATTCAAAACAATATTTTAAAAAGTGTAACCATAAACTAGCGAGTTGTTTTGAAACATGATTTTTTTTCTAAAGCCTAGTTATTAATTTCCTGTTGAGTTATAGTGATAAAAATGTATTCCTTTAATTTATTTTCTTTATAAAATATATCCTTACAATAAAAAGAGGCTAAGAATTAAAGATGAAAAATTATAATTCTTTTTTAAGTTTACATTTAAAATAGTATTAAAAAGGTAACCTTGGTTTGAAACATTTTCGTTGTTTTTAGTTCTCCGCCAAAACTAAGATTTTTTTTAACAATTAATACTAAATTATAAAACAATAATTTATCAAAAAGTATTATATTCAAATATCGCTTATGCGCGGTTTCTTTGTTTAATAGCATATCAAACTTTGTGGGTTATTTAATGCCAAAGTCATCATTCTAGAAAAACCCTAGTGGTATTATTTTCGTCCGCAAGTGGACTTAATAACGTGACTGGAGTTCGAAATCGCTTACTACGATATAGTTATCCACAACGCCACATGGACTATCTTTCACTTATAGAATCTATGTGATATTTAAACATGATGGGTTTTAAGAACTTTGTACTTACTCATGGAAAACTATTTCACAAATCGATTGATATCAATTTTGAATTATATCATTCAATCAGTAAAAATCAAAGACTAGATATTGTACTTTTCATTATTATAAACATCTTAAACTGTATGTGCGATGTTGATGGTCAACGACATCTTTTTCTGAGTTATGTCGATACATACATACCAAAACAGACGCGACTCATACATATGTTTGTGTGTGTGCGATCCAAATACAATACTGTTTTGGCGTATCACGTCTCTTTAGTGCAGTTAGACTTTGCAGGCTGCGTCAAGCCGGGATCGAAACTCGGCCGATTGTTCATTAGTCAGAACGTCTAACCATCGGGCTATCAGCACGACCCACTAGCGGAGATGAAATTTTACTGATAAATACATGCTGCCTAAGAGAGCTCAATCCGTTTTATATATATATATATGTGTGTGTAATTTAATTTTTTGTTAAGATTTTTCAATTCTGTAGAGTTTAGTAATAAAAGATACCTAATGATATCCGTTTTTACTGTAAAATGTTCCACAAGAAATAATAATAGCCTGGCATCTTTAGTTTTTACGAAAAAGATTGCTATATCTGATGATGAGGTTATAATTCTAGAACTTTGGATAGTGTAGAGTACTCCTTCATTGCAAATACTCCCAGGTCCGCTGACCCAGTGTGGTAGTTAGGGTCCCATCATAGTTCAAATGTCAATGTGTAAATTATTTGTATTAAGATGTATTACACGAAGCTATAATAGTGTAATAAGCATTATTATCATTAGTAACTTGAAAGCATATAACTGTGCAAACAAATAATTATTAACTCTTTGCCTACTTTAAACCGCTCACAGCGGCCTTTCCTCCACTGTGAGCAAAGTACAAAAAAACGATGGTTATTTCATTATATATATATATATATATATCTACCAACCCCTCCGCACGAGCAGAATGCGACACAAGGTCAATTTCTTAAGCGGAGTTTAACAGGTTTAATTCAGAGTTTTCCTTCTCCTAGACTGGTTACCTCGCCATGGTTAAAGAGCACAGTCTGCCCTGCTATTTGCCCATAGCTGGAGGGAGAATTGGATTAATACCTTTCCCAAGGGTATTAGCGCTATGTGAAATACAAACAGCCTCACCCAGGAATTGAACTCGGGTCGACGAGTCCATTTCCTACGACTCTAACCATTAGACCACGCGCATCCACTGGTTATTTCATTATAATTGGGTAGAAGGACTCGGATTACAATAAAAGGACAGAATGAGTTCTGAGGTGAATAGACAGTGAACTTTGAAATAACCAATCATACAGGTAGAAATTACCAATAGAATTTTGTATAGCCGTGGGGGAAATTTGGTTGGCAAAGAGTTAAATAGGAATAGTTACTGGAAACCTTAAAAACAATAAACGTATAAAAGAAATTTTCCATCAACAAATAAGGACATAAGTTTAATTCTTAGCTTCTTTTTATTGTTACATTTTTAGGGGTAACAAATAAAATAAGCCAGGAAGGGTCATTAGAAAGGTGGCGATGGTATACAGAGTACTGACATTTTGGAAATAATCTTATGCGTATTATTTCTAGAATATCAAAATTACAATGTGGCCTTAAAATTTTGTTACTGTCACGCGTATATATATATATATGTGTTGTGTGTGTGTAAAATGAAAATGGAAGTGAATCCGACGGTATGTTGAAAAAAGAAATAAAGGAAAGAAAGTATTGAACGGAACACGTGTAAGTTAAATTAATTAAAATATCCTATTTTATCCATTCAATACTTTCTTTCCTTTATTTCTCTTTTCAACATACATAACATATATATATATATATATATGTGTGTGTGTGTGTGTGTGTGTGTGTAATTTGCTATATTTGTAAAGGAAAGTGCTTACTCTCGGCGGTAGAGCCTATGAAGATCTAAGTTGGGATTGGGTAGACAGTCAGTGGCGTTTGGTGACTCTCAGTTTCTCACCTATACGAACATCACGTGATGTAATTGTTAGCAAGCTAGATTTGCAGACGATTGTTAGTGAGTTCGATTCTCATTGGGAGCCACATACTTCTGGCCTTGTGTCACATTTAAGCTAAGCTTAGTAAATAACTATACGAACATCAGAGTCTAATGATCTCACAGGCTGTGTCTACGCTATCATAACTTCATATAAACATACATTTATATATTATTTGGGCACCTCGCGTGGTGTAATGGTTAGCAAGCTAGATTAACACACCATTAGTGAGTTCGATTCTGATTGGGCACCACATACTTCTGGCATGTACAACATTTAAGCTAAATTTAGTGTGTGTATATATATATATATATATATATATATATATATATATATTCTTCTGTTGGAGGCGCTTGGTCTAATGGTTATTGTCGTAGAAAATGGACGCGGCGAGACAAGTTGAAATCTTGGGACAAAACTTTGCATTTCACATAGCACTAATACCCTTGGGAAAGCTATGCATCCAACTATTCTCCCTCCAGTTATGGGTAAATAGTTGGACGGACTGAGCTCTTTAACCTTATTTAGCAAGGAAAACTGAATTCAAACTTAAGAAATTGGGCATGTGTTACATCCTGCTCACGCGGAGAATATGTGCTTAAATGTCGAACCTATTTTTTGAAATTTAATTCATTAATAATTAATTGTGTAAGGCTAAACAAATGAAAAATCAATCTCTGTATGTACATTTCGGTCAGCAGAGCTATAGATCGTGTGTGATTCGAAATCAAATTAGTGTCTTATCCACACCAAACGGACTTATAAGTAGTAGTATTTTATATAAGTGACCTCTACACGAACTTACGAGATGAATAAGAAAGAATCAGACGAACAGGAATATTTCTTTTATATTATTTATTTTTGAATTCTTTTCAACTAGTTTCGACCTTAGGGTCATCGTCAGGAGAAAAATTCTTGCGAAGAAATTGTTTTTAGGAAGTTTTTAAAAAGTTTTCAAAGTGTTTGACAAGTCACAAAACAAGGGTGAGGAAATTTACTGGTAACAGTGACAAGTTCATTTGTTCAGTGAAAACCATCTTCTGGTTAAATTTGCTTAGATTGTCTTATCCATATAAATGATGAATTTTTGAAAGTTTTGTATTTGTGTGTGTGTGTGTGTGTGTGTGTGTGTGTGTGTCTGTTTACGTCTATGGTGAGGGTACTGGTTAATGAGTTTCAATTAGATTTGGGAGTTGTTCGTTTCAACTTGGGTGGTCAGTGCGTATATCTATTTATATCGGTGTTAGTGACTCCCTCATTTATTTACTAGGTTGGGCAATTAAATATTATGGATTAAAACTTTTGTTTATCTATTTGTTTTCCTGTTTTTCGATTACTGATATTATGTAAATGCCTTTTTCGACTCTTTCAATATCTGTGTATATATATATATATTTTCATTCATCAAAGGTTGCAATCACGTTTTCATTGTAGTAGCATTATTAGTTAATCCAAAAGGGGCTCAATACATTTCGTAAAATATAAAGCATTTATAGTTGTAGAAAAAAGTTTTTCTCTCTATCACGGTTTTGGTATTCAAGGTACATCTTTCACTGGAGAACTAAACAATTATAGGTAGCTACATTTTATATATACTTGTCTGATTTAGAATTATTTTTATTTCTCTCTCTGTGTCTTTTAATTAGTATGGACTTAAGTTTTTAAATCTAAACTCTTTCCCATTGAAATTAAAGATTAGTTTTCCATAAGCGTATATATATATATATATATATATATCTCAGTCGGTAGAGCGTTCGGCTAGGAATCACAAGGTTCCTGGTTCGATACTGGTCCTCGCCAACTCAGCGTATGAGTAGCACAGGGATCTGTGCGGTAAAGTGAGGAGTTGATGGTAGGTGTGGCGCTTCCACCTCAGATGCTAAAATAATCTCCTTGGTCTAGCGCTATTGAAAAGGGGATAGACTCCCTCGCTGTCTGGCTGATACTGACATTAGGCCGCCCCGACGACTTTACTTTATATATATATATATATAGGGTCATCCACAGACACGTGTTTCGACTTATCAAGTCTCCTCAGTGTGGCTAGACATTTGTAAGCTATCTACAGCCGGAATTGAAATCCGATCGGTTGGGTGTCAGTCCGGCACCGTAACCATTAGGCTGTCTTCACTTACAGAATGGGAAGGGGATTTTAACTGTTTTAATACACACATCGCTTTGCGTGTAAAGGCCGTCACAAAGTGCTCCATTCCTTAGAGAGCGTTGCGTTACGCTTGAGTTGGCGGCCGTCAGCAAGATCCCCCCAGAGTGCTCAACCCTAGGGGATGGGGAGCATATATAGGGTCATCCACAGACACGTGTTTCGACTTATCAAGTCTCCTCAGTGTGGCTAGACATTTTGTAAGCTACCTACAGCCGGAATTGAAATCCGATCGGTTGGGTGTCAGTCCGGCACCGTAACCATTAGGCTGTCTTCACTTACAGAATGGGAAGGGGGTTTTAACTGTTTTAATACACACATCGCTTTGCGTGTAAAGGCCGTCACAAAGTGCTCCATTCCTTAGAAGAGCGTATATATATACTCGGCAATGTTATACATACTATATTTATACTATACACTAATAGTTCCAAAGGCGATAGAAGTTTGAGAAACTTAGAGTTTGAAGGAGGAAGACAACAAAAACAGAGTGTATATGAGAATGATTGCCTCGGGACTAAGCGAGTTACAAGCATAAATCGCATCAAAATGGATGAGATAAGAAGTGACCTTGGAATACCGAATGAAATCACTGACATTATCAAGACGGTTGAAGATTGAAGTGCTTTGGTCACGTCGTACGTAAAGACAATGCCAGTTATGTCAACCATTCATACAAGAACAATTTTATCAACAGAATACCCCAGAGGACGACCACCAAAACATTGCAGTGATCTAATAAGACAGAACACAAAACTAGTTTTGCTAACAGCATAAAGACTTTGAAAGGACAGTACGAAATAGAGGCTTTGTGTACACAAATATGAGCAAAGAATCCTTGTAGGTTCGAGCAGACTCCGTAGACTTTGCCGTTCCAGTAGATCACAGAGTAAAACAAAGGAACTTAAAAAAAAAAACTAGATAAATAGCAGGACCTTACAAAAGAGCGCATCAAAGTATGGAACATGAGAGTGACAGTGATACCGATCACCACTGGAGCGCTCGAAATAATTCCGAATTTTCAAAAAAAATTGTCCAAACTGCAACAATTTGATGTCGCAGTGACACTGAGCTGGAAGGAGGAGGGGGATAAACTCTTAAAGTAATTTTGACTAAGAAGAGAGTCCTTTTGCTTTGAATTCAGATTTTTCCTTCTCCTAGACTAGTTGCCCAACAAAGGGTATAAAGCCCAGTCTGTCCTATTTATCATAGCTGGAGGGAGAATATTTAGATTCATACCTCAGATACGATTACAATTTTTGTTAGGAGGAGTTTTTCTTCGCCTAGGCCGGTTGATATATCAAGGTTAAAGTGCCCAGTCTGCCCTACTACTTACCCATAGCTGGAGGGTAGTTGGATTCATACCTTTTCCAATGGTATTAGCACCATGGGAAATGCAAACAGCCTCGTCCTGGATATGTACTCTTCTCGTCGTGTCCATTTTCTATGATGGTAACCATTACACCACGCGCCTGCACACATTTATATGATATTAAGTATTCCTTATACTAATAATTATACAGGTTCGAGTAATTATTTCTACTTAATAGAAATTTGTTTATAGGCAATTATATTATTTCAAATAACTAATACTAATCCTTAATAATTATTCTTAATACAAATAATTTAGTTATGTATATTTACCAACCACTCCGCACGAGCAGGATGCGACACAATATCAATTTCTTAAGTGGAGTTTAACATGTTTGAATTCAGGGTTTTCCTTCCCTAGATTGGTAACCTCGCCATGGTTAAGAGTCAAGTCTGTCCTGCTATTTACCCATAACCGGAGGGAGAATTGGATTCATACCTTTTCTAAGGGTATTAGCGCCATGTGAAATGCAAACAGCTTCGTCCAGGAATTGAACTAACCTTGCCGAGTCCATTTTCTAAGACTCCGACCATTATACCACGCGCCTTTATATAATATTGAAATATACATAGAAACCAGGAAGATTTAATGCCAGGATATTATCTATGCATATATAAAGGACAGTTGATGTACATGTATGCATGTCCGGATGAAACTACGAAAATTGAATAATTAATATATATATATATATATATATATATTATATATATATATATATATATATATGCGCGCGTAACCCGGTAAAGCTCTTTAGGGGCAACTTTAATAAACTTTCACCGCCAGCATAATGCAATGTTCATCTGTTTACAGATTTGATCTCTCTTGTGATCGTAAAGTATATACACAGATGTATGTATTTAAAACAATTAAAACACCGCTCCTTAATTGCAGCTGGCGATGGCCGTGAAATTAATGGATGTGAAATGCAAACAGCTTCATCCAGGAATTGAACTCGGGTCCATTTCCTACTACTCTAACCATTACACCACGCGCCTCCAAATAATTTAGTTATATGGCATCAAGTCTACCTATCAAATACGAATACTTTTAAACAGATCTATTTGATCCACAGATAAGTCTAACAGACACTACCATTTCGGGAAAAGAGTAAACCCGGAAGTAAATGCAATGAAAAAGTACTCTATATTGTCCAGAACTGGAGCCTCACTATCATAGTTTAGTGTCATACCCAGAACACACTCTTGATGGGATACAGTCAGCATCCGTCAACAGGGCGGATAAGTCGCAGGAAACAATTCTGGACTACTGTGGAACTGATAGTTAGGGATATTGCGATGTTTTGTAAAAAAAACAACAAAAAAATATATATATTTACCAACCCCTCCACAGGAGCATCATGCGACACAAGGTCAATTTCTTAAGCGGAATTTAACAGGTTTTAATTTATTTTTCCTTCTGGACTGGTTACCTAGCTAAGGTTAAAGAGCCCAGTTCGCCTTACTATTTACCCGTATCTGAACGGAGAGTAACTGAATACATACCTTTCGCACGGGTATTAGCACTATGTGAAATGCAAACAGCCCCGTCGAGGATTTGAACTCTGGTCGACGAGTCCATTTCCTACGACTCTAACCATTACACCACAACAAACTACATACCCTCCTCAAATACCCTGCCCTAGAATAATTTTCTTGCTCGATCACTGAATATAATGGTCACCCACTACTGATTAAGTAACGGAGAGCAACTGGGCACTGATACTCAGTAAGGTCCTTATTAGTTGCAAAGTTAAATTAAGGTCATGCAAAAATATTTTTCGAGATATTCAAAATCGTTGAATACATTTAGGACGGACACTCTGGGGCAACTGAGAACTTCTTGTGGGGTGCGGGGAGGAATGATATATAAGTGGCTGAATTTGGCAAAGGGTTAAACTGGAACTAGTTTTAAGCTATTGATTGAATACGTTTGTCCATTGGCAAAATGTTCTCCTTGTAACTTGTGTTGTTTACTGATAAAGGAAAAAGAAACTAGTGGCCGAAGGTCATAGTCGTAAAACGGCCGGTTGAACTTGTTTCTCTGATATCAGGGACTGACTGCTGATACCTGATTCACAAATTAAAAAAAGAGGCGATTCTCTTTCAGTGGCCATGGGACAATAAAGTGAAAAGAAACGGTTGATTGTTCAGAAAGGAAGTCACTTGACACAAAATGGGGAAACACTGATGGGTTTTAGATGGATGGCTAGGTTTAATCTTTGAGTTGTCAAGGGGGGGGGAGAGGGGACGGAGACGTTTGAGGGTGTTAAGTGTTCACAGAGAGAGAGAGAGAGAGAGAGAGAGAGAGAGAGAGGGGGGAGAAAGATAGGGGATATATATATATATATATATATATATATATATATATATATAGAGAGAGAGAGACGTTTGAAGGTGTTCAGTGTTTACAGAGAGGGAGAAAGATAGTGACAAAGAAAGAGAAAACGTAGACAAAGAGAGAGAGAGGGAAAGAGGTTTGGGAGTGTTGTTTACACACACAGAGAGAGAGAGAGAGGTTTGGGAGTGTTGTTTACACACACACACACACACACAGAGGTTTGGGAGTGTTGTTTACAGAGAGAGAGAGAGAGAGAGAGAGAGAGAGAGAGAGAGAGAGAGAGAGAGAGAGAGAGAGAGAGAGAGAGGAACAAGACGTTTGAGGGTGTTAAGTTTTACATAGATGGGGGGAGAGACAGAGTCAAAAGAAAAAAGAAGAGATGAATCGTGTTCATCTTACTTTGATATTTACATGTGTTGTTTAAGACTTTGATACATAGTTATATGATATAAAGTATTCCTATCCAATACGAATAGTTTGCATATAGTTGTATGGTTTCAAGTATTCCTATCTGATATTAATAATTATGTAGTTTCAAGTAAATGTTTCTATTCAATGATAGTCATTTGTTTGCACAATTATATGGTTTCAAGTAACTAATAATAATCCTTAGTAAAAAAAAATATAGCTTTAACTAACACAAAATACAAATAATTTTCAGTTATATTTTATCAAGTATTCCTATCGAATGCAAATAATTCTTCAACATATATAAATTTGTTATATGAATTCAAGCATCCCTAACAAGGACACCCATTTTTTGAGATGTGTGTGTGCTATGGGGATACAGTAAGTGCATTCTAAGCCCCATCGACAGTGCGATTGATTTTAAGTCTACTGCTTTTAGAAAAATATTACTATAATGTGCGATATTTGCTGTTAATTTAGCACACACACACACACACACAGAGACAGTGTTTCAGAAAAATTGATATTTCGTAAACTTGAACAATAATTTGAACCTTAGATATGAATAATAGGTACTACCATTTCGGGAAAGAGTGAACTCCTGAGTAATGGCAATGAAGGGGTACTCTACACTCACCAGATGTCCAAAACTGTTGCCTCGCTATCATAGTTTAATGTCATAACAATTCTGGACTACAGTGGAACTGACAGTTGGGGATAGTGAATTTCTTTTTTCAGAAAAAAATGATACAATTTCATAATCTAATAAGTTGAACAATTCCCATTCAAATGATCTCAAATTTTAACAGAATATGTAGAAACTACAAAAATATCTTAATATTTAAACATACTTCTTTTCCAGTGAATGATATGTTTTTTTTGTTTAATTACATATCAACCTTCGTGGGTTATTTAATACCAAACAATCTTTGTATAATAGGAGTTGTACTATTTGAACCAACAAGGGTTGACAAGCCGTAAAATTCAACCAACCTAACATAACCAAAACACCATGTCTAGAAGCTATGAGAATTTTAGTAATAGAATTTCTACGTGTTAAGCTGTATAGAAAGTAGTGCATTTGTCAACGGATGAAATGCAAGAGAAGGAGAGTGATAGACATAAAGGGAGAGGAGGAAAGTGATAGACATAAAGGGAGAGAAGGAGAGTGATAGACATAAGGGAGAGAAGGAGAGTGATAGACATAAAGGGAGAGAAGGAGAGTGATAGACATAAAGGGAGAGAAGGAGAGTGATAGACATAAAGGGAGAGAAGGAGAGAAAGGAGAGAAGGAGAGTGATAGACATAGTGATAGACATAAGGGAGAGAAGAGAGTGATAGAAAGGAGAGTGATAGACGAAGGAGAGTGGAGAGAGGGAGAGAAGGAGTGATAGACATAAAGGAAGAGAAGGAGAGTGATAGACATAAAGGGAGAGAAGAGAGTGATAGACATAAGGGAGAGAAGGAGAGTGATAGACATAAAGGGAGAGAACGAGAGTGATAGACATAAAGGGAGAGAACGAGAGTGATAGACATAAAGGGAGAGAAGGAAGTGATAGACATAAAGGAAGAGAAGGAGAGTGATAGAGATAAAGGGAGAGAAGGAGAGTGATAGAGATAAAGGGAGAGAAGGAGAGTGATAGACATAAAGGGAGAGAAGGAGAGTGATAGACATAAAGGGAGAGAAGGAGAGTGATAGACATAAGGGAGAGAACGAGAGTGATAGACAGAGGAGAGAAGGAGAGTGAATAGACATAAAGGGAGAGAAGGAGAGTGATAGACATAAAGGAAGAGAAGGAGAGTGATAGACATAAAGGGAGAGAAGGAGAGTGATAGACATAAAGGGAGAGAAGGAGAGTGATAGACATAAAGGGGGAGAAGGAGAGTGATAGACATAAAGGGAGAGAAGGAGAGTGATAGACATAAAGGAGAGAAAGGAGAGTGATAGACATAAAGGGAGAGAAGGAGAGTGATAGACATAAAGGGAGAGAAAAGGAGAGTGATAGACATAAAGGGAGAGAAGAGAGTGATAGGGAAGAGAAGGAGAGTGATAGAGATAAAGGGAGAGAAGGAGAGTGATAGACATAAAGGGAGAGAAGGAGAGTGATAGACATGAGAAGAGAGTGATAACATAAAGGGAGAGAAGGAGAGTGATAGACATAAAGGGAGAGAAAGGAGAGTGATAGACATAGAAGGAGTGATAGACATAAAGGGAGAGAAGGAGAGTGATAGACATAAGGTGATAGACATGGAAAGTGATAGACATAAAGGAGAGAAGGAGAGTGATGACATAAAGGGAGACAGGAGAGTGATAGACATAAAGGGAGAGAAGGAGAGTGATAGACAAAGAGACAGAAGGAGAGTGATAGACAAAGGGAGAGATGGAGAGTGATAGATAAAGGGAGACATGGAGAGTGATAGACAAAGGGAGACATGGAGAGTGATAGACAAAGGAAGAGAAGGAGAGTGATAGATAAAGGGTGATAATCGTTCAAGTCGAAAGAAGTAAAAGTTCCCGCAGAGTTTTTAACGGCCCAAGGTGTGAACTGTTTTTCAAAGTCGCACAAAACTGGCCAAATAGTTTCAAGATTTTATTTCGCGGTTTTACTTGGCGTTGTAAAAAAAAAATGCAAACTTAAGGATGGGTTCTCCACCTTCAGAATTATCATTAGCAGTATCATCTGTGTTTATGACATTCATTTCTATCCACATTTTTTTTTTACTTTTTTGACCGCCATGACATCTTTAGCCTTCAGTCGTCTTCATCTTCGACCATTGTTCGGCGAAAAGTAATACCAACTATTTTTCATTTTCATTTTCTTTTCTTTCCAATAATGATTATCATCTCTGTCTCTGTCTAAGATGGTCTCGCTCAGGTGTG
Organism: Doryteuthis pealeii; assembly: GCA_023376005.1. Lineage (NCBI taxonomy): Eukaryota > Metazoa > Mollusca > Cephalopoda > Myopsida > Loliginidae > Doryteuthis > Doryteuthis pealeii. The sequence continues at coordinate 68,363,917 of CM042140.1, read as the reverse complement.
GTGGTGTCAACGTTCTGTCCATTTAAAAAGGTGTGAAAAGCTTCAGAGGATATTTGCTGACCGACAGAGAGTAGTCATAAGCTTCGACACTGGTCAACCTTCACGTCAGCTTGGAATGACAATCACCGTAAAAACGGGTTGATAAACGAAAACGGAAAAGTCTTACGTCTAGATGAACTACAGTTAAGGCAACCCATCAACATACGATGACATCTTGATTGTTATTTGTACAACGTTTCGGCCGATGTGTCCTCCGGCCTTCTTCAGGTATTTCTTGTCGGACTCGGGACCCTTCTCGTAATCGGGAATCTTCTTGTCGTAATCGGGAGCCATCACGGAACTTTGAACCTAATCCTTTATTCAGTCCACGGGAGTATCCTGTTCTCATTCCGCTAACCATAGCTGGAGTACAGGTGTTAAGCTGTGTTAGAATAATAATTAACACAGCTTAACACCTGTACCACATGGTTATTGGCATGACATTGGGCATATATTTTTGCAAGCGGCGAATAAGAGCCTATATGGAGGTGCGTGATGTAATGGTTAGAGTCGTAAGAAATGGACTCGTCGACCAGAGTTCAAATCCTGGACGAGGCTGTTTGCATTTCACATAGCGCTAATACCCGTGGGAAAGGTATGTATTCAGTTACTCTCCGTTCGGATACGGGTAAATAGTAAGGCGAACTGGGCTCTTAAACCTTAGCTAGGTAACCGGTCTAGGAGAAGGAAAACTAAATTAAAACCTGTTAAATTCCGCTTAAGAAATTGACCTTGTGTCAAATCCTGCTCGTTTGGAGGGGTTGGTATATATATATGCAGCACTTAAGAGCGATTTAAACAGCATGTCAACCCGTTTGGGGTTATTTTATGTCTAAGGGTTACGGAATGGCGTACACTGGGCGTTTATATTTAAATTTTCTTGCATATAGTTTAAAAAAATTTTTTTTATGTGATATCAAGTGTTTCTATCAAATAAAAATAATTTGTGCACGGTTGCATCGTTTTTACGAACCGGTTTAGCTCAGTCAGTAGAGCACTTGCTTTGGAATCGTAAGGTTCTGAGTTAAATACTGATCCCCGCCAACTCAGCGTATGAGTAGCACAGATTGGGTAATCTGATCTGTATGGTAACGTGAGGAGCTGACGGTAATTGTGGCACTCTACCTCAGCTAAACAATTTCCCTTGTATAGCGCTAGCGAAAACGGGATAGACTCTGTCGCTGTCCGGCTGATACCGTCAATAGAGGCGTTCGAACTCGCTAACTACGATGACGCAGTCCAGCACGTTAGCCACTACGTGACGTTTTCAATTATTCCTAATGCAAATAATTTGCACACAGTTGCATGGTTTCAACTATTCCTATCTAATCTTATTATAATGAAGAGTGTGTGTTTGTCTGTAACCGAAACAATATCACTACTCAAGTCACAATTCCCTTAGTTAATTACGTTACATTCCCATGCTTTTATTTATATTTAAACCTCAATTATTAATAACATTGTTTTACATTATTAATACTGTTGGCCTTATCTAAATACTAATAACATACAATTGTATTTATATATACAACAAAATAGCGGTTTCCAGTGTGAACGGGAAGGCTAATTTGCATATTGATATTAAACATTTGATTTTAATAAATATGTGCTTAGTATTATTGATTTCTAATTGTTTGGTTTTATCTTAATGAATATGACCAGAAATCTCAGGGATAAATCTTAAAAGAAATCCGTTAACAAGAAGAAATAACTAATTTTATCCTTTACTTCCTATTTTAACTAAATAGTTGAATTCAAAAAGTTTAGCAATGAAAGACGGGAGTGATGGAAGAGTAAGTTTCAGTTGTTCTATTTTTTTTATGCCCCCCCGGACCCTAAAAGGTACTATCATTCGGGTCAGAGTATACCTGGGAGTAATGGCGATGGAGGGGTACTCCACATTCCGCATAGCTCCAAAATTAGAACCCCACCATTAGATGCAGTTTAACGTCATATCTGGGACACTAACACTTTCAGTCACCGCCTTCTAGCTTATGTATGATAATACTCTTTGATAAACTTACGCAATTCCTCAGTGTATTTTGATGTAGGCAATGACGTAGTTTCGGTTACAGACAGACAGACACTGAATCTCCATTATGATAAGAATAGAAACTGTTCAGTTTACATAGATTGAGCGCTGATCCTGAAATCAATTTTTAAAGGCATGTCAACCCGTTTACAGTTATTTTATTCCTTGAGGTTTGACAAACGCGCTCGTTTTATATTTATATTTACATTTGTTTGTGTAGATTCTTAACTCTTTGACTACCAAATTTCCCACACGGCTGTACCAAATTTTCCATTCAACTGGTTCCCTATTGCAAAAAGATGATGTACCAGTCTCAGGGTTGGTTCACAGAAAAAGAAAAAAAAAAAAAGAAGATGGTAGAGATGTTCACGAAATGATTTTTTTGTGTAATCACGTGACACATGCGAGAGTCGCTGCCAGCGGTTTACGGTAGGATCGCAGTGGTGGGCGAAGCCTAACAGGTACTACCACTCCAAGCCAGAGGGGGACCAAGAAGTAATGGTTTCCCAGAGCTCCAGAACAGGACCTTTACCGTCAGATAGTTTAACGTCATACCTAGAACATAACATATAATCAGTAATTTTATGTTGAACATACCTCAACCATTTTCACTGCAGGGGATTATACATACTAGTATCTGTCAACAATTTAGCACTAAAAGCATCTATAATACGTAAACTATTTACAATTCTCTACGCATAAAAATGCAGAGCACTATAAGAATATTTTTAGTATAAGATTATAATAAAATCGATAGTGCTATGGGTTGAAAATTCTATCCGGAACAGCATGATTCTAACTGAAAATAAATGGTATGATATTAACTAGATGGAGCTGTAATTGGCACTTGCCAAAATTTACTAGCACCATTTACGTACAGTCTAAACAACCCTGTCCGTTGGGGCTTTAGAATGTACCGACTGCACCTCTGCAGAGGGGTAGAATCCCTCTAATGGTGCCACCTGTTAGCTGTGATGGTGACCCGTGATGCTTAAGGAAGGAATTCTGGGGGCAGTCCAGTACATGCAACATTCCACTTTTTGCGTTACTTAGGCTAGACGGGCGGTCGGAGAGTAATAAACCTGGGAATCATGGTGTTGGGTTGTCTTCCATTGCCTGGAAGAGTTATCTTCCCTCTGGGTCCCCGTTTTAGACCACCAGGTTTTTTTTAGGTATTTAAGCGCCTGTTTTGAACTCTCGGCCTCTTCTTCTACAGCACCTCACGCACATGGGTTAGACTTTTATGTCTACACCCTTCTCGGGTGGGGGCTTCTGCCCCCAACGCAATGCTAGTAAGTTTACTTGAAATTATGGACTCTCCAGTCCTATATCTCTATTTTGTATGTTATTGTAGTGAACTAATGTATACGTTTTTTTTTATTGTATATCATTCCTTTCCTTGTATGTGTATTTCATGTCTTAAATGTCTCTCCTCGTGCTTGTATGTTAAAGTCCATTGTGTTCTGTATTTTAAAACTCGAGTCAGAGTTGTTTTGTTCTTATTATAACTTTGAACCTTACAATGACAATGAAGGCATACTCCACACTTTCAAGAACTTCAGAACTGGAGCCTCATCACCAGACGCAGTTTTGTTTAATACTCAAGATACTCCTATCTTTAGTGGTAGTGGGGATCTTATCCCTCTGCAAGGGATATGTTCAGCATATTCTAAGCCCTGCTGACAGGGACTGATTTGAACTCAGGTCACAGAATCCCCAATATACACTACATGCCAAGAGAGATTTACAGTGAAACATATACTGCTAGAATGTGTAGATTTTGATCTAGTGCAAACAAAATACTACCATGCAAGTAATTTGGAAAACTTTTCACGAAAATAAAACCATCCAGGATTTTACATTTCCTAAAAGAAGTGGGATTGTACTAAAAAATAGGAGTAATTGAACAATAGTTAAGGAGGTTATGATATGCTGGATCCAAAGTCATATAGGAGTGAGGGGGAATGAAAGAGTAGACTCCGCAGCTAAATCGGCTCTAGATTTGATCCCCGACAATTTCAAGATACCATATACTGATTTGAAACCGAAAATTAATAGATTCCTTCATACAAAATGTCAACAACACTGGAATAACATCCACAATAAACTTTTCCTAATCAAACCCACTTTGGAGGATGGAAACCAACTTTAAGGAAGTGACTTAGAAAGGAATAAGTCATTGTGTCCCGATTGCGTATTAGTCATACAAGACTAACGCACTCCTATATACTCAAACAAGAACAACAACCACAATGTGGAACATGTGAAACACCTTTGACTGTTAAACACTTATTCATGGAATGCAGGTTTTTTGCTCACACCAGAAATCGTTATTTTAAAGCAAACAATATGAAAGATCTGTTTGAAAATGTCAACATGGAGGATACTCTCTCTTTTTTGAGGGAAATAAAATTATACCATAGAATATAGACATAAAACAAATCAATATTGCTAAGACATTGTTAAAACCAATTAGTATAAATATAAATACACAATACGTATAACTTCCTAACCGTTAGGCATAACATAACCCCAGACGGGTTGATACGCCGTTAAAATCAATAAACAAACAACAAATAGTTAAAATTTATACATATACATTTTTTTTTCTATCAAAATACCGCTACGAATCCAAAACTTAGTTGGAATTAAATGACCCACCGAGATTGATGTGCCGTAAAACAAGACAAACAGGTCACCGAGTGCATTTCCGATGACTATAACCGTTGCACAAGAAGTATGTACATATTTATTATCTAATGTTTCTGCTAATATCTTTTTTTATTATAGAGGCAACTAAGTTCCTAATTGGAAGATGTAACCCATTCTTCCTACCTTCCTCCATTCAGCATACGGTGTACTAAGTTAAGTATTGTAAATATTGACAACCACTGAGAAATTATATTTTTAACTTTTCCTTTTCTTCCGCTAAAAGCACTGTCAACATCGAAGGCAAATACGTAGCCGAACGACCATTTTTATCATTCTATGCAAGTCTACATTCGCCTCCTTAAAAAAAAAAGAAAAGAAAAGAAAAAAAAGTTCGTAGTTAGGAACTAAATAATATTTTTCTTGCAAATTAACGTATACAAATAGGTTTGCGCATGCGCCAGATTATGATGTGTTCGTGTACGTTTGGGTGGAGTGCTCTTGTAAGTAAGTTTTATTATTTATGATGGGAGTTGTCCAGCGAATAAAATCACCTCTCTTGACAATGGGCACCACACGCCAACCCAGTTCACAGGGCGAGTCGCATTTGTGTTGGCGGTCACACCCTTGACACAGGCTTTACAACTTGCGCCCTAACGGCGTCTTCGTAGTGTCCAACAGCTGAGTTCTTGTTTGAACGGCCTTTTGGAAGATTATGTCCTCGAAAGCGCAGTAAAACGAGAGAGAGAGAGAGAGAGAGAGAGAGAGAGAGAGAGAGAGAGAGAGAGAGAGAGAGAGAGAGAGAGAGAGAGATGGTGAACGATAGCGAGAGAGGTGGGGAGAAAGGATGGACGCAAGTGATAATTAGATAAAGGGAGAGAGAAAAGGCGGACGAGAGAGAGAGAGAGAGAGAGAGAGAGAGAGAGAGAGAGAGAGAGAGAGAGAGAGAGAGAGAGAGAGATGAGAAACGATAGTTGTGATGGAAATAGGAAAAGCAATAGAGGAAAAGGAGAATCAAAGAAAAGAAAAAAAAACGGGTGAACGAGAGAGAGAGAGAGAGAGAGAGAGAGAGAGAGAGAGAGAGAGAGAGAGAGGCAATCAGTAACAACCAAAATCTTTCCATTATGCAAATGTTTGATAATTAACGTACGAGACCAGCGCATTCTTGTTACTGAGTTAGATCCTCACTGAGTGCCCCCCCCACACACTTCGGCTATTGTGCCACAACTGAGTCCAGTTTAGAAAATAAATGTAAGGAAATAGGTATGGTCTAATTGTTAACGAACTTGGCTAGCAAACTATTACAAATGAGTTCGATTCTCACTGGGTGCCCCTTAATTCTGACATTGTGCCACAACTAAAAGAAGCTAAATAAATGACTATCAGGTATTTTTTTTCTTAATTTTCCACTTTTATTCTCGATAATCATTTATTTGTACAAAAAGTATTTACCCAACCCGTTCTCCACGGTAGAATCTGGCACAAGGTCACAAGTATGGGATATCCAGCAAGAATCGAACTCAGTTTTAGTAAATAGTAACGGATTTGCGAGACTAGATTGCTGACTATGACACCATGATATTCTAAGTTTAGCTCAGTCGGTAGAGCATCCGTCTGGGAACCACAAGATTCCAGGTTCGAAACCAGCCCTCGCCTATTCAGTGCATGAGTAGCACAGCTTGGTAAAGTATAGAGCTGATGGTAAGTGTGGCGCTCCATCTAAGACGCAAAAAAATCTCCCTGGTCTAGCGCTAGTGAAAAGGGGGTAGCATCCCTCGCTGTCCGGCTGATACCGACAATAAGTTACTCCACCGAATTTACTTTTTTTTTATATACGCACAATCATAATATTTGAATTTACTGATATTTAATGATTATCATTTGTTCGTACAATTTGTTAGTTTAGTTTTACGGCATATCAACCACAGTGGGTCATTTAATGCCGGCAAAGTTTTGAAATATTCGTAGCGATAGTTTGGAAGAAAAATTTTTGTAAACAATTTTTTTATTTAACCCATAGATAGGACCTTAACAGTACTACCACTCCGGGTCAGAGTGGACCGGAGAGTAATGGTAATGAAGGGGCGCTCTACATTCCCCTGACCTCCAGGATTGGAACCTCACCATCAGTTAGAGTTTAAAATCATGTCCAGGAGATGAAGACCCTCAGTCGCCGCCTTTTACCACCCATATGATAAAAAGGGTTGGGGCGTTCCATAAGGACAATAGGGTCGGGACAATCATATAGAAGCTAAGGCTTGACGTGATCAGCCGATTTATCGGAGGGGGGGCCTCTTCGACAGACCGTCTACCCTAAGTAAGGGTCATAGTGGTGTGTTGCATGTCATGGACTGCTCATCCACTAAGATTCCGTTCGTAAGCATCACGGGTCGCCATCCGCGACCAACTAGTGGTCCCATTAGATGCAATTTCTAGCTATTTAGAAAGATTGAAAAGAAACAAAACAGTTTGGATTATGTTGTATTTAACAGAATTTCTTTGATATATATATATTTCCAAAACACGGGGTACGCTCTGAGGTTAAAAAAAATCGTTTGTGACGTAATCAAATACATTTTCCTCCTATTTCGCCAGCAGAAATCAACCATATATTTATACTTATCAGTCCTGATGATGATCTGATGTTCGCATTCATGGTATTTTATTTGCTTTATTTTATCTAAAATAATTTTCAAATAAATATTCCATACATGTAAACAAAAGAGATCGAAACACTTGTGTTGATTTATTAAAACAATATAATTCATCCTTAACATCGTATATATATATATATATATATATATATATACTAGCAAATATATGCACCCTCCGGGTGCAAGTATTTAAGTTTTAATGTAATGAAATATCGTATTAAATTAGAAAGTCTAATAAGAAGGCAGATAAAAAGATATGTAACAGAGTGGGGGTATAACAGAAAAATAGAAATGAAACTTACTCTTCCATCACTCCCGTCTTTCATTGCTGAATTTTACTTATTTAACTATTTAGTTAAATTAGGAAATAAAGAATAAAATGACAGTTATTTTATTGTTAAGGATTTCATTTAAGATTCATTGAAGAGATTTTTGCTTAAATTCATTAAAATAAACCAAACAAAAAAAATAATAATACTAAGCACATATTTAATATAATCACATTTTTAATATCAATATGCAAATTAGCCTTCCCATTCACACTGTAAACCGCTATTTTTTGTATATATAAATACAATTGCATGTTATTTGTATGTAGATATGGACAACACTAATAAAAAGGTGAAGCAATTTTATTAATAATTGAGGTTTAAATATAAAGAAAATCATGGAGAATGTGATGTAAATAACGAAGGGAATTAAGACTTGAGTAGTAATATAGTTTCGGTTACAGACAGAAAAACACACAATCTCCATTATAATAAGATTTCCATTTCAATCATTTTCGTCAACATATTTGTCGGATTCATTTCCATTTTTTCTCACCAACATACACACAAATTCTCTCTCTCTCTCTCTCTCTATATATATATATATGTATATATATATATAGTCATCCACAGACATGTGTTTCGACTTATCAAGTCTCTTCAGTGTGGCTAGACATTTTGTGAGCTACCTACAGCCGGGATAGAAACCCTGATCGATTCAGCATAAGGCGGACAGCTTAACCGCTCGGCTATCGTCACCCACAAAATGCGAAGGGGATTTTAACTGTTTTAATACACACATCTGTATGTCATAACATTTTCTTTAATAATATTTTAATAATGTGTAATAACATTTTCTTTCTTTTATATATATATATATATATATATATATATATATAAAAGAAAATAACAGATTATGAAAAAAATCGACAAAATGTGAGGCACAAAACAATTACATTCAATTGGTATTTCACCTCTGTTAGTTTTAGAAGCTTCATCAGAATCAACTATATTATTTTAAAATAGAGTGGTATATAAACAGGAAAAGGTAACAGAAGGAGGTGGAGGGGGAGACAGAAGGGGAAAGTAAGGGTTGTTACAGAAGTAGGTAGTACATATGTATGGTAGGGGTTAAGATAGAAGGATCAAAGGGGTGTAGTGTCAATTAGGCAGTGAGTGATAAAAAATCCTTTAAACAACAGACTTTCCTCCCCTTCAGACTGACCACTCAAAACTGTCTATACCACTTAAGCCCCACATCTAAACAATAATCACTCACTGTATGTTATTAGTGGAGAGGTAAAACCCAGAGACGACCTAACATGCACATGCAGAGACAAGGAAGACTGCCCACTACAAAAAAGATGCAGCGTAAAATCAGTAATCTACTAAGCGACAATTAAACCAACTAAGACAAACCAACCAGCAACCAGCGAAAGCTATATAGGGATGGTGCAAAGTAGCTTCAAACAAAGATTCTACGTGCACAACTCATCGTTCAGACACGAAAACAAAAGAAGCGAAGGAATACAGAGTGAGGGAATACATACCCCCCCCCCCAAAAAAAAAAAAAAAAAAAACCCAGGGCGAATCCTATAACATAGAATGGAAGGCTTTAGACCAGCCCAAACTATACATGAACGGATAAAAATGTTCTCGCTATGTACAACAGAAAAATGCGTATTCTCAAAGGAATAACATCCCCAAACGAGTTCCTAAACACCAAATCGGAAGTCTTCAGAGCTTGCCCGCGCATGAAAAAAATCCTAATATGGTCATTGACTGGTGAGGAAGATACACACAGACAACGGCCATAAACACAAGAACCCCCCACCACAAAGAAAACAACAGAAACCCACAAGTGCAAATTTAAAAGCACCCAAGAAAATGCATCACCAAACAGCAAACATACACATAAATACTACCCCCCCCCCAAAAAAAAAGAAAACAGCAGATCTGAGATGTGCTAAATATAACAGCGAAAACAAAATCCAAACGTGCAGACAGGAGCAGACAAAACCAGACTCCCCTAATAAAAAGAGTAATAAATCCGGGGTCGGCCAAACCTAACTCGAGATTCATCAAGATAAGCAGATAAAAGGGAAGACAAGGAGGTGAAGAGGAAGGGTAGGAAGAGTGCACATAGGGATGTGTGGGAGCACGAGGATGTGCTCGTAGGCGAACATATACGCACTATTTTCACCAAAACATGGAGAAATACCAAGATTCAGTTCACAAAGAAACGCACACATATATAAATGAATTGACATTCCCTGCATTTAACAGGGGCGTTGTCTTGATGAAAAGTGGCTAACATGCTGCTTGGAAACCAGTAGTAACAATTGCCCCTTTAAATGTATTGTACACTATAATGAATAATATATATATATATACACACATCAAGGGGCCGGGTTAGCTCAGTCGGTAGAGCGTTCGGCTAGAAACCGCAAGGTTCTTAGTTCGATACCGGCCCTCGCCAACTCAGCGTATGAGTAGCACAGGGATCTGTGCGGTAAAGTAAGGAGCTGATGGTAGGTGTGGCGCTCCACCTTAGATGCTAAATACAATCTCCTTGGTCTAGCGCTATTGAAAAGGGGATAGACTCCCTCGCTGATTGGTTGGTACCGACATTAGGCCGCCCCGACGACTTAACTTTACTTTTTTTTATATACACACATATACAAAACACAAATACGCATATTCATACGCACACACACGCGTGGATACGATGATAACATCACAGTCTTCACGCATTTTCATGCTCACGCGCATGACAAGATACGCACACGTACAAACAAAAAGGCGCATCCGACATCACGTAAACATGCAACATGAGAATACAGTTAAAAACATTTAACCATTTGTACCATTTCTTTCATTTTCAAAAACTATTTCGTTTTACCTGACGAATACCATAGCAAGAAACCGCTCGGTTGTAAAGTTGGTCCTATGAAAATAAATAAAAGCTAAACCTTTTATTTGTTCACACACACACACACACACATATATATATATATATATATATATATATATATATATATATATATATATATATATATATATATATATACTGTTCTTACAAATACCTTTTCATCAGTAAACTAATTAATAAATGAAGACAATTTTGTTGCAATCTCATAGCAGATTTTCAATAGATTTTGTTTTTCAATTTAGGTGCTTTTTCACCCAACATTTTTTTCATGGAAATTCTACGCTACTATTCTGTATACAGTCTAAACATTTTCAATATAACTGGTTCTACAGTGTGATTGTAAAGTAACTCCCTATTTTAAAACTTTATAGTTCATTTCTGAATCATTATTTTTACAAAAAATGAATTGGAGAAGAACACATGATATGGAGTTTTATTTAAAATTCTATATGGGCACCAGCATTTACCTCCAGACTCTCAAGCCACTCGGAAATCGCATCAACTGATTTCTCTAAGAACTCGTGCGGAATGGCAGAAATAAATTCTCGTATTCGTACTTCGAGTTTTTCTAAGTCGTTGGTTTCATAGAGAAGACCTGCTCTTTCAACCAGCCCCAAAGAAAAAAGTCGCTGGGTGTTAAATCAGGGCTTCTGGCCAGTCACTCATGCGGACCACATCTACCCATCCATCTCCCAGGAAAATGGTGATTCAGCCATTCACGGACAATAATAGCAAAATGTGGAGGAGCACCATCTTGCATAAAAATCAAGCCTTCAAAATTCTCCAAAGTATTGGCAACTGGCCAAATGAAAAAATATAGTTTATAATGAAATAGGGAGTTACTTTTCAATCACCTTGTATATCGTGGACACAAACATATTTTCTATCAGAAATTTCTCTGGCAGAAATCCGTTCGTCCGGTATGACTTGGCCACAAGTCAATGTACTTGTATACATGTGTATATACGTAAAGATATTACTATGTAAAAGTGCTTGATTGCTTACGTGTGTGAGTGTGTGTGTGTGTGTGTGTGTGTGTGTATCCTACAACGAGCGCCATCTGTTGGCCGTGGCTGTCTCAACCTTCATTAAATAATTGGGCTGGAAAATAAAATATGGATGAAACAGCTTGAATTTGAACCCGGGTCAACTGACACGCGTTTCAGCCGCTGTGTCAACAAACCTCTGAGAATATCCATTAGTCAGAGATTAACCCATTGTGTTTTATTTTTACCTAAGCGCTACAGTCCTTTGCTTTAACCATAAGGATATGCATCATCCTCAGACGTTGAATAAAATGTTGTTTTCTTTTAGATATTCTGATACTGCCTTTCATAATTATCTAAAGTTGGATTTATCTATCTACCGATCATATATATATATATATATATATATATATATATATATATATATGTGTGTGTGTGTGTGTGTGTAGAATTTTAAAAAAAAGGCACGTCTCCTGTTTAAAAATTGTATTAACGATCTTTTCGAGCTTTCTGGCCAACTTTTTTTTACATGTGGATGGAATCCGTGGATTAGTCAACCGAAGTTTTTACCCCAAGTACTTTCGGCACTTCGAAGTGACATCATCAGGGATGATGCGTTTGTGTTCCAGTTTTATTTGAAGTTAGTAGTAGCGAGTAACTAGGAGGGGAACTTGTAGAAAAAGTTCGAAAAGATTGTTAATAAAATTGTTAAACAGGAGACGTGTCTTGTTTAATTCTGTATAAATGAAAGAATGCTGCTCAAATACACACACACACACAGACACATATATATATATATACTAGCAAGAATATGCGCCCCACAGGAGTTGGTATTTAAGTTTTAATGCAATGAGATATATTAAATTTGAAAGACTAACGAAATCAAACAAGAACGCATATAAAAATTATTACTTCTCCTTTTGTCCTCTTGCTCTCCCGCTTCATCCTTTTACCTTTTCCTCGTCTATATATCATTATGTTTTAGAATAATAAAGTTCAGTCTGCTGAAGCTTCTAAAATCAACAGAGGCGAAATATTAATTGGATGTAATTGTTTGTGTTCATTATTCACTTTTACAATACTTTTCCCCACGCTCTCACACAATAATATATATATATATATATATATATATATATATATATATATAATTAAACATTTTTTGAAAAAACAAATGATCTTGATAATCGCTGACAGAATCTGTGTCAACCTTTAGCGGTCTTCTTCAAGAGCGAAATATATATGATGGAAGGACGGAAATAAATAGACCGTTAAAAGATACGAAGGTACAAACGAACGTTTGTGTGAACGTTCATGTTCGGAGCAGGAATTTATTTGAATTTAAAAATGCATATACTGCGTTAAAAATAAAATAAATTAAAAAAAAATCAGAAGCATTTATAATCCACAGGAAAACTCAAAAGAGTTTGTTGTAAAAATGTATAAAAAATGTAAAAATATCAAAAATGTTCATGATTCCAGTTATAAGAAAGTAAGTTTAAAAGTCCACAGCATAATTGAAAAAGATGGAAAGTTTTCCGAGGATTTATGGTGTTGATAAAATCTGTGGTGTTTGTACCATCCTATCTTTTAACGGTTTATTTATTTCCGTCCATCATATATATATTTCGCTCTTGAAGAAGACCGCTAAAGGTTGAAACAGATTCTGTCAGCGATTATCAACATCATTTGTTTTTTTCAAAAAATGTTTAATTCATCCTGTCGGATTCACTTCCATTTACTTACATATTTGTCTTTTGAAAAAACAAAATATTTGGATTTTTACATTCGGAGGCTAAATATGATCTATAACACCATACTGTCGGCGATGTCTCTATGAAAAACTGAGTTGGATTTGCCTCATAACAACCCATTTTATTAGTTCGTTTAAAATCCTGCAATATGTCTTAAGTATCACTAAGAAATAAAGGTTTACAATAAAGGGGGTTAATTTTCATACAGGTTTTAACAAAACCGGGTTTAATAAATTATTACTTGGTGTTATTGATCTCAAATCTTGTTTCATTCTCCAATGTATTAAAATCAATCCTATGACTTTTATATAGAAACCAATTAAAATAATTAATCTTTTTATATGCATTCTTATTTAATTTCGTTAGTCTTTCTAATTTAATATATTTCATTACATTAAAACTTAAATACCTAAACTTTGACCCCTCCCCTCTGATACACCCTCAAATAAACGCATAGGTACACATTAGCACACATATAAAGAAACGCACAATCATACACACTGCATGCGTGTTCATTGTCTCTCATACGCGCGTACACACTTTCCTACCATTTTTAATTCCCTCTAACACACATACACAAACTTTGCTAACGTGCTCAAATAAACACACCTCTGCCAATGCTGGCCACGGGATCTCACGCTCTTACGCATAATTAAATCGTCCCATGGAAAACGTGTCGATTAATTAGGTAGCAATGGGTGACTGTGGCCAATATTTGAAGAAAGTTGAACTGTTAACTGGGGGAAGACCTTAAATTGTCAAAATGGCCGATAGTCTCGCAATTAATTGACGCGCAGAGAGAGAGAGAGAGAGAGGAGAGAGAGAGAGAGAGAGAGAGAGAGAGAGAGAGAGAGAGAGAGAGAGAGAGAAACCCTAAATACGTCTGGGTATGAAGACAGTAGCGGTGACGTCATCACAGCGGTTATGGTCCGCCATTTGTTTTTCTTTCTTTTTGTTTATAGCATTTTCTTCCCGCCCTTTTTTATTCTTCATTTGCCTCAATTCTCCATTTCTTATGCTATTCACTCTATTTCTATTTTATTATTCGAAAGAATGTGACTTCTTTTATTGCCAAGGCACAGAATGGTCATCGTCACAGATAATGGCATCAACGAGTTCAAATCCTGGCCGGGGCTGTTTGCAATCACTTCGTGCTGTCAACCCTTTTGGGGTTATTTCATGCCTAGAGGTTAGGAAATCGGGTTCATTATACGTTCATATTTATTTTTTTTTTCAAGGGATTTAAGAATTATTTTTTGCACACGGTTCTATCGAATACGAGTCATTTTTAAATAGCCCAGTCGGTAGAGAGTCCACCTAGGAACCACACGACAACTCAGCGTATCAGTAGCACAGGGATCTGTTCGGTAAGGTAAAGAGCTGATGGTAGGTGTGGTTCTCCACCTCAGACAAAAAGCATCTCCGTTGGCGTTGGAAGAAGGCCCCTCCGATCAATCGGCTTATCACGTCAAGCCCTAGTACCTTCATAATTGTCTCGTCCATATTGCTCTAAGGCTGTGGTTGGGGGTCTTTGTGTTCTGGATATGACGTTAAACTGCATCTAATGGCGAAGTTCCAATTTCTTAGCTCTGGGGAGTGTGTAGTACCTCTTCATCGCCATTACTCCCAGGTCCACCATGACCTGGAATAGAAAAATGAGTCTAAAGAAATGTTTTAATAATTGAATACGCATCAAGAATTAATAAAACAAAACGTCTTCGGCATAAAATAACCCAACAAGGGTTGGTGTAAAATCTATAGGGAATATGAAGAGAAATAAAAAGACAACTGTTTCAAAGATTAGACCGTTAACTCTGGACGCCAGAGCCCAGACGCTCATAACTTTTATTTATTTATTTAATTTTTATTTAAATCCCCACAGATTCAACCAACCAACATGAACTTAAAAAAAAACAAAACACGAACACATACACTTAAAAACCCGTACAGTTGATTAGAATCAAATGAAAATACGCTTTGATACACTAATATTTTTCATAAATAATATATATAATATATATATAATATATATATATATATATATATATATACAAACGATTTGTATAGCATAAGCCTGTATATATACGTATGGTTCTCCGTAGATATGGAGAAAACAATAAAAGAAAAAATAAATAAATGAATACCTCAAATTTGTACATGGTTGAACGTGTAGGCTCATCTACTTAAAAAAGATAATATTGTTTTCTGATTGTATTAGTTGAGATTCCAAACGTCTTGATACACATGTGTAATAACTTCCATTTTTTTTTAAAACAATAACATAAAACACAGAACACACAAAGTTATGAACAAACACGATTATAATAGAAAAAAGAAATTTATATGTTGCTGCCTAAAGACATAAATTTTCTTTGCTAAATTAAAGTGCCATTCTACATGCGTCATGGGACATTTACAGGATCAATAATTTTATTTTGATTAGTCTCATACTTAGATTCAATTCAAATAATATATATATATATATATATATATATAGATAGATAGATAGATACATGATATGTATAAGAGATAGATAGATAGATAGATAGATACATTGATGATAGATAGATAGATAGATAGATAGATAGATGATAAGAGATAGATAGATAGATAGATACAGGATATGTATAAGAGATAGATAGATAGATAGATAGATACAGGATATGTATAAGAGATAGATAGATAGATAGATACAGGATATGTATAAGAGATAGATAGATAGATAGATAGATAGATAGATAGATAGATAGATATGATAGATAGATAGATATAGATAGATAGATAGATAGATAGATAGATAGAGATAGATACTAGATAGATAGATAGATAGATACAGATAGATAGAGAGATAGATAGATAGATAGATAGATAGATAGATAGATATGTATAAGAGATAGATAGATAGATAGATAGATAGATAGATATAGAGATAGATAATAGATACAGGATAGTATAAGAGATAGATAGATAGATAGATAGATACAGGATATGTATAAGAGATAGATAGATAGATAGATAGATACAGGATATGATAAGAGATAGATAGATAGATAGATACATAGATAGATAGATAGATAGATATGTATAGATAGATAGATAGATATATACATGATGTGTATAAGAGATAGATAGATAGATATATACATGATATGTATAAGAGATAGATAGATAGATATATACATGATATGTATAAGAGATAGATAGATAGATAGATACATGATATGTATAAGAGATAGATAGATAGATATATACATGATATGTATATAGATAGATAGATAGATAGATAGATAGATATATACATGATATGTAAGAGATAGATAGATAGATAGATGATAGATATATACATGATATGTATAAGAGATAGATAGATAGATAGATAGATAGATATATACATGATATGTATATAGAGATAGATATGATAGATAGATATATACATGATATGTATAAGATAGATAGATAGATAGATAGATAGATATACATGATATGTATATAATAGATATAGATAATGATAGATAGATAGATAGATATATATAAAGATAGATAGATAGATAGATATATACATGATATGTATAGAGATAGATAGATAGATAGATATACATGATATGTATAAGAGATAGATAGATAGAGAGTATAGAGATAGATAGATAGATAGATATATACATGATATGTATAGATAGATAGATAGATAGATATATACATGATATGTATAGATAGATAGATAGATAATAGATATATATATGATATGTATAGAGATAGATAGCTATATACATGAATATGTATAAGAGATAGATAGCTATATACATGATATGTATAAGAGATAGATAGCTATATACATGATATGTATAAGAGATAGAAGATGATATGTATATAGATAGCTATATACATGATATGTATAAGAGATAGATAGCTATATACATGATATGTATAAGATAGATAGATATATACATATGATATGTATAAGAGATAGATAGATATATACATGATATGTATAGAGATAGATAGATATATACATGATATGTATAAGAGATAGATAGATATATACATGATATGTATAAGAGATAGATAGATATATACATGATATGTATAAGAGATAGATAGATATATACATGATATGTATAAGAGATAGATAAGATATATACATGATATGTATAGAGATGATAGATATATACATGATATGTATAAGAGATAGATAGATATATATGATATATAAGAATAGATAGATATATAATGATATGTATAAGAGATAGATAGATATATACATGATATGTATAGAGAGATAGATATATACATGATATGTATAAGAGATAGACAGATAGAGAGAGACATTATATATATATATATATATATATATATATATATATGAGAGAGAGAGAGAGAGAGAGATAGACAGATAGAGACAGATAGACAGACAGACAAAGAGAGACATACACTATATATACGCACGAGATAGAGAGACATACACTATATATACGCACGAGATAGAGAGACATAAATACTTGTACCGGGAGAGTGCATGTATTTGCTAGTAGCGCTAATAACCTTGAGGAAGGTATAAATCCAACTCTTCTTTCTCCAGCTATGGGTAAAATATTAGGACACACTGTGCTCTTTAACCTTGGCATGGCAAACAGTCTAGGAGAAGGAAAACTGAATTCAAACCAAAAGGGCTCTCTCGCTCTTTTAGGTAGTCAAACATTATTTCAGAGTTCTTCATCACCCACTTGAAAAAAAAAATTCAAAACAATTTTTGTAAGGAACTTCTTCATAAGTCCTTTATTCAACTTGTTGGCGGGGCTTAGAATACTCTATCAATATATGTTGAGACTGAAACATTCACTTTGTATTTGTATAAATTTATATATTGACAAAGTAGACGACGCTGGTGAAGAGTACAAGTCTAAGCAGTGGAAACCCACAAATTCAAGGTACGATGTGACACAATCTAGAGAATTCGATTTGCCGCTAAATAAATCAACGACGGCCATTATTGGAACCAAATCTGCCATTTTACATGATATTTCGTTCATTGCTAGAGATGTCGCTTTTGTCTAGAGAATACTCGACGGACTTGTCTTAAATTGTCGGCTTTCAGATTCTTAAAGAAATTATTAGATGATAAATACAGCGAGACCTCGAAAATTTATTTGTTGAATTGATTCAGTTTCCGTCATTGAAATACTGTATTGTTACTCGGTTTCTCAGTATATCTATTATTTTACTAAAGCTGAGCGAATCAATCTTTGTTTCCTAAAGGCTTTTTACTATTTAGTTTAATTACACGAATGTTATACTAAAATATTCCTTAGTTTTAGGATTGAGTTTGAAAAGAATTCCATTTTAATTTGTTCTAATTAGTCGTAATTTGCAATTAAGTCAAAGACTGACCAGTTTCTTTCTTGACATTCTGTCTCACTTTCCCCCTCGTTATATATGTTAGTTTCTCAGTGAAGAGAGAGAGAGAGAGAGAGAGAGAGAGAGAGAGAGAGAGAGAGAGAGAGAGAGAAGAGAGAGAGAGAGAGAGAGAGAGAGAGAGTGAGTTATGAAACGTATTTGTATGACATATTTCATAAACAGCCAGCCGGGCCAACATCTCGGCTCTTAATAAATGTAAATTAGGTCAAATGTTCTCTTTCTTAGAAATCTTGTAAAATGATTTTAATGTTTTTTTAAAATTCTCCGGTCGTATTTATTTATTTGGTTTAATTCGCTTTGCAAACTCACTTTTCCCTAATCCCATTTATCTACACAGTGCTCAATGGGTTACGTTTTGTTCTCGCTCTCTCTCTCTCTATATATATATATATATATTAGTGGCACGTTGACTTTGTATCTTTTTGTCTCTTTCTTCATTCCTTTTCAGCCTGGTGACCAACAAGAAGGAAGTACTGGGATTAAAGAAAAAAAATACAACTACCTAACCCCATAAACTTTCCCCTACTTAGAATATTGATGTGACACAATTTTCTTGTCATATTTTCCATTATCGAGTTACACATAGTAATACCAAATGATACCAGTCACTTTTAGTCATTGTGGTTGCTAATCAAGTAAACTAAAAGATGTTGAAATTACTTCACATAAACAGTTTACGGCCACCTGCCCCCTATCCCACAGATCATCCGAGTGAGACGGACAAGGCATACTGGACACCACTGGAGGAACGAGGACGAACTCATAAGCGATGTTCTCCTGTGGAAGCAGGTGGAGAATATGAGCATTAAACTTCGGAAAATCTTTATAATTTTACCCGTTTCATCCCCAACTATAATTTTATGCAAGAAGGTAGATCTCGTTATTTAAAAAAAAATTCTAATACACCCCCCCCTACAAAAGAAGTGCTTTTGAGATAATTAGCTCAGTCGGTAGAGCGTTCGGCTAGAAACCACAAGGTTCCTAGTTCGATACCGGTCCTCGCCAACTCAGCGTTATGAGTAGCACAGTGATCTGTGCGGTAAAGTAAGGAGCTGATGGTAGGTGTGGCGCTCCACTTCAGATGCAAAAACAATCTCCTTGGTCTAGCGCTATTGAAAAGGGGATAGACTCCCTCGCTGATTGGCTGATACCGACATTAGGCCGCCCGACGACTTTACTTTTTACTACAAGAGGGAGATTCAATTTGCCATGTAATGCTTAGAATTAATTATTGTAAAATGCATTCTGTTAGGGGCTTATAAAAATTCCCTGTCTACCTAGGCGCGTGTGCGATTAAAGGCAGTATCCAGCATAGGGTTACCACCGTGCTATTCTGGTATAGAGTCACTTATACTGACCGCTAGCGCAGCACGATCAGCAATCATGCAACCTTTCATCCGACAGGAGGACTCATTGGGCGTTTGACTGGCTTTGGTCTCCAGCTGGCGCAGCACGATCATTGTTGTTCGTGTGGCTTGGATCCCAGAATATATTAAAAAGCAAAAAATTTTCGAAATTTCTTTTTTTCAATGCAGTATTTTCTATAGGTTCTCAACGGTCTGAAAATGTAATAGATTTGGGATTTTCGATAAACACCGGTCGGGTTCATTTTACAAGAAATTTAAAAGGTAAATTGAATCTCCCTTTTAATTAAGAAGAAAAACAATTAATATCTCAAAAACAGTTCATTTTCGGTGGGTGGTTATTATTATAAAACAAACATAGAATAACGATATCTACCTAAAAAGCATTTATATATTAATACTCGTGTCCCTTAATTGTACGACCATTATCATCTTGCAACACCCTCTGGTGAAAAAGATGAGACCGTCCAAATCGTCCATGATGAAATGCAAAAGAGTAAATCCTGATTATCTGGTGTTACTTATTCTTCTTTCTTATGAGTGTCATGACCTAAGCTAAATAATGGGCCATTCCGTTTTTATTATAAAGAAAGAAAGTGAAGAAAAAGGACATGCTACGCAGAAAAATATGATAAGAGAGTAGGGAGAAAATATAGAGAGGGGTGAGTGCGCTGAAACGATAACGCTAATCTGTTTCAATCGAACATAATAAAAAGATGAAAAGAAAAAAGAGAGAGAGAGAGAGAGAGAGAGAGAGAGAGAGAGAGAGAGAGAGAGAGAGAGAGAGAGAGTTAAATCGAGATTATACTTTTTACATATTGAAGCATTTTTCAATAGCTCTTAGATAAGCTAATCAAACGTTATGATATAATTCAATTATCATACTGTGGTATATCCACAGGTCCCGCAAGTAAAACAATATTCAGTGTTGAAAGGGGTAAAATTGTAAAAATTTACGTACATTTCTATATAATTCTTTTATATATTAAAACAAAATTGACATAATTTTCATTTTATAATAATATCTTTAATAATAATAATAATAATAATAATAATAATAATATCCTTTCAGGTAGTATATTAGGTCTGAGACCTGTCAGCTGTTCCTTATAAACATTCATCTTAATTCCACAGAATATTTATAATCTTTCCACAGATTATTTAACATTGCCTTGAAGAAGTTTAGTGATGGGGCATTCACTATTGATGATGGTAGTTTATTCAATGTATTCACCACTCTGTTTCTAAAAACAATTTTATCTTGCATTTGCTTTGCAAAATCTTTTAAAGAGTTTTAATTTATAACCCCTGGTATTGATATTTTGGGCAATATTTAATAGATCAAAATTCGTTGAATAAAATCCATGGGTATATTTATAGACTTCAATCATATCCCCTCTTGTTCGTCGATAAACCAAACTTGGTAAGTCAATCTTTCTAAGTCTTTTTGCAAACAAAAGGTTTTTTTTAATCATTCATTACTTTAGTTGCTCTCCTTTGAACTCTTGAGATTACTTTTACAGTGAAATAATTCCAGGTTAGAATTAATTCATTTTTATTGTGACACCTTTAATTCTTTAAAATAAATGATAGCTCATTGAAATTTATTTTTATCTTAGACATTCGGAACTACGATATCTACCACCCCCAGTGGTAGAATGCGACCCAAGTTTGAATTAACGTAGGGGTGCCTTGGATCGAGAACGAAAATTGCTTACGACCCATCGGCATTCCCCTTCAGGGGCACGTCAAAGACCATGCAATAAACCTGAAGTGGAGCTAAGGACCCAATAGGATTTAGTAGTTATGAATAACTACAAAGAGTGCAGAAGAAACAGCCAACATTTAAATAAAAAAAACGTGTATGTTAATAGCTCTATAGGAAGGACCGCAGTTTTTAAGTTGTACCAAAGTTTTAGTTTATATACTTCTGGGGTACAAGTATTTTTTTGGTTACAGAGAAGTGATAAAAAGTAACAGGAAATTTAGCAAAGGTGTTTAAAAACTTTTAAATAAACATGTGGGTAACGCTTATGCAACGCTGACCCAGACACGTTTGAACAGAAAACAAAAAAAAAAAAAAAAACATTATTGTAAACAAACTCCCGCCAAAACCTTTGTCTAACAAAAGGAAAAAAATATCAACAAACATTTTTTTCACTTACCAAATATTCACTGCCAAAGGATGTTGCAAGTTTTTCTTCCCCAAACATCAGCATCCGGTGTGTAATATTTATTTTCGTGCGCTTTGGTCACCGAAATGCTGTGAATAACTCTGTAGTGTGTGTGTGAGGGGGGGGGGGAACTAACCACTTCCGGTTTGTTATTTCCGTATTTGTTGAGATTTACACGACTTCCTCATCAAAACAAAACCCACTTTCTACATTTTTTTATTTAAAAAATAAATTAATTGTCAATTTTGTAATACGGTTGGCCGTGGGAAAAAACTGAACAAAACAAATTCTAGGCTAATTACTCAAATCTGCTTGGTTTAATGGCATATCAACTCTTGTGGGTTATTTAATGCCAAATCTTGTTTTCTTGTATACATATGATTTGTTTGAGATATAATTTTCGTTAACTTCACGTACGTCAATGAATTAGTAAAAGTAATTTTCATTAACTTTATATGTATTAATAAATTGGCAGAAATAATTTCACTAACTTCACATGCATACTAGTCTACAAAAGTCAAATTTTATTTTAGTATGCCATCTAAATATATCATTTGTTTATCATGGCTTGGAGAAAACATTATTGTATTTTAATACATTTATTTAAAAAAATTAGAATTATACAAATTTCAAAATAATTTACTTAATCGTAAGGATTATTGAATATCAATTAAAAAAAATTGGCACAGTTGAATTTTCTCGACCGTTTCATTTTCGTTTTGTTTTTTGGGGCGGTGGTCAGTAAATTTTCATACGTTAAAAAGTAAGACTATTAAGCGACAGATTCTAGATGGTGAAGTCGACGTTAAAACGTTTCGGTTTTTATCACACCTGCATCATTACATTAGGAGGGAAACAGTGTTGTTTGAACAATGATGGATTTTTTTTAAATAACGGAAGATGAGAAAGTGTATACAGAGAAAGGTTTATAACCGTTTGGCAGCGTTTTTTTTTTTAAATTGTAAAGTGATAGGTACAAGTGAGGACATTTGAATCAAGAAATCAAGTACCAGTCTCAGGGTTGGTTCATAGACAAAACAAAGATGGCAATGGAGTGATTTTTCAGTGTAAACAAGTGATATTTATGAAAGCCGCTGCCAGTGGCATATGGTAGGATCGCAGTGGTAGGAAAGAGTCACTGTGAACGTTTTAAAGTAAGTAAAGAGTTAAAAGAATTAGAACTATACAAATTTGAAAATATTCTATTAGATTTATAGGCAAATTGAATATACATCAACCAAAAAATAAAATAAAATAAAATAAAAAGATAAAAGAATTATATAATTCATTATTAAAAAGAAATTAAAACAAAATAAATAGGGGTTAGGTTTAGGTAGATCGGATGCCAAAGTACCGCCGAATCATTTATACCGGAAATTTCAAACTCAATGATTCAAAAGGGCAGTTACGTCCTTGGAGAGAGGCACACAGGCACAAAACTGAGATTACGTGTGAGGGGGGGGGGGAACAATTTCCATCTATACATATGTAAAGGACAGATGTGTGTATGTATGTCTGGATGAAACTACGAATATAAAAGAGTTAACGACAAAGTATATATATATATATATATAATATATATATATATATATATATATATACAGTTTATTTCCTTAAACCAACGAAAGCCCTGATGAAGGTCTATCTAAACAGACCGAAACACTGCAGCGTAGGTGTAATAAACATTATTCGTTTATAAAACTTGTGTTTGTTTAATTTTTACATATATACAGTAATATACATTAAATATCACCGGTTCTTTACTTTTTGTGCAAAAATTATGAAGATTTGATTTAAATCGAAGATATTTAAAAAATCAAAAAAACATAGAAATAGCATTGAAATTCTACTTAGAAATGTCTAGCATTTGTAAGTCTCAAAAGTAAACACATTAACACGCGAGGGATTTTTGCTACCCCCCTCTACCCAGTCGATGCTGGGTAGCCGCTTCTAGTCATCTAGAATTCTAATCTGCAACACAACTGATAGGCAGCTATTTATTTTTTGCCTATCAAAATGATAGTGTGGTTTCTTTATTTAATGGCATATCAATATTCATGGTTTATTTAATTCCATTATTTAAGTCATCCTTGTAGAAGAACAGTAGTGGTACTGTTTAATCCATAGATTAGAGATTGAGGGGATTCATACATTTCCCAAGGGTTTTAGTCCGAAAGCGAACGTAATGGTGGTACTGGAGTTTGAACTCGCTTACTATGATGTCACAGTCTAGCACGTTAGCCTCTACACCACGGGGGAAAATGAAAGGCCGGTTTAGCCCGTTTAAATTGAGGGGTAGGTATGGCCTGGGGGATAGCCCGCTGGGATCGACGTTATTAATTAAACACAACCGGTAGGCCTAGGCGCTTGTACCACCACAGTGTCGAATATTTATAGAGGACACTGTCCAATCAGATTATAGTGAGGGGGTACCAAGGTATTTTCATATTCATTACATCAACTCTAAAAACATTTTTTTAAATGAATTTCTATTTGTGCGTCTGTCATCTCAGGTACACCTTCCCCATGCCAATAAGAGCTGACAAATCGATTTATTCTTAAGTTGTGAAACAAAACAATCTTCCTCGTGTTCTATTGTGCGTGTTGTATGTCATCTCAAGTACAACCTTCACACCAATATCAGATGTCAAATCTATCGATGTTATGAAAAAGTTTTTGGATCCCAAGAAAAGAATACGGAGATTTTTTACTCCACACAATCTTTATATACATTCCCTTGTAAAGAAGTAACGAAAATTGAATACTAAATTGATAAGACATTGGTTGTCTGTCACATTTAATAAAAATTGTTTACCTGAGAAATTTTCTTCCTCATATATATATATATATATATATATATATATATTGGGGAGAATATGTGCTTTTTTAATTTTAGTCAGACCTAATTTTTGAAAGTTAATTCATTTATGTTTAATTAGAACTTTCAAAAATTAGGTCTGACTAAAATTAAAAAAGCACATATTCTCCAAATATACTGTCGGCTGAAAATAGCTAAAAGTTGTTTACATATATATATATATATATATATATATATTATATATATATATATATATATATGTATGTGTGTGTGTGTGTGTGTGTGTGTGTGTGTGTGTGAGGTATCCAAAACTTGGTAGTAAGGGATGATTCTATATGTGATTTCTAAGACACACTGTATTATTATTATTGTATGATCCAGTATGTACAAATGCAGTGAATCTTTAAATCACTACAGAGAGCTCAATGTATAATAATCTTTTTAGATTATATATAGAGCAATATTTATCTTTGAAAGGAAGAAAAAACTCAACACCGTTATTCCATAATTTTGGTCGAAATAAATTTATTATAGAATTACGGTGTTGAGTTTTTCCTTCCTTTCAAAGATATATATATATATATTGTTGAATTGCGCAGCCATTTTCTGTCTGCAAATATATATATATATATATATATATATATATATATATGTATGTGTAAAATATAAATTTGAAGGCAATTTACAATGCAATGTAATAGGTGTTAAATGATGTTTATATACCTAAATATTTTCGGGAAAATCTCATCTTCAGGGGCAGAAGCATCCGTGTTTTTTTTTAAGCACTGAGCCGGCGTAATCTTTTGTTGTTATTAAGTTGGGGGAATGCCAGATATTTGAAATGTTCGGGATTTTCCGTGATGCCATGTTGGTCTGTTGTATATGCGCTCGTGCTAATTATTCGAAATTCTTTTAGTTCTTTTTGTTGTTTTCTTAACTATAAAATAAGCCTAGCTCAGGAGTGGTGAAATAAGTGTTTTTTTTTAAATAGATTCTTAGAAGCATTGTATGTATGTGTAAAATATAAATTTGAATGCAATTTACAATGCAATGTAATAGGTGTTAAATGATGTCTATATACCTAAATATTTTCGGGAAAATCTCATCTTCAGAGGCAGAAGCATCCGTGTTTTTTTTTTAAGCACTGAGCCGGCGTAATCTTTTGTTGTTATTAAGTTGGGGGAATGCCAGATATTTGAAATGTTCGGGATTTTCCGTGATGGCATGTTGGTCTATTGTATATGCGCTCGTGCTAATTATTCGAAATTCTTTTAGTTCTTTTTGTTGTTTTCTTAACTATAAAATAAGCCTAGCTCAGGAGTGGTGAAATAAGTGTTTTTTTTAAATAGATTCTTAGAAGCATTGTATGTATGTGTAAAATATAAATTTGAAGGCAATTTACAATGCAATGTAATAGGTGTTAAATGATGTTTATATACCTAAATATTTTCGGGAAAATCTCATCTTCAGAGGCAGAAGCATCCGTGTTTTTTTAAGCACCGAGCCGGCGTAATCTTTTGTTGTTATTAAGTTGGAGGAACGCCAGATATTTGAAATGTTCGGGATTTTCCGTGATGCCATGTTGGTCTGTTGTATATGCGCTCGTGCTGATTATTCGAAATTCTTTTAGTTCTTTTTGTTTTATTTTTTTAACTATAATTGTTTTTAACTGTTTTTACACATACATACAATGCTTCTAAAAATCTATAAAAAACATTTATTTCACCACGCCTGAGCTAGGCTTATTTTATAGTTATATACATATACACACACTCAAACACACAAACACACACACGGCAAATATTTTCGCCTTTTCTTTATCAATCCCACCCCATAATATATATATATATATATATATATATATATATATTATATATATTATAAACATGATAGTATTTAGAGAGATTATCAATAATTTTCACGTTTCTCTCTCAAACTTTACCGAAGAATTTCGCCCATTTTTCATGGACCCTCAAAATATTTTCCTGGAACTTTTGGATTCATACAAACACAGGTTAGCAACGTATGTTGTATAGTATTGAACATTATTTTGTTTAAAAAGAAAAAAGAAACAAAGAAGAATAGGAAATATTAAATTTTGTCCATGCATTTTCCACCGACACTGTGTAACTGGAATAGTGAAGCGAATTACTTGGATATCTGTGGAGATTTTGGCGTTTTATCGTACAGTGTCAAGATGAAAGAATTTCTTTCACCCGTGTAGTGGTTGGTTCATCATCAGTGCAAGCCTGCAAAAAAAAAATAATAAATAAATGAGCAGTTATCACGGAAATTAGTTCAAACTAGCGAAGATGGAAGAAAATTTTAAATTAAGCATTTCCGTCATGACCTATTTCTTCGACAATGGCGACCAATAAAATTGAAACAGCACAATTATCTCTTTGAAATCTTTTCAGGCAAATTCTCTTTGCGATTGTGGTTTCAGCGTAGATACTCACCGTGCGTTGGTGGGAATTGTTAGAGGCGGTGAAAAAGGAAAGAAGGAAATATGAGTGGGTTAATAAAAAAGAAGGAAAAGAAAAAAGACGGGGTGAATGGAAAACAGTTGGTTGGTGCTTGGGAGAAAGAATAAAAAAAAATTGGATATAAAATGAAAGCGGGTGGGAATAGTGAAAAATATGAAGGAAAAGAAAAGAGAGAAGAAAGGAAGGAAAATTGGATCTAGTGTTTAAGATGGACGAAGGTAATTAGAGAGGAAGAAGTTTTGAATTGACAAAGAGGTAAGAGGGTGAGAAAAGAAGTTGGGAATAGAGGTTGGAGGAATAAAAGAGAGTAACGAAGGAGAAAGAAAGAAAGAAAGAAAGAAAGAAAGAAAAGAGAAAACTTTGACGGACAGAGAAAAAAAGAAAAAGAAGAAGAAATCAGATTGAAAAATAAAGGAGAAAGAAAAAGAAAGAAAGAGAAAGAGAAGAAGAGAAAGTTTTTAAAAAATAGACAAAGAAAAAGAAAAGAGAGAACCTTTACAAACAGGGGAAAAGAAAAGGAATTAGGTTGAAAAATAAAAGGGAAAGAAAAGTAAAAGAAGAAGAGAAAGAGAAAAAAGTTTGAAAAAGAAAAAGAAAAGAGAAAATCATAACAGACACGGGAAAAAAGAAAAAGAAGAAGAAAATAAGCTTAGAAATAAAAGATAAAGAAAAGGAAAGGAAGAGGAAGAGAAGAAGAGAAAGAGAAAAAGTTAGAAAAAGAAAATAAAGAAAAGAGAAAACCTTTACAAACAGAGAAAATAAAAAATAAAGGAGAAATTAGATTGAAAAATTAAAGAGAAAGAAAAACTTTAGAAAAAAAGAAGAGGAAAGAAAAGTTAACTGACAAGGAGAGAAAAGAAATTAGATTTAAAGAGAACGAAAATGAAAAGAAAAAGAGGAAAAGAAGAAGAGAAAGAAAATCTCCAGCAAAAAAGAGAAAAAAACAAAAGAGAGTAAAAGAGAAAGAAATGGAGAGAAATAAAAAGAGAGACAAAAATGAAAGAATGAAAAGAATGAAAAAGAAAAAGAAAGAAGAAAAGAAAGAAGAGGAAATAAAATGGTCAAATTAAAGAAAGAAAGAAAGAAAAAGAACGAAGGTAAAAAAGAAATAGAAAAGAGAAAGTTAAACCTTCACCCCAACCTTCACCCCCCAAAACAAGAAAAAAACAAAAAACAAAAGCAAAAAAAAAAAAAAGCAAAAAAGTCTGAACAAAGTAAAATAAAGAGACAAGCAAAAAATAAAAAGCAAAAAACAAAAACAAAAACCTAAAACAAAAAAAACCCACAAAAACACCCCTCCCCCAAAAAGCAAATACAAAAAAAATAGAATATACAGATGCATTAGTTGATCAATCAATCATAACTGACAATAAATATAGCAGCTCTATATAATGCTAAATTCGAGGCCAGTAATCAGAAGGAGAATAGCCTAACGCTGAATTCATCCAATCTACGATTTTATTTTTTTTTTTTTCATATTTGCATATGAACATTTAATTCGAGAAGATAAAGGGAAAGTGAGAGAGAGAGAGAGAGAGAGAGAGAGAGAGAGAGAGAGAGAGAGAGAGAGAGAGAGAGAAAGAAGAAGAAGAAGAAGAAGAAGAAAGAAAAAAGAAATAAAATGTTCAGAAATCAAAAAGAGATATAAAAAGAAAGAAAGATTATCAGCAAGCAGAAGAAGAGGACAGAGAGAGAGAGAGAGAGAGAGAGAGAGAGAGAGAGAGAGAGAAGAGAGAGAGAGAGAGAGAGAGAGAGAGAGAGAATGTCTGATGGTATACCATCCTTCATTGGTGGTTTAATGCCAAAGCCATCCTTGTAGAAGAATAGTAGTGGTACTGACTTAATGAATTGCTGGGAGGATAAGAAGGTTAATAACGTTCTTAAAGGTATTAGTCCGAAAGTGAACGTAATAACAAGACTGGAGTTCGAACTCACTTACTACAATGTTGCAATCCAGCACGTTAGCCACTACGCCCTCGTAAGAAAACTGGAAAAAAGTTAACGATAGTGAAATAACAAATCAAATGCCCCCCCCCACGCGAATAATTCGATTGATAGAAGGAAAAAAAAATAAAGAAAGAAGGAAAACAGTAAAAAGATCTTTATTTACTAAGTTCTGGAAAAATATAGAAAAACAGTGTTCCAAAAAGTGTCCCAAAAGAGGAATATTTATTACTGATGGTAATGTCGACGCTATAATGTTTCGGTTTTTGCAACCTTATTCAGAACACGTGGTGAAATATTGTGTGGAGATCTTGTCATATACTCGTTCAACATCGGGTATATAGTAGAGAGAGAGAGAGAGAGAGAGAGAGAGAGAGGAGAGAGAGAGAGAGAGAGAGAGAGAGATTAGATTAGATTAGATGAGGATCTTTCTTACTTGTTACACTTCTACTTGTTGGTTCTACCTCGGCTGCCATTTTTTCCTTCTATTTGGCTCCTATTAAGGATTGGTCTCCTTCTTTCTGCAGGGCTGGACATTGCTCGTTTTAACATTTAATTAATTAATACCATAAGACTTGGTTGTTTCTTGATCAAGCTTTTATTTTCAACTCTGCCCATTTGATTCCGCCGCGGATGAGTTGTGAACCCTAAGAGACATCCCCTTTGATAGGGTGCCGGCTTGCATCTGACTAACTAAACTACCAAAACTATTCCCACGCGTCCAATCGCGCGCCTTCAAAGGGGTCAAGTAAAAGGTCACTAACCGTCCATAACCGGCAAGTAACTTTCCATCGGACCCCGTTATTTTAAGTCTACGGACCCTATTCAAAATTCTAACTTCAGGTACGTTCATTATTTATGGCTGCTCATAAATTATGTAACAATGTTAGGATCTTTTTTGTAGGGTTATAAGAAGTGCTGGGCGTTTATTGTAGAAGTGGGTAATACTAAGTTCGGTTTCGTCTGACACACAGGCACCAAGTAGATTACAGTACCGGTTGATTTTTTAGTGTTCCCCATTTAAGTACCATGTTTACCCGAAAATAAGACAGGGTTTATATTAATGTCCACTCCGAAATATAGCACTAGGGTTTATTTTCGGGGGATATCTTATTCTTCGTATATCGAAAAACATTACGAAGTAGAAAGTCACGAAATTTCTAAATAAACAGAAATAACGAACAACGATCTACATTTATCTACTATTAACATGTTTTTTTTTATTCAATATTCTGGATTGTTATTGTTCTGCAAGACACTGGATTCCAAAGTTCCTGCGGAGTACAAGCAAACACGCGCCATCTTGATCATTGACGAAGACGAGTGTTTGTGTCGCATGATTTGATTGTTCGGTTATTTCCTAGTTGAGTAATTTCCATCTATACATATGTAAAGGACAGATGTGTGTATGTATGTATGTCCGGATGAAACTACGATATAAAAGAGTTAACGACAAAGTATATATATATATATATATATATATATATATATATATATAATATATTAGTTTATTTCCTTAAACCAACGAAAGCCCTGATGAAGGTCTATCTAAACAGACCGAAAAACTGCAACGTAGGTGTAATAAACATTATTCGTTTATAAAACTTGTGTTTGTTTAATTTTTACATATATACAGTAATATACATTAAATATCACCGGTTCTTGCTTTTTGTGCAAAAATTATGAAGATTTGATTTAAATCGAAGATATTTAAAAATAAAAAAAAAACATAGAAATAGCATTGAAATTCTACTTAGAAATGTCTAGCATTTGTAAGTCTCAAAAGTAAACACATTAACACACAAGGGATTTTTTTGTCGCATGATTTGATTGTTCGGTTATTTCCTAGTTGAGTAACATGATATTACAGGGTGACCCAGAAAAAACAGAACCCAAATTATTTATTTATTTTCCCATTAAACTAACCATAACCCTCAACCCTGACCATAAACCCTAAACCCTAACCCTAACACTAATCCCCCTAGTTGAGTAACAGGATATTACAGGGTGACCCAGAAAAACAGAACCCAAATTATCTATTTTCCCATTAAACTAAACCTAAACCCCAACCCTTACCCTAACCCTAAACCCTAAACCTAACTCTACCCTCTAGTTAAAATTAACAGTTTTATTACAAAATTTGTGGGTTATGTTTTTTCTGGGTCACCCTGTAATATCATGTTACTCAACTAGGGGGTGTTAGGGTTAGGGTTTAGGGTTAGGGTTAGGGTTAGGGTTGGGGTTTAGGGTTAGTTTAATGGGAAAATAGATAAATAATTTGGGTTCTGTTTTTTTCTGGGTAACCCTGTAATATGATATTACTCAACTAGGAAATAACCCTTATTTCTTTCGTCGGTCCGCCGCTCTGAACTATGGCTTATTTTTACGGAGAAGGCTTATATTAAAATCATCCTGAAAAAATCACGCTAGGTCTTATTTTGTAGGTAGGTCTTATTTTCGGGGAAACACGGTACTGGCCAGGTTCATCGCTGCTTAACTTCAGTGAATACTGGTGGGAACTGGTGCCTTCAACATGAACATCAAGGAAAGAATGTTTGATTGGCTTAGGTTTCTTTTTTTAATGGCATATCAACCGTTGTGGGTTATTTAATACCAAAGCCATTCTTGTAGAAGAACAGTAGTGGTACTAGTTAACCCATAGTTTGGCGGATGAGAGCTTTCATACCTTTCCAAAGAGTGTTAGTTCGAAAGTGAACGTAGTAGCGTGACTAGAATTCGAACTCGCTTATTACGATTTCACAGTCCAGAATGTTAGCAATTACGCCACGGGGACTCTCCCATCAGAATATTTGGGAGAAAGGAAATATAAAAAAAAATAAAAAAAATAAATGTAGAAGTTAGGAAACAGGTTAAAAATCGAAGAAACAATAGGGCTAAAAACAAAATAAAGAAGAGAAAGAGAGAGAGAGAGAGAGAGAGAGAGAGAGAGAGAGAGAGAGAGAGAGAGAGAGAGAGAGGAAAAAAATAAAATGTACAGGAACCAAAA
The DNA here is from genome assembly GCA_023376005.1 of Doryteuthis pealeii. Lineage (NCBI taxonomy): Eukaryota > Metazoa > Mollusca > Cephalopoda > Myopsida > Loliginidae > Doryteuthis > Doryteuthis pealeii. The sequence goes on along the minus strand of CM042140.1, from coordinate 68,331,400 downwards.
AGAGTTATAAAAAAGAAAGAAAGAAGGAAACGTGACAGCTAGCAGAAGAGAGAGAGAGAGAGAGAGAGAGAGAGAGAGAGAGAGAGAGAGAGAGAGAGTCTTTTTTTTTTCCATATTCAAATTACCAGAATTTTTAGATAGAATCTTATGAGTGTCTGTGTGTATTATCTTTATATTCTAAAGAAAAATATTACTTTGAAGATTTAGGTAAATTTTTTTATTTCAAAATCAGTGGGAAGAGATAGATAGATAGATAGATAGAGAGAGAGAGAGAGAGAGAGAGAGAGAGAGAGAGAGAGAGAGAGAGAGAGAGAGAGAGAATGAAGAACAGAAAGAATCCAACCATGGTACCACAGAAAAAAAAAGAAAGGGACACACGTACGCACGCACCCACGCGCATAGACAAAACAAGGAAAATTTTGATTATTCGCGGAAGACTAATAAGAAAAAGAATGAAACGTGAAAGAAAAAAAAAAGAAAAAAGAAAGAAAACCGAATTAATTAAAAAAAAAATAACAAAACCAGAAAAGAAAAAAAAAATTTTTTTTGAAAGAAATGAAGAAAAAAAGTCAATTTGAGATGTAAAAAAATGTAAAAATAAATGGAATTAGAAAAAAAAAGATGAATAATTTGGATTAAGTAATAGTGGTTGCACCAGAGTTAGATCGCCTCTGGTGGGGTCTGCAATGCGAGGGATGTATGATGTTGTAAGACCCGAAACATCCCAATGAACTTTGCATAAAAACATCACTGAAGACAACCACCGGCGCCCAAAAAGAAATGAGCGTATGTTTAAAGTGAATGAAATAACAATGGAATCATTTATTAAAAGAATGAAAACAAAGAAAACAAAGAAGAAAGAAAACAAAGAAAGAAAAAAAGAAAGAAAAATAAGAAAAAAGAATACGACCAGCAAATTTTTCCTTTTTTTTTTCTTTCTTTTTTGTTATTTTTGATATTTCACACAATTTTTCGTTCACTGTGTATAATTGGAAACGATAATTGTTAATGTGAATTTTACATAAAGTAACCCAACAAGGGTTGGCATGCCATAAAACCTGCCAACCAACGTCAATCTGTACAAGTTCTTTTTTTATTTCTGATCGCATTTCTTCTTCAAAACGAATAATTTGGGAAAAGTAATAGTGAAGAGAATTGATGAATGAAATAACCTAAAGAATGAGATCAGTGAGTAAAAAAAAAAAAAAAAAAAAAAAGAAAAAGAAAGAAGTAAATAAAAAGAAAAAAAGAAAGAAAGATACGGGTAGATAAGTTGAAAAAAAAGAGAAATAAAAATAAATACAAAAAAAGAAAAAGAAAAAGAAAAGAAAAGAAAGGAAGCAGAAAACAATTAATTAAGCATTAGATAGATAAAATAGAGAGAGAGAGAGAGAGAGAGAGAGAGAGAGAGAGAGAGAGAGAGAGAGAGAGAGAGAGAGAACAAACAAGAAAAAATGAAAGAAAGAAAGAAACGTAAAAGAAAAGAGAAAACATTAACATACAGTGATTAAAAGAAGAAATTAGATTTTAAAAAATAAAGAGAAAGAAAAGGAAAAAAAAAGTTGACAAGAAGAAAGAGAAATTAAAAATGTAAAAAATATATAAAAAAGAAAATGATGAAAAGCGAAGAAAAAATAAAGAAGAAAGAAAGACAAAAAAAAAACAATGAAGAAAGTAGAGAATGAAAGAGAGAACGAGAAGAAATAAAAGAAGTTATTGAAATAAAAAAAATATATAAAAAATAATGGAAAAATCATTATGAAATAATTTTTTCCTTATAAAGAAAAAAAAAATGAAAAAAAAAAATGAAAAAAAGAAAAGAAACAGAAGATAGAAGCTGAACGGGGGAAAAATCAGGATAATCTCTTTGTTACGGTCCGAAAATTGAATTTGTTCTTTTAACTTGTGTTCCGGCAAGGTGCCAAATTTGTTTCGTTGATTCGGAGATGGGGGGTGCTCAGCAAACACAGCGTCTTCTCTTCGACTCTGCCTCAAGGTTCGCCAATTATTAACCATAATTTCAAGAGAGGTGACGAATTCGGTTACTTCACTCCAGCATTGACTTTTCGTTTTTTTTTCTTTCAACTTCTTCTACTGCCACCACAACTCTTATCACTTAACTACTACTACTACTACTACTACTACTACTACTACTACTACTAATTGTAGTAGAAGTAGTAGTAATACTGCTGCTGTTCCGGTTCACATCATTCCCAATAATTATATTAAAATCATCGTTGGTACATTTGTCCTCTTCCTCCTCCTCCTCCTCCGATCATCATCATCATCATCATCATCATCATCATCAACTTGTTATTTGAACATTATTATATCATTATTCTTTATCATTTTAGTTGATAATGACCATGAACATTGTCATATTATTCAATAATGATGGAACCTCAATTTTCGTCAATCAAAAAAAAAAGTAAACAAACTTGAACCACTATCATCATCATCATCACCATCATCACCAACGACTAAATAATGATAATATACATGATTAAAATCAAATAGAATACTGAGGCGTGTGCAAGAATAGTGATAGAATTTGCTGTTACTTGATCTCTAGAGAATGCCACTAGTTACTACGAAGAGTTCGAATTATTGACAATATAGAGGTAATAATGATGATAATAGAGAAAAGAGAGGGAATTATTGTAGAATTGGAAGCGGACATCATTAAACAGAGATGAAAAAAAAGTAAGAAAAGAGTATCTCAGAATAGCTAGAAAACTTCTAGAAACCAAGCTCAGCAGCAGAAATCTCGTCAAGGGAATAAACACCTAGGCAGTCCCCCTTGTAAGAATACTCTGGGACATTCTTAAAATGGACAAGGGGGAAACTACAACAGATCGACCAAAATACAAGGAAATTGATGACAATCCATAAGGCAGCACCCCCGAGAGATTATAGAGATAGATTATATTGTTAAAAAAAAAAGAAAAAAAAAGAAGAAAAAAAAGAGGAAGAATCTCACTAGCGCTGAGGATTGCGTAAATGTTACAATTTGAAGACTCGTAGAACACACTAAAAAGAGCAATGATTAATAACAGCCAATAACACCAATTGCATCATATGGACTAACAGAAAAACAACAAAAACTAGATAACAGAAATAGGAAGAAAAACAACTATATGGATATTTCAAGCAACGTACTGGACAGATTGCACACGACAAGACCTAAGAAATGGATACCCTAAGAGAAAAACTAAAATCTCTTATAATAGCAGGACAAAATCAGGGCTTGATATTAATGCCGTCCCGTCGTCCCGGGGACGATAAAAATTACATCCGGGACGATCAATATATCATTCGGGACAGTTTGCCGGGGACGGTAAAAGTTTTTCCTAAAAGTTAGTACTACATTCCAATATTGGCCGTCCAGTGACTGCCCGAATGCTGACCTCAAAAAACGATCTAGTTCTAGACCTAAGATTACTAATGGCAACAACACTGAAGAAATAGACACAGTCACACAGTATATATTTTTATGATTGGAAAATGTCCGCATAAAGATGGAAATAGAATAAATTTTAGTTTATAAATTTTTTATTTTATTATTCTTGATTATAAATAAATGTTTCTGTCAACTGCTTCAGCTTTTCTTAATGCTTTATTACATGTTATCATGCTACTGATGACTGAGAAGTATAGATGATGTTAATGAATTAAACAAAAATATTTTGATTTCGGGACGGTCCAAATCCCATTTGGGATGGTTAATAATTTTTGTTCAGGACGGTCATGAAAAAAGTTAGTGTCAGGGCCTGCCAAAAATAATACCATATCAAAGCAAAAATGGATAAGTTCCAACAGAATAGCAAGTGTAAGATATGTGGAGACAGAGAAGATATGGTTAATTCCATTATAAGCAAATGCAGCAAATTAGCTCAAAGGGAATACAAGACTAGGCATGACTGACCGGGAAAGGTGGTTCGCTGGGAATTATTCAAGAGATTAAATTTTGACCATACTACTAAATGGTATATTTACAAACCAGAATCCGTCTAAGAGAATAAGACGCATAAAATTGTCTGGGACTTTGATATACAAACGGATCACCTAATTCCAACCAGAAAACTAGACTTTGAGAATATGTTAACATTTTCACACGATTGAAATGAAGGTAGATGTCTTTTTCTTATCTGGCCTCTCATGTCATTGCTCACTTTGTCCATTTTTCGAAGCAGTCATCATCATCATCATCATCATCATCATCAAGGCGTGCCGACAGAATGGATTGCCTTAATTCTCCCCCCCTCTCTCTCTCTCTCTCTCTCTCTCTCTATATATATATATATATATATATATATATAAGATTTTTGGATGTTTGTTTTTTTTATAGAAGCAAGTTGAATAAATTATTATTTATATTTCTGCTTGAAGGCAATTATAAATGCATGTATCGAATAAGATTCGATAATTATAGAAAATAATCTTGACAAGAAAAATCCCGCAAAGGATGGCTCGCTATGCAGAACACCGTACAGACTGTTTCGACTTTATTAAGTCTCTTCAGCGATGTATACTAACGACTCCCCCGACAGGAATCGAAACCGGGACTTCACAGGCATAGTCAGAGACCATATCCGTTCGGCGCCGGTACATAGCGAACAATCCCTGCGAATAACCTTGTCAATGATGAAACATTACACCCCTGCCATAGCAGGCAATAGACGTTTATTTAGTAAACAAACCCGGCCGTTTAGCTCTTCGGCGAAGTGAATAAGATTTTTGGATGTCGTTTGGATGTACTTGCCTGCTATGACAGGGGCGTGTAATGTTTCATCATGACAAGGTTAATTTCGCAGGGATTGTTCGCTATGTACCGGCGGCCGAACGGATATGGTCTCTGACTATGCCTGTGAAGTCCGGTTTCGATTCCTGTCGGAGGGGAGTCGTTAGTATAATCGCTGAAGAGACTTAATAAAGTCGAAACAGTCTGTACGGTGTTCTGCATAGCGAGCCATCCTTTGCGGGATTTTCTTGTCAAATTATTTTCTATAATTATCGAATCTTATTCGATACATGCATTTATAATTGCCTTCAAGCAGAAATATAAATAATAATTATTCAACTTGCTTCTATAAAAAACAAACATCCAAAAATCTTATTCACTCGCCGAAGAGCTAAACGGCGGTTTGTTTACTAAATAAACGTCTACTTGCCTGCTATGGCAGGGCGGTAATGTTTCATCATTGACAAGGTTAATTTCGCAGGGATTGTTCGCTATGTACCGGCGGCCGAACGATATGGTCTCTGACTATGCCTGTGAAGTCCCGGTTTCGAATTCCTGTCGGAGGGGAGTCGTTAGTATACATCGCTGAAGAGACTTAATAAAGTCGAAACAGTCTGTACGGTGTTTGCATAGCGAGCCATCCTTTGCGGGATTTTCTTGTCAAGATTATTTTTATAATTATCGAATCTTATTCGATACATGCATTTATAATTGCCTTCAAGCAGAAAATATAAATAATAATATATATATATATATATATATAATATATCACACACAGAGACCATTCGTCTCTATCGACCATCCACTTGAAAGTGCTCTAGAAGGCATCCAGTGTCTGTAAGTTCTTGCTGATGTATGCTTTTGCTGGTCGGCCAACACTGGTAGGCCCGTGAGTAGAAGTTCAGAGGAAAAAGTAACTTAGGAGTTCGCCCTTCCTTCTCCAGCAGTGCGTATCAAGTCTCGTTCACCTTTCTTGGAACGTTCAAAGGATGGGAAGTTAGTGGCCATACATTGGCTGTTTGTAGGGTGCTCCTTCAATTATGCAAGTGATTACATTTTGACCATACTACTAAATGGTATATGTACAAACACAGAATCTGTCTAAGAGAATAAGACGCATAAAATTGTCTGGACTTTGATGTACAAACGGATCACCTAATCCCAACCAAAAAACTAGACTTAGTGTTAATTAACAAGAAAAAAAAGAACTTATCTCTAATTGATTTTGCCATTCCGGTCGACCACGGAGTAAAAATGAAAGAAAGCAAATAGAAGACAAATACTTGACCTTGCCAGAGAACTAAAACCGTGGTGACGGTGATACAAATTGTAGTTAGCACCCTTGAAACGGTCCCTCAGATTGGGAAGAAAGGCTAGAGGAACTTGAAATCAGAGAAGGCATATAGGACATCATAACAACAGCATTGTTAAGATCGGTTAGAATACTCAGAAGATTCCTCGAGACATGAGGAGACTTACTGTCACTCAGACTCCAGTGAAAGACCCCCAGCTACAGCTGATGCGAAAAATTCACAAATACTATACTCTACTACTACTACTACTACTCTACTACTACTAATAATAATAATTCCTCTGATTTCATTTCCTCTAGTCTGTTTCTAAACTTTGGGAGTCCTTCCAAGTGCTCCAACTACTATAGGTATGTATCACTTTCATTCTCCAATTTCAGTTTTTTCAATTCTCTAGCAAGGTCCAGGTATGTGTCTATCTGTTTAGTTTTCTTTCATATTAACACTGTGATCGACTGGGACTGCAAAATCTACTAGTTGACAAGTTCTCTTTTTCTTGTTAATCAATTCTAGGTCTGGTCTTCTGATTGAGATAAAGTGATCCGTCTTTATCTCAACGTCCCAGATAATTTATGGGTTTCATTCTCAGGAAAAGATTCTGGTTTATACATATATATATTATTATTATTATTATTATTATTATTATTATTATTATTATTATAGGACTGTTCACGTCAGTAGTTGCTGTGGCTTAAACTGGGGTCAAGTGACAGCAGGTATTTTCAGTACTCTAGTAATCTCCTCAGTCTAGATATTCTAACTGCTTTCAATCGTAGAGTTGTTTGGATGGTCCCGTTTCTCCTTCAGATTTCAACTTCCTTCATTTCTTTTCAGAAATGTTTCCAGTACCCCAAGAATGATTGGTACTACTGTCATCTTCCTGTTTCTGGTTCTCTTCAGTTTCTTTGGTAAAGTCTTGATACTTATTCAACTTTTCATGTTGTTTTCATTTTACTCCATGGATTTCTGGAACAGTGAAATCCATTATCTGACACGATTTTCACCTGGTTTATGATAATTAGACCCAGTATTCAAACCTGGATTTGAATCCCGAATTCCTAGAGAATTTTATTTTTTCTCTAAGACAGATTCTGGTTATGCATATACTTTTGATTTTGAGGTGCGTAGTGTCATGGTTCAAGACGTAGGAAATGGACTTATCGACCAAAGTTCAAATCCTGGATGAGGCTGTTTGCATTTCACATAGTGCTAATACTCTTGGGAAAGGTATGCATCCAACTACCCTTACTCCAGCTATGGGTAAGTAGTAGGGCAGATTGGAGTCTTTAACCTTGGCTAGGTAACCAATCTAAGAGAAGAGAAACTCTGAATTAAAACATGTTAAACCCCGCTTAAGAAATTGACATCGAGTCACATCCTGCTCGTGCGGGGGGATTGGTAAATATATATACTATTGGTTTGTATAATCGAATCGTAGCCATTTGCACAGTCTAAATGGATAACCTATCCTCCACAGTCATGTCAATTTTATACTTTCTTTATTAGTTATTCACACCAGTTTTCCCTGAAATCTGGGTGACAGCAGGTCTCCTCAGGTCTCCAGGACCTTTTTAAAAAGTATTCTCACTGATTTTAACTGTGCTGTGGTTTGGATTTGTCACGATTCTTCCTCTAATTTCGAATTCCCTCGGTCTCTTTTCCTAGCTTAACAAGACCGTTCAAAGCGCAACAACTAAAGTTGATATCACTGTTACCTTCATGTTCCACATCTTTTTCAGCTCTCTGGCAAGATCCGGGTATTTGTGTATTTTTTCGATTTCTTTTATTTTTAAAGCGGGAGCGACAGAATACACTAGATAGCAATTTATGATAAGTCTGATCTCTGGGTGGGATTGGGAGGGTCAGTTTATATCTCAAAATCCCAGAGAATTTCATGGATTCATTTTCTAGGACGGATTCTGGTTTGTGCATTGTCAGGATGTGGTCGGCCGGAACGGCAAAATCCACGAGATGACAGGTTCTCATCTTCTTGTTAATCAATACTAGGTCTGGTCTTCTTCTTCTTCTTCTTCTTCTTCTTCTTCTTCTTCTTCTTCTTCTTATTATTATTATTATTATTATTATTATTATTATTATTATTATTAGTAGTAGTAGTAGTAGTAGTAGTTTGTTGTTGTTGTTGGAGTAATCTTGTTTTTCATCATCATCATCCTCATCCTCATCAACTTCATCATCATCATCATCATCACTGTTGATAATGGCGACAATGTTGGTATTATTATTAATAAAGCTATTTACATATGATTAATAACAGTAATGGTTATAATGATGATGATGATGATGATGATGATGATGATGATTGTTCGTTTTCTCTATTAGAATCATTTTTTTTTTATAATGATTTAAATCATCATTGTCCTGATAATAATGAGAAAATTCTCGTTAGCTTTTTTCCTCCCTTTCGCCTCTCAACTTTTTGACAAAATAGAAGAAAGAAAGACAAGAACAAAAGCAAAGAATTTGGAAGATTCTTTTAGTTTTATCTTTTCAAAAAAAAAAAAAAAGAAAAAAAAAAAGAAAAAAAAAAAGAAAAAGAAAGTATTTAAAAAATTAATTGTTATTGTTTTTTCATTTATTTTGTTTTTGTTGTTTTTGTGTCTTTTGTTTCGAAAGAAAAATTCAGCAAATTATTCTTGTTTAATTAAATTCGAGAATGAAAAAAAAAAGTGAATTCGATTAGTGGGGAAGTTATTCGAATCCGCAGCGTCATTTGAAAAATGAATACAAAATGGAGGTATAAAGAAGAAAGAAAGAAAAAAAATACAGACAATAATAAGAGTGACAAAAAGAAAAGACAATTCATATGAATGGAATTAAAACAACAATTCCTGTTACTACTCTTAATATCATCATCATCATCATCATCATCATCGTCATCATTGAATTGCCTTACTTAGCACGTTCGGCTAGAAATCACAAGGTTCCTAGTTCGATACCGGCCCACGCCAACTCAACGTATGAGTAGCACATGGATCTGTGCGGTAAATTAAAGAGCTGATGGTAGGTGTGGCGCTCCACTTCAGACGCTAAAATAATCTCCTTGGTCTAGCGCTAGTGAAAAGGGGATAGACTCCCTCGTTGATTGGCTGATACCGACTTTAGGCCACCCCGACGACTTTACTTACATTACTTAAAAACACAACAGTAAAAATAAAGATGCGATTTCAAGTCTCCTCTGTTTACAATCGGAACTTTTTTTTCGCGTTCTCGCTTGCAAAAATAGCACAGCATGAATAAATCTCCCCTTCAAAACTGTTTCGATTTTTGTGGCCATCCTTAGGCTTCGAGCAAGAGCACTGTCCAGCGGAGATCCCCTGTGTTAAGCAGAGCGGGATTCTTAGTGAATAAACATTTGGTTGCTCCTTGGTGTCCATTAATGTTGGGTATGATCCTTTGGTTGTTCCCTGGTATTCCTTAATGTTGGGTATGATCCTTTGGTTGTTCCTTGGTGTTCCTTAGTGTTGCAGGTCCGTCCGTCAATGCCAAACAAAGTGCAAATGGCTGTCAATAACAACGATTAAATAGTTAACTAACCACGTATTCGGGCTGTTGATTGGCTGTGGTTTAAACCATGTGACCTCGTTTAGTCTATGAATTTAAATGATGGATTGCAGCACGCCTAAATATTTCAACAAAAACTCGCTTGAGTAACAAAAGTTCTCGGACGAAATGGCTCTCAAGGACAGTGTAACGGGTCAGAGTTGAGTTCCTTGATGACAGTAATTAGTCAGTTATCCGTAATGTCAATGGATCAGAAAGAGAAGCCAGAAAATTAAGATGAATCCTGTGCTAGCTGTTTGCTTTCTCCTTTTGTTCAAGATGAAAATGAATATAAAATGAAAGTGAAAACTGCATTTCACTTTGTTGGAATATTTTTATATATAAGGTGTGCTCTAATTCCCCACCTGAATTTATAGACTAGCCTAAGTCACGTGGTTTATTACTTCGCCAATTACTAGCCATACTGCGTGGCTGATACACTACTTAAACCCCCACACTGGCCATAATTCTAATTGCACTCATTGAGGAGGAACTTACGACCATTGACGAAGGAACTGAGGACTCTTTACTAGAAGAACCAAATGACTCATTATCAGAGGATCCAATTCCACTGGACAAGCGCTCTTGAAGGCCAAATTATGGCCATAAAAACTTAACACTCTTCGCGCCAACACCCCTGAAAAAAGGCGCGAATCCATAACTCCTCCCTAAGCTATGGGTAAATAGTAGGGAATCTTGTATAGCCTTTTCCTTCTTCCTATAATATTATTGTACTTATATTCTTGTGCGTCTCCTCTGCTAACCAGCGTGCGTGGCGACCTGTAATGCTTAAGGACGGAATCCTGGTGGCTGAGTAGTCCATGACACGCAACACTCCACTTTGGTCCTTACTTAGGCTAGATGGGCGTTTGAAGAAACCCCCTTCGATCCATCGGTTGGTCACGTCAAGCCCTAACACTAACATCTATATGATTGTCCCAAACCTATTGCCCTTATGGCAAGCCCCAACCCTTTTTATCTTATATGTGCTAGAAGGCGGTGATTGAGTGCCAACGTCCTGGGTATGACGTTAATCTCTATCTGATGGGGATGGAGGTCTGGGGAATGTGTAGCACTCCTTTATCACCATTGCTTCCAAGTACACTCTGACCTGGAGTGGTAGTACCTGTTAGGGCCCCATCTATGGGTTGAATAGAACATGAAGAGTACCCATCAAGAATGAATAAAAAAAACGTCTTCGGCATAAAATGACCCAATGGTTTGACATATCGTAAAATCCAACCAACCAACCAACCAACCAGCCAACCAACCATCCTCTGCTGGCCGGACATCTCTGCTATCTCCTCTATGTTGGGCTGTTAGATATGGTCAACATATCTAACTCCGGCTTCGACCGGGGGTCCAATGAGCTTTGGTCGCTGGACGTTAACATCGTTGACCCTAGGGAGCCATCCCCCCAGGCAACACCTGCCCCCTTGATTTAAAGGGACAGGGCTGGGTTTATTGCCCAGTGCCCGAGGCGCTCCCTTGAGGGGGAATGCCAACGCATTTTTGTGCCTACCACCTATGAGCTTCGGCTCAATTGAGTCGCGTGGTGTAATGGCTAGAGTCGTAGGAAATGGACCCATTGACCCGAGTTCAAATCCTGGACGAGGCTGTCTACATTTCACATAGCACTAATACTCTTGGGAAATGTAAACACCCACCTGCTCTCCCTCCACCTTGGGAAATGTATGCATCCACCTGCTCTCCCTCCAGCTATGAGTTAATAGCAAGGAAGCCTGGGCTTTTAACCTTGGTTAGGCAACCAGCCTAGGAGAAGGAAAACTCTGAATTCAAACCTGTTAAACTCCACCTAAAAAAATGACCTTTTGTCACATTCTGCACGTGCTCGTTGATAAATATGTATGTAGTCAAATTATCTAACCAGGGTTAAGGAGCCCAGTCTGTCCAACTATCTCTCCATAGTTGAAGGGAGAATAGTTGGGTTCATGCGATATGTGCAATGCAAACAGTCTCGTCCAGGATTTGAACATGTCCCCCCGTTTCTATTCCCTACAAGGATAATCATTACATCACGCACCTCGAATGAACCTAGTAGGAAAACTCTCAATTCAAACCAGCTTTAACCCGCTTAAAAAAAACTTACCTTATGGCACATCCTGCTCATAGTGGGGGTGTTGTATAAAGGAATAGAACTGGATTGTTTTTTTTATTTTAATCATCTATCTTAATCAACTTAAACAATTTAGGAGGCGTTTGATGTATAAAGGTGATCGTCATAGGAAATGGACACGGCGAATCGATTTCAAATCCTGGATGAGGCTGTTTGAATTTCACATAGCGCTAATAACCCTGGGAAGGGTACGAATCCAATTGTTCTTCCTCCAGCTATGGGAATATAGTACGACAGACAGCTCTTTAATCTTGGTATAG